>CM034349.1:89549051-89609654 GCA_019925275.1 Mytilus edulis | reverse complement strand
ATCTTTAACATGCATGTAATTTTTCACACTGTGATCTTCCTTTAATACATCTGAATAATTTATAACTCAGTAAAGTGTATTTTCTTCGACAAAAACCTAGCTTTAAAAAGAATCTATTATTTTGTAGGAATTATACAAAGGAGCTGAAGATTGGTTTTCCTAGATGGACGACCATGTTAAATTCAACATTTTCTACATAAAAAACTGCACCAGTCGTTTTCCATCCGTTTGATACGTTCGAGCTTTTGATTTTTTGTCATTTGATAATGGACTTTTAGTTTTGAACTTTCTAAGAGTTCGGTGTTTTTGCTATTTTCTTTTTTCTAGAACTCTGTTAGTTTTTTTTTATAGCTCTTTCTCATACAGTTGATGCATTATATCACATCTTAGCACAATAAACGGACCTTTTCAAAAAAAGTCTAATAACCCTTCTTCCACTATCAAATACCAACATTCATGTGTAAGTTATATTGAAACTAATGGCAATTTATTAAATTTACTGTAACCTTTTTAAGTTCCATTTCCATTGATTCTTTGCACTTAATGTAAGTGTGCTTTTAGCTTTAATATCTAATTCCAGCTGAGATCAAACAAGATGGATAATTGTCTTAAAATGGCGAAGGGGTTATACCATTTGAATAATTGAAATTGCATGTCAGTCTTCTTACATGCATATAAATGTAATTTAATTGTAATTGGTCGTTATTTACAGATTAGCAAATGAAGGCAACAGTAGTGTACCGCTGTTCGAAATTCATAAATCGATTGAGAAAAAAACAAATCCGGGTTACAAACTAAAACTGAGGAAAACGCATCAAATATAAGAGGAGAACTACGACACAACAGAAACTCCTTAAAGCAATTCGTGTTTCATACTCGCGAAAAACGAGGCGGAAACGTTAGTGGTCGGGTCTAAGGTTATTTGGGTGTCAGTAAGGGGTAGTATTTTTGCATTGGAAATGGATATTTATGTTATACTTTTTTGGCAGTACATATATCATTGCGTTCGATCAGGTTATTCGATTTCTTGCATTATTACTGTGTGAGTTGTTATATCTAGATTGAGTTACCATCTCTTGCAAAGATGCTTGTGACAAAGAGTGATATGTGTGGCCGAGAGTGCATCTTCTACAATGATTGAGCCTAAGTGAGACTTGGTTCCTATGTCGCGTTAGCATTGCATGTATTAGCATTGCTTCAATCAATGAATGATATCTTTAACCAAACCCAAGTTAGCATTTTCGACACTACTTATATCTATGAGTGCAATCTGGTATATAAATCTTATCTCCTGCAATGCTAACAATAATGAATGAGATACAAAACCTGGGTTGTTTTCTCTTTGACACATTCCCTATTTCAATTCTCACTTTTAATTTTATCTCGGTTACATATTTATGTTTTTAATTATAAGTGAGAACTGGACCGAGAACCATTTAACATGTAAAAAGATACAAACAAGAAGACCAAGGGAGGAAACTTCAAACTCTTTCCTCATATACTAATGAAACGTATTGTTAAGATACAATACTATAGTATAAGAATCAAAGAAAAATGTTTTGAATCCAAAATATTAATTCACACTTACACATTACAGTGTAAAATAGTATTTTGTGTTCTGCAATTATAAAAGAATAATCAATTGAAGCTTCACATTTAATTCAAATTGAAGGTCAGCAGTCTGAAAGGTTGGATGTCGTGTAATGACACATATGTCTATATATCAATGCATTAAAAATTCTTAACGGTGGTCTTATGATTTATTTACTCTAAGCGACTTGGTGTGGTAAATTCACATATTACAAATAAGTCATTGCATATGTCTCAAGTGTGTTTACTCTCTTTCTATTTGATAGTATGATTGATAAAAGTGTCATCATTGCAACTGTGGGTTTAACAATTTATCACCACTTAATTAGGTCTTACCATTGTTGTTAATAAATCATATTTTGACACACGAACTCCTACTTTATATTTAATATGATAGATTAGTATGGAAAATGACCTTTAAGGTTATAAAGAGCCTTCTATGTCACAATTAATACGTATATTAGTAAATGAAGTGCACATAATTGCACTGACTTATCAACCTTTGTACACGGGAAGATATCGTATTCAAAATAAGCTATTGAATTTTTCAATTTTAAATTATTACTCTGTGAAAAGGGCCCCAATTAGACTTTCGTCCATATATGTTTATTGCACTTATTTAATAAGGAACAAAGAAAATATTTTTAATTTACATTTGATTTATATTATGCTGTAAATCAGTTGAAAGGATAGTTGTTACTTTCTACTCTAATTTGCTTTGACAATAAACCTCTTCATACCGACATGCATGATAAAAACACAATATAAGTCAATGTGTCTGATATATCAGGTACATGGGTACTAGCTTCGAAATAAAGGTTTTATTTGCTTCTTAAGCTTTTTCAAACTAATTTTCCACTTCCGTATATTATAAATGAATACATTTAGTACTTCAAACATTTAGAATATATACTTTCGAAATCTAACACAGTTTCACAAATATAGCCTTCATTAATGAAAAACAATGAACGCAACAGTACGTGAAATCAAACATGAAACTACAATTCAAACTTCATATGAGCTTTAGAATTTAAGTGGTTGTTTTACTTAGGTTATTTTAAACTAACATTGCTGAATGTTTTTGCAATAAAGGAAAGGGATATACGTGGCAAAAGACGGATTAAATAAAAATATTACGTTCGCAAGCTTTTCTGTTTGACATCTTAATGTATTCATGATTTGACCTAATAAAACAGTTGCGCCTTGTAAAAAATATTTCATGTAGAAAGAAGTAAATGCAATAGTATTTCTAGAAGCGACTGACCTTCTCTGTTTCCTTAAGAGTACAAAATTTAATCAAACATGGTCAATGGAGTAGAAAGACTGTTAGTGTCTGCATCTCGTACTGAATCACTAAGTGTTTATGGTGTTTTGTTTAATTAACGTAACTAATATGTGAAACATTCAATGTGCCAAAAGAACACTTGAACGCTGTCTAATGATGTCTATTCTGGGGTTCGTGTTGTTTATTCTTTAGTTTTCTATGTTGTGTCATGTGTACTATTGTTTTTCTGTTTGTCTTTTTCATTTTTAGCCATGGCGTTGTCAGTTTGTTTTAGATTTATGAGTTTGACTGTTCCTTTGGTATCTTTCGTCCCTCTTCTAATAATTCATAAGATGGCAATCTGAACCAAACCAATTAATAATCGACAAGAATTTGTATGTTTGTATTGTTTCGGCTAGGAAATATGTTTCTTTCCCATGTATCAATCAAAGTTAAAGCTGGAAAATAGAAATCTCAGTTTTATTAATAAAGCGGGAAAATAAAAACGTTGGCAGCCTTTGAAGGCTATGTTTTTTATGTTGATTATTTCTTTCACTTCGGTGATGATGCATGTAACTCCTTAACCATATATGCTTATACGAATGCCGTAGTAAAAAAACTCAACAGGGCATTTATGCAGCTCTGAAAAACATTTGGTTTGTCCAGGGTTTGAAGCATGGTATTGATTCGAAATACTGTCCCCAAGCGGATATGAAATACTCACAACAGAACGGACAGGATTCTCCGTCATACGTATCATTTTCATTTTTAGCCATGGCGTTGTCAGTTTATTTTCGATTTATAAGTTTGACTGTCCCTCTTGTTTCTTTCGTCCCTCTTTTGCATCATTTGCTGAGCGAACTGTTTACTTTAAAGGTATGGTGTGTCATTTCTTTATTGATTCAAATACACAAAATTTCAGTAAGGTTAGCTAGACTAACAGAATATGGATAAATGTTGATTTTGTCAAACTTTATTTCCAGAGTTGACTGCATCGTGCAAGACGATCTGATGTCTTTTGATTATTTCAACATAAAATTGAGAATGGAAATCGGGAATATGTGAAAGAGACAACAACCCCACCAAAGAGCAGACAACAGAACGTGCTACAAGCCAGGAGGGTTTGTGAAAGGGGAATTATAGGGGTTCTTTTAACCAACAGCTTCATTCTAAACCCATAGTGAAAATGATAATTCAATGACAAATAGTGTCTTTTACAGCATAAGCAGTAAGATCAAGTTATGAAGGACTCAACCTATGAAACTATGAAGTAGCATCTATATCTAAAGTAGCAATTATAGTTGTGAACTGTTATAAATTGTTCAGATACAAGGTGTAGAATAAAACAAAATAACACATTCTCAAATATATCATGTATTTGTCAATAGGTGTTTCCCTATAATTTATACAAATACAATTTATTAAGTGAGCAGTAAAAACAATCACTATTTTTACGTTTGTGAATCATTTAAAATAGTTATTGCTGTACGATATCGCAACAAAAGAAATATGTATGTACTGAGTTTTTCCTTCAAGTAGCAAAAACAACATTTAGAATAATCTTTTTCTTGTTAAATTATTCAATAACAAAACAACGGAATCATTATTTAAAATGACAGTCACAATTTTACCACCAGGGTAGGAATATCAATGTTCCAAGTTACAAATAAAGGCAACAGTAGTATACCGCTGTTCGAAACTCACAAATCGATAGAAAAAAAAACAAATCCGGGTTAAAAACCAAAACTGATTTTTTTCTATTTTTTTTATTTCTTGTGTGTGTGTGTGTGTGTGTGTGTGTGTGTGTGTGTGTGTGTGTGTGTGTGTGTGTGTGTGTGTGTGTGTGTGTGTGTGTGTGTGTGTGTGTGTGTGTGTGTGTGTGTGTGTGTGTGTGTGTGTATGGGTGTGTGTGTGTGTGTGTGTCATAATTATGCTACCATAAACTGAATATACGCTCTTGTCAAACGACGTTATGAGCTCCATTTTATTACGCACTATTCTTTGTCTGTTGTTTTGGTATTTTATCGTGCAATGTAATAGAGCAGGAAGGAATATTCCAAGAATCATTATAAGATTTGAATTTTTCCACAGATTTACAGATTAGTGTGAAGAATATCAGAAAACTTTAAATGGTTCTCGCTTTCATTTTACAAATAGTATTAACATCCATTTTAATGTCTTTGTTGCATCTATTTGTACAACCTATGCGCATTTATCTTTTTTATCATGAAAGATCGATGTCTTTTGAGTTTTATTGAAGTGTATGGATTGTTGCTGTTTCATCAAAGACGACCACTCTATACTTTTATATATTATGTTTGCGAATTGCATAATGCAAATAAAAAGGCACAGTTTAGATGAGTCTCTGACGATTGAATTCTAATATTAGTTAACAACCGTGCTGATGTTTGTCTTGACAAATTGCAACTCTTAACTTTTAAGCTTTCGAAACGCAATTTGTTGCACGGAGAACAAACTTTCTCATTAGCACCATAATTTTCATTTGTATATAAATTCGTCAATTTTTGTTTATAATTTATTTGACAGTGAACTACTTACTGAACTCAACAATGGAATACTTGTCAAAATTATACTTATTAAAATTACATAAATACATTATCAATACGGATTTGTACGGGTGTTGTATTCTAATCTAATTTAATCTATTTAAAACAATTCATCAAAGTTACAATGATATGGACGCTAACAATCTTAATTTTTAAGTCTAGATCGATACAAATTGATCTGAAATTGTTATTCTAGTTCTGTATCTCTGGACAAGAAATATGTATGAGCAAGTGGGTTCATTAAAACCTAAACAGTGTATACACTTAATCCCTTAAAATGTCAACTTTTACATTCCCAACAAAGGTATGATCGGTGGACTACCTCCCCGAGGGGTCATATCCACTTCGTGAAAGGTAAACTGGTATGACAGACATTTATGTTTAACTAACAGAAATAATTTGAATCATGAAAATTAATATTATTTAATATTGGAAAAATGTCCATATCATAGCTTTGATACTGAGAATGTATGCAAAGCCAAGCTGTTAATTGTTTCATTATTAACACGTGCATACAACAAAGGATTACTGGCAAAATAGATATAAAAACATGAACATCAAAATAATATATTTAATGTTTATTAGTTTCATTTCAAATTTAAATCTAAGATATTAAAAAAGACCAGCATTTCAAATTCAGAAGAAAATGCACGACTTTAACGTGCTTTCGTATTCAAATTACTTGAAATGGAGAGAAAAAGAGGAAATAAATAAAGGCAACAGTAGTATACCACTTTTCGAAATTCATAAATCGATTGAGATAAAAACAAATCCGGGTTACAAACTAACACAACAGATACACAACACTAAAATGTGACACACACAGAAACGAACTATAATAAAACTGGCCAATTTTCTGACTTGGTACAGGACATTTTAAGAAAAAAAATGGTGGGTTGAACTGGTTTTGTGGCATGCCAAACCTCCCGCTTTTATGACAATGTTAAATATAACATTAAAATGACAACATTGCATGACAGGACTACAATACAAATAAATGAAATAAATTATAGGACAGAGAAACACACAAATAATAGCTAACAAAAGGTACTAGGGTTAAAATTTGATACGCCAGACGCGTGTTTCGTCCTCACAAGACTAAACAATAATGCTTAGATGAAAAAAGTTCGAAAGCCAAAACAAGTACAAAGTTGTAGAGCACTGAGGACCAAAAGTTCCAAAAAGTTGTGCCTAATACGGCTAGGGTTTTCTGTCTGTGATAAGAACATCCTTATTATTTAGAATAATTCATACTATTGCAAACAGTAAACTTTAACTGAAACAAAACAAAACAAAAAAAGTCCAAGAAGGCAACGTATCGTGGATCATAAAAGAAAACTTAAAGAGGCTTATTCAGCGAAGTAATCCAGTGAAACTAAGCGAGAACGGTATCAAAAATTCACAGAAATTTAACTTACTCTTGTCATATGTATATTGTTGTCAATGTAATGAAATTGTATGCGACTGTCATCGAAGTGAATGATTTCCTTAGCTATAAAACCAGCTTAAGGAAATACATTTACCCAGTGAGAGATATGACAGTTGTTTAATGTTCCTTTAATATGTTTGAGGTTCTGCAATTTATCAAAGGGACTTTCCGTTTAGAATGTTACTTGGAGTTAGGTAAAAAAAAAAATAATAATTTTAAAACACATTATTAAACATGTTAAAAAACTGCTGTTAATTTTTTTTTATGCAATGAAAAACACTCATACCGATTTTTTTCAAGTGAAATCTTTTAGAAAGATAAAGTAGAGCATTTAACAAATATGACTTTTATAATGAGTCCGTATGAACAGGGATATTGAAAGTTATCTACATATTCGTATGTACAATAGTCCCAATTTAAGAAAACATCCAACCAGCACAGAAAATTAAACAGGTGTTACGTAATCAATGCGTCACTGGGAAATTGATGTGTCAGGGATTTCGATACCATAAATTACTTAAAACTTTTACTAAATTCTTTCATAGATACAATGATTTGATTAGTAAATTTGGCTATAGAAAATTTATTAAAAATGGTATTTCACATCCTAAATTTTATGGTAATATTGTACTTAAAGCGAGGAAATCACTATGTGATCCGTGTAAACTCATCGAACCTTTAAACAAACTTATAAGTAAAGGTTATCGTAGCAATATTGTAATTAGATCTCTGAATATAGTTTACATTGGCATTAATATCGATTTTGTCATTAGCAAATTAAAACATAACTAAATTGTATCTTCTTTTGAGGCGGGATGTAAAGAGACACAGACACGTTACTTTTTATCTCTATAGAAGTCGCTCCTCACTATCCTTCTACCTGTCGATACATTTATTTATGGCATTGCACAAGTCATGTTTTCTCTGACTGTTCATGACGTCAAAATACTAAATCCCTGGGATGTGTTTTAGTTGGTTTTAGTCTCTGATGCATGATTTTTTATTATTAATTATTTTTGGCTTGTAACTAGCTGTCAGTAACTGCGATTACTCTCAACTCGTGTTTTCTTGTTCATTCGACCTGTTGATACTGTTTACAACGCTTTTTTGTTTTTTCATATTTATATGGATCTTGTCTTTATACCAGCTTTGATTATTTGAAATATATTCTAAGTTTCACTTCTTCTTACTACATTTGTATAAACTTCAAGATTTAACTGTATTTTTTTAAAACCTTTTTTTTTCTAAAGTGAATATTTTCGAAGGGTTAAATATTACACAGTGGAGAGTTGCCATGGCTTAGTTTGGACTTTTTTTACCTTGAATGTTTGTCCCTAATATTTTATTAACTGTGCATTTGCATTCAGATATCACAGATCAAATTTATTCGTTTATAGTGTATAAATGTACGTTTTTTTTTATTAAGTTAAGCCTGCCAATTGATATTTTATTGTGTGTTTTTCTATGTTGTGATGTTATGCTATTGTTTCAGAAAAAGGGAGAAGGTTTGGATCCATTAAACGTTTAATCCTGCTGCAAATGTTTGCACGTGTCCTAAGTCAGGAATCTGATGTACAGCAGTTGTCGTTTGTTTATGTAATTTATACGTGTTTCTCGTTTCTTGTTTTTTAAATTTTATATAGATTAGACTGTTGGTTTTCCCGTTTGAATGGTTTTACACTAGTAATATTGGGGCCCTTTATAGCTTGTTGTTCGGTGTGAGCCCAGGCTCCGTGTTGAAGGCCGTACATTGACCTATAATGATTTACTTTTTTTAAATTGTTATTTGGATGGAGAGTTGTCTCAATGGCACTCACACCACATCTTCCTATATCTAGTTATATCGTTTGTAATAACACAAAACTGCACAAACAGAAATGAAATTATACAAATGTAAAGACTTTTGCACAAAATAAAAATAACACGGTATAAATTAAATGCGTCTAGAACGCTTTCCTGGATTTACATTCACCAGTAACGTTCAAGGCCGAATATTTAATATCAAAGTGCATGGATAGTTTTGAAAATCACTTGATCCTTCGAATTGAACAAAAATCTCCTCATATACTGCTTTTGAATTATTGTTTGCTCGTATCCTAATACTCCAACAACGTTTCCATATGCTGTGACCTTGATCTAGACATATTCGTAAGAAATTTGTCAATTGCACAACGCACGTGTATAAGGAAAATAGGGATTTGATAAAAAGTATACAAAAGTGGAAGCAATTTTTTTTTATTTTTTAATGAAATGGAGAGAAGAATGGGTCACTTGAACGTTAAATTTGTAAACCTTAACACATACAATTAGATAATGAAATCCAAAATCTTAAAATAAATACATACATGTAAAAGTTAAATGCCATACCGGAATGGAAACGACAGTGTCTTACTCAAACATTGCTCCTGGAGAATGTAAATCTTCTGGTGACAAACGATTTACAATAATATATATCAGCGTTCCTGGTGAGGGTAAACCCAGAAAAGCGCTATATATACAACATATTTATGAAGTATTATTTTTAACTTTTGTCAGCAGATGAGTTTCATACTCAAAAACATGAAAGTTGAGGATGCATAACTAACTAGTATATAATCACAGTCCATTAATAGCGGTATAGAACCAATGCCAAAATCATTGAAATAACACTTTGATTTTGTGTTTCTTACGCAGTGCTTTTCTGTATTTACCTTCACCGGAACGTTTGATGCCAAATCGTATATGAATACGTAAAACATTAGAAGCTGTGTCATCGAATAGTACAGAAAAAGAATAGAAAATCCGGTAACGGTCAATTATTGTTAAAGGAATTCCAACCTGGGTTTCTTAGTAATTTCAAAATTATATTATATCTATATTGATGAAACATGATTGGACGTGAAGATTACAGCTTTTCCTTTATAAATATCCCATATATGCCTTATATTTTAGATATCAACATATAGTACGTAGATATAGGAATGTGCATTACCATTTTGTCTTTATTTACTCAATAACTTTAACCAGTACTGTTGAATCTCATTCGTTGATTTTAACATGTTTGACAGACAGTAACATATTTCAAAGAGAACACTTTTGGAAAAAAAAATCAACAATTATTTGGAATGCATTTGAATACTGAGTATAACCTGGTCGATTAAATTTTGAATCCATTGAACATAGTAAGACCATTATGTGCACCAGTTGCATATGTGCATGAATGTGTTACCTCGATCCAAGCTTCACTTCCATTTTTCATTTCAGCAACAACACTTTTTGTTGCTGCAGAAGAATTGGTTGATTTTTTTAGATCAAGATAACCTCGCATTACTGGCTGTGAATCAATCATAAACATAGTATGGCACACTTTCAGTTCTCGTGTTGTTATGGTCCATGTAAAGCTGTAAAAGCCATCACTTGGACACGTGAACTTTCCTGTTGCTGGATTGTATCCACTACCGTTATTAAGAACAACATCATCAAACTTAATCGTAGCACTGGTCGGGTACAAAGCATGGTCCACTGAAAGGTATGTTTGAAATGCCACTGGTTCAGGATTAGCTATGGAAAAAAGTGCAATGTTACAAACAATAAAACATGGTTCTCTTGCGCTAATGGCAAAAATATAATAAAATAGTTGTCCAGAAAATGAGCTATTAGTTTTATACAACACTTCAAGACAAAAAGTCGCTCACAAACACTATATCCTCCGAGACCACTCAATTTTGAAGGATAAAAAAGAAATGGGGACCGTTGAAAATAGGTGTAGATGGCAGCCAGCTTAGACAGTGAAAATATATTATTTCATTTATGCATCATTGGCTATGAAACGGGACAGTGAAACCCACTGCATGAAAATTTAGGACACAAGACAACCACGTTATTGTGTTGTCATTTATCAAAACTGCTAGCTGTTTCAATATCCAATTCATTTATAAGTTTCTTACTTTTCAACTGGATTTCGTTTTGCAGTTGGACTGTACTCCTTTCGAGTGCCTCTACCCTGGCCAACAATTGTCTGTGTTCTTTATAACATGCATTTATTTCTCGGAAGAGGTGACCAAGTTGACCAAATGCCAGGGTTCCATATTCAATGATTAGAATTAACCGTAAATATGTATATGGTATTTTGTTCTGATATTTATCTATAAAGAAACATTTAGAAAATAGATAATGAAAAGTAATAACACACATGTATTTCTTATGAGTAAATCAAAACAACAAACTTTCGAAAAATGTATAATTATCTTTTGTTTGCAATTGCTAATCAAGGTAAAAAGAGATACCAATCAAAGTTGGTATCATATCAAGTATTTCCTGAAGTAAAGTGAATGTGATGAACATTGTAACTCTACTCCTCGACGTAGATGGCATGCAGTCATATGGTCATCGGCATTATACGTCAACTACCCTCTATTATGTGTCTATTAATGGCCTGTTAAAATTTATATTAAAAAAACTGTTATTATACGTCAACTATCCTCTATGATGTGTCTATGTTTGGCCTGTTACTATTTATATATAAAAAAAACGTTAGGTGTTTGTCAGATTTGCAGGAACCTTTATACGTTTGAAACCACTGTTACAAACCCTCATTCAAACAAATATAAACTTACATCTAATATTTCGGATATAACAAGTCACAAACTTTTTAAATATTTCACATTGGAAAAGAGTAAATGATCCTTTCTTCAACTATTCTTTGCAAACAATGGTCTCGATGTCATCAACTTGGGCATTATCCGTTATCATAAATCAGTTCAATCGAAAATATCTCCCTATTTTTAAAGTTCATTCTGCACCTTAAATTCCTTCCTTATAGCTATACAAAAACCAATTTCAAATTAAATATTCAAACACAAACACGTGTTGCAGGATCTAAATATTGACGACTTTAAGTGTAAATCTCCTGATTGCACCTGTGCTAGTTCCCCATTCAAATATAATCCGGCTGGAAATGTTAGTATAGGTGACCTGAATAAAGGCAACAGTAGTATACCGCTGTTCGAAAGTCATTAATCGATTGAGAGAAAACAAATCCGGGTAACAAACTAAAACTGAAGGAAACACATCAAATATAAGAGGAAAACAACGAAACAACAGAAATTCTAAAGTTCAACAAAAAACCAAACAACAATGCAACATACAGAAACGAACTATAAGATAACAATTGCCATTTTCCTGACTTGGTACAGAACATTTTAAGAAAGGATGGTGGGTTGAACCTGGTTTTGTTGCTAGCCAAACCTACCACTTTTATGGCAATTTTAAATATAACACTAAAATGACAACATTACATGACAGGACTGCAATACAAATGAATGGAAGAACATTCAGAACAGAGAAATACACAAATTAACAACACAATAGAACATTACGACATGATAATAGTTATTAAAGGTACCAGGCTTATAATTTAATACGCCAAACATTGTCAATACCACTACGACAATGTGTTATCCAAGGCCTGAAATATAAATTGGAAACACAACTTTATAACACTGATAGATTCAATCGATGATTATGCCAGGCAATGTGTTTATAAAAGCGAGAAAAAAGATACTTTTTGCAAATAAATTATGGCTGAGAGGTCGATGATACAAATCAGAATTAAGAAACTGATTGGGTCTATCAATACCAATGCTACATTAATCTGTAAAGACCCAAATGATGCAAAACACTTGTCCTACCTCCATGACAAATATTATGTCCCCTCAAATAAAGCTACATTACATCAAATTACATAAAATGCTTGAAAAATTAAAGTATTGACAATTTACTTGGAAACTCAACATATACCCCCATGACACTCACTAAAGAAGAGATGCTCTATGTCTCTTTGGACTTTCAACATAATTTGAAGAACTGGATCTTCCATCTCTGAATTGGATACCAACATAAGCGTTCTTATAAATTACGGCGTATTGCTGGGTCTTCCAAGCACTCCACGAAACCTCAATTTTATTAGCGGCCAAAGAGTTACCTCTGCTTATAAATGCAATCTTTTAATAGCCCTGACAATTAACAGAAGAGCTATACATTTACATCACGCCAAGGTTACATTATGTAATATAGCATGTACTATCAAAAACTTATCAACTTTCCACATATAGCAATGAGGTTGAAAAACCACAAAAATTAGTCATAATTACTCAGTCTAAGGTTATGTAAGCTTATGTTACTATCATATCGTGTTGTTTGTGTTTGTCTTAGTTATACTGTAGGTAGAACACCTCAATGTCGATTTCATATTACGTCCCTTTTCATCACAATTTGGGTCTTTCAAGTTATTAAGGGTACCAGGATTATAATTTGATACGCCAGGCGAGCGTTTCGTCTACATAATACTCATCAGTGATGCTCAGGTCAAAATAGTTATAAAGCACAACAGTTACAAAATTGAAGAGCATTGAGGACCCAAAATTCCACTAAATAATTCAAAATTTGGTGACTATGTGGAACGCATCTATCCCATCGAGCTAGAGATAAAGGATACTACAGATACAGTTAAGTCGACCTCATATCTTGACTTACATCTAGAAATTGACAATGAAGGTCGACTGAAAAACAAAACTTTACGACAAAGGAGATGATTTCAGCTTTCCAAATGTGAACTTTCCATTTCTAAGTAGCAACATTCCAGCAGCACCAGCATACGGGGTATATATCTCCCAATTAATACGATATTCCCGTGCTTGCATTTCCTATCATGATTTTCTTGATAGAGTGTTGCTGCTCACATGGAAGCTATTAAACCAAGAGTTTCAAATGGTGAAGTTGAAATAATCCCTTCGTAAATTTTACGGACGCCATCACGAGTTGGTTTCACAATTGATATCGGATATGTTCCTTACGTCCTAACTACAACCCCCTTCCCTTTCATGAAAATGACCTACCGAATTAGACTATTTACCGGATTTGTTATCACACAAGCAACATGACGGGTGCCACATGTGGAGCAGGACCTGCTTACCCTTCCGGATCACCTGAGATCGCCCCTAGTTTTTGTGTGGTGTTGTTTATTCTTTAGTTTTCTATGTTGTGTCATGTGTGCTGTTGTTTGTTGTCTTTTTTTTCATTTTTAGCCATGGCGTTGTCAGTTTGTTTTAGATTTGTTTTGAGATTGACTGTCCCTTAGGTATCTTTCGTCCCTCTTTTTTGTGCCAAATACGGCTAAGGTATGAGATGACATACTACAATTGTAGTCATGTTTTGTTGCAGTATTAACACTATGAGATAAGTCTCATGATACTTCTGAGTTAAAAAAAACTAGAGGCTCTTAAGAGCCTGTGTCGCTCACCTTGGTCTATGTGCATACATGTATTAAACAAAGGACACAGATGGATTCATGACAAAATTGTGTTTTGATGATGGTGATGTGTTTGTAGATCTTACTTTACTTAACATTCTTGATACTTACAATTTTCTCTATCTATAATAAACTTGGCACTTTAGTTACATAGAGGAAAATATTTTGTAAATTAATGAAAATTGTTAAAATTTGACCATTTAGGTCAAGTTCACTTATTTGTAGATCTTACTTTGCTGAACATTATTGCTGTTTACAGTTTATCTCTATCTACAATAGTATTCAAGATAATAACCAAAAACGGCAAAATTTCCTTAAAATTAACAATTCATGGGCAGCAACCCAACAACGGGTTGCCCGATTCATCTGAAAATTTCAGGGCAAATAGATCTTGACCTGATGAACAATTTTATCCCGTGTCAGATTTGCTCTAAATGCTTTGGTTTCAGAGTTATAAGCCAAAATCTACATTTTACCCCTATGCTCTATTTTTAGCCATGGCGGCCATCTTGGTTAGTTGGCCAGGTCATCGGACACATTTTTTTTAACTAGATACTTCAATGATGATTGTGGCTACGTTTGGTAAAATTTGGCCTAGAAGTTTCAAAGAAGAAGATTTTTGTAAAAGTTAACAGACGACGACGACGGACGACGGACGCAAAGTGATGAGAAAAGCTCACTTGGCCCTTTGGGCCAGGTGAGCTAAAAATGAATATTTGAAAGGTTGTATAAAGACTTTCGTTTCAAAGAAAATCCTTTGTTCTATCAAAATCTTCAGAAATATACTGCTTTTTTTTTTATAAATTCATGTCTTCCAGTACTCCAATTCACTACTACCTTTTCCGTTTGCTATGACCTTAACCATGATAACTCTCATTGAAAATTCGGCCACCAGACAGCTCAAATGGGAAAGAAAATATGACGAAAGAAAAGGTAAACTAACAAGAAGTTAGGTAGTGCTAATTGGTTCTGAAAAAAAATAAATATACCAAATTATCTAAATACTTTTCAATTAACAAATATCAGGTGAACCCCAAACAAAAGTGCATTAATGTCATCATACACTCGTTTACAAATTATGTCCACTATGTTCCAGCATTCCAACAATTATATTTTTTGTTGAAATTCCATTGGCATGTCTTTCGAACAAGGTAGCCCTACATATAAACTGGTTTTAAATTATTCATAACAAAAGTGTCGGCTACTCAACACTTTTGTATTGACATGAACTATCATTGATATTTGTATTTTCTATAATTTTGCTGTTTATCAAATTTTATTTTTCGAAAAATTAACCGACCTTATCACAAACTAATACATGTAAATTAAGCAACAGTTTCAGTAAATATACCCCAATTCACAAACTTTAAACAGAACTTCAAAATCCTAGAGTATTGTATCTCAAATCTGCATGCTTTGTGAAATTAATATTCCTGTAAAGTTTAGGAATAAATATTCCGGTAAAGAAATTTCTAAATATTCTTGTAAGATATAGGGAATAAATATACATCTGTCTCATCAATCTCATTTTAGCTAACAGTGTCAAAAAATAAATAAATGAGTCATAAACCATTCTTTATTAATTTCACAATTTTGTTACTCCAATTTATTAATAAAGAAAAAAATTACAAGAAAATAATCTAGAATGAGAAAGTAGAGATTACAAAAATTGTGAAATGCACAAAATGTCTGACATTCCTTAAACGGTTTTTTTAATAAATTTTACTGAAAAAAAACTGTTAAGATACTATTAATAGGTTCTGTTTTCTTGCAAATCATATTTGTCCATTATCAATAATTTCATTTATGATTTGTTATATGCTGTTCTTATGGAATGTTTGTTTTAAATTTGTTTGATTTGTATATGCTGTACTTATGGAATGTTTGTTTTAAATGTGTAAGGTTTTAATAAAAGATTAACAGATGGTGAATATAGATGCCTCTGAAAAAACAAAAGAATCTATTTTTACATAATCAACTTTAAATCATATCCAAAACATTGTCACTATCATACATCAAACGAAGTCATGATCACGGAATATGACAGTTTTGAAAGCCATGAAATTATAATATCACAATTTAGTTAAAATAAAAATCTGAGATGTGTAAATTCAATGTTACTTTTGTATACGTAATTTTAAATCAATTTTATTTCATGTTGGTTTAAAACCGTTTTTGGAAAAATATCACAATATAAATCACTTATTAAAATCACATATGCAGGTTATCCTAAATAAATAGGGATTTCAGTACAGTTCAGATCATGTATCCTATCATATTGTTTAGAAAACTATTATTTAAAAAAAAAGAATAAACAATTTTTGCTTCGATGCAACATTTATTTCATGTCTGATTAGGATAGAAAAAAATCACTTTCCACTTTCAGCACTATTGGGTATTTCCTGCCAGTCATTTGTTATGGGTTGAGGAAGCTGGAGTGCCAAAAAGGAACAACTGAGCTTATGGAAAATGAAAATCCTAGTCAATTATAAAGGGAGTTGAAGGCACCAGCCAAATGAGCTAACACTGAATATAAAATAAGTAACAAATCATAAGTTTCTATAAATTAAACAAAGATAGTTTGATTTGGGAAAAGGGATTTTGATTTGATGTACATTTTAAACACAACATGACTTTCAGATTTTTACAAATTAATGGAGAATGTCCTTATTTAAAAATTATATTGCAAACTTTGGAAACACAACCTTTTATATTTACTGTGGCAAAAACCTGCAGCAAATGGATGGCTCCCTGAGTAGTTTCTTATTGATGTATATACAACTGTATAAGTACATGCAAAATAAAACAAGTTAATAGGACTCATATCTAAAATAGAAATGTTTTGACAAAGTATAATAAACAACAAGTAACTGACAGAATTCTACCTATATACTTTGAATACTATCCAGGGAAGAGCCATTCTTTAAAGATGGAATCTTGTTTCTCAAAATTAAGAGGAAACAAAACTTTGCAATATTTTTTCATAAAAAATTAATCAGAGGTAGTATAGGGGTCAAAATAACTTTTTTTGCACTTCATTCTTAATTTGAATTCCTATTAAGCAGCGCTATATTGGAAATTCAAAACCTTGTTCCTACTCATGTCAGGATCAATTTGCATCATCACTTATTCTAAAGACCAACTTAGGAGACTTATTTTGTTATAAGTTGATGTTTTTATTGATTGACATAAACCACAACTAGATGTTGACCACTGAACCATGAAAATGAGATCAAAGTCAGTTAATCCTTGTTAGATGAACTGATTTTGTGTCATGGATGGATAATCCATATCCTTTGTTTTCTATCAGATTCATTTCCCCTTTCATTTACAAGATTTATGAAACTGATATTCTGGTACTGTGGATTCATCTATTTTCAGGAAAACTTATATGTTAGTGGATATTTAATTTCTTGGTTTTTACAAAGTCTACAAACAGGCCTTTAGAGAACAAGTCATTCCTTGAACATTTAATTTTGTGGTCAACCTTTGTCCACAAAAGCAATGAAAAATTGGTATCTAACGAATAATAATTAATCCACAGCATATGCCACACAGAAACAGAACAAAGACATCTACAAACCAGATATAACGTGTTTTCCATTTTTACTATAAAATTGTATACAAACAGTTAACACAGTTACTAGATTAATAAATATATGTCTCGCCTAAAACCACATTTGTTGTATTTGAAAGTACATATATCTGTGTGAATTTTTCAGGAATAGGAATGTGTGCTTCCAAAAGGAAAAAATACAAATAATGACGTACATGGATTCATTATAATAATCATTGGATACCAATTTTCGTGGGTTTTGTTGGTACAGATGAACCATGAATTCAAATGGTCAACAAATAATATATTTTCAATAGGCTTTCCACATAAATAAATAAATCCACAGTACTCATATCAAAATGTGAACAGTGTGGTTTAAAGTGATATAAATGATACACATGTAAAACTTCATCCATAATACACATTCATTATAAAAATACACAATTTCAAAGATACAAATTCTTTCGCCCGATAAATTTTTAACTGTATGATATAAGGGACTAAGAGTGTAAAGATAAATAAAGTTTACAAAAACAAAGGATTTAAATGAATTATAATAATTTTTATATATTGCTGTTAAATAATTTTACCCTAATTTGAGAAACTATTTCCCTCCCATAATGATTCTATACCTGATCTACAAATACATTATATAGCCCTGATTAAATAAAAATTTGTCACATAATTTATTATTCATTACAAAATTATCACAGTTCTTATCACTAAATCAATTATAAAAAGTCATCAGATTTTGTTTTTTTAGCTGATGCTTCGATATATGCTTTTGCATGTTGTACAGCCAATTGTGCAGCATGATCAAAGCCATCAGCAACATGTATGTCTATATCACTTTCTTCCATTATCTTCCTAGCTGCCTCTACATTTCTACCTGAAAATGAAAATATAAATCACATTAAACATGAGCAAAACTGTATGGGTGAATTACCAATAATTGTGCAGTAATTATTCTATTCTTCAGGTCAGAATTTATTTCAAGGTTTTATTAATATGAATAATGCCACTGGACGGGTATCATAACATTAAGAATTTACATTCTGATATCTGTTACATAAATCTGTATGCATCACTACTTGAAATTACGATACAAGTTATCAATAAAATTGAGAATGGAAATGGGGAATGTGTCAAAGAGACAACAACCCGCCCAAATAAAAAACAACAGCAGAGGGTCACCAACAGGTCTTCAATGTAGCGAGAAATTCCCGCACCCGGAGGCGTCCTTCAGCTGGCCCCTAAACAAATATATACTAGTCCAGTGATAATGAACGCCATACTAATTTCCAAATTGTACACAAGAAACTAAAATTAAAATAATACAAGACTAACAAAGGCCAGAGGCTCCTGACTTGGGACAGGCGCAAAAATTATTGTCCTTTCTCCAAAAAACGCAATAATGAATGCATGCAATAGTTCCTTACTTTATAGTTGTTCTTTATTTATACATCTCTTACCAGCAGACAGAGATACCTGACAAAGTCTATATAACCAGTAATAAGTGTGACAAAAACTGACAAAGTTTACCAATTCTAATTAGTTGAAGGCAGTATGTTAAACTCTAGATGTCATTGGGATACTTTCTTTATGAGGTTCTTTAGATTAAGACATTATTGTGTGCATTTATTAATAGAATAATTAAGGAAAATTTGTAATGGGTTTCGTGAAATCCTGTGTCTAGCCTGAAATTGCTGCTGTCAGTAAAATATAGAATTATTTTTTAAAATTTAACCTTTTTTTATTCAGCTGCTATTGCTTATCTTGAAAATTAGCTTCTGTCAATCCATGAGGGTTTACAAGTTTAACATTAAAAAAAATAATTTAATATTGTATGTAATTGTTAATTGCAAAAACCTAAATCTGTTTATCAGTTAAATACTGGCTTTAGACTTGATCTCTGAATCATAAACCAGTGTCTGCTGTTGTGTTTTCAATGAAAGTTTGACAAAGTTATTGATGGCCCACACACTTTTAAAACATCTGACTATGACATATATTTTTTCAATCTTTTTTTTTTTCAAGGACAAATAAGTACACAAAAGACATTCACTTAAAGCAAATAATTACCAAAGGATAAATTCTGAAATTATTTTTTGTATAATGTTTATTCACATTATTTTCTAAAATGTTACATATTTTGGGGTTTTGTATATTAAAACCTATTTTTAAACAGGTTTCTTTTTTATGTTTTTTTTTACCAATCATATCTAGTAGTACAGAGACAATGTATTTGGAAATAAGACTGCAATAAAATATGTTTTTTAAATCACATGATGCATAATATTCATACCTTCAAGTCTGACCACCAGTGGCAACTTTAGATTTATAATTTTACAGGCTTCCACAATACCTTTGGCTACAGTGGCACAATCAACAATGCCACCAAATACATTGACTAGAATTGTTTTCACCTGAAAAATACATAATTTAATGTGAAGCACACAGTCTGACGGTAAATGTTTCCTTTTTTTAACATGAATACTTTAACTAATAGTGTGACGGTACATTACCATGTGATACATTATCTATTCTATACTGTGAATTCATTTTTGTGGGATACCAATTTTCATGGATTTCTTGGTTATAGGTATTAAAATCACTAAAAATCTTCTATAGTCATATAGTGTTGTATGTACATTTTGTCAAAATCCTTAATCCATGAAACTTTGTATCTACCAAAAATACAAGTCCATGTTATTATGTCAATTATACAAACCATTCATGATCATTAATTCATATTACAGACTTCTGACTTCAAAGTTCATTAATTTTCAAAAGGTTATCTTATTTATGCTAGGACATCCTGTTACACAACAAAATCATTGAAAAACAGTAAACTTTCCCTGGAAAGTGCACAGATAGTATGTCTGATTTTACTTTTTTACGTTGCTCTAACTTGACCCAGGATGTCCATGCACAGAGTAGGTAATCTGCGGTAAAATTATACATTCGCTAGTCAAAAGTTGGTAATATGAAAATAGTGAATTGCAAGATAGTAAGATTTTCTTTAATGAACCTCTAGAGTGATCAACTAACATCTGGTGGTTTAAAAAAATAATTCATGGCAGCCGTCGATTTGTTTTCATTTAACCATTGGTTAGACATTTATATTCAATTATTTTACCCTGATCATTAGGGAGGGTTAAATCTGAATATAAATGCACAACCCATGGTTAAATGAAAACAAACCTATGGCTGCCATTAATTATTTCGATACTAAGAGGACAAATTCGGTAATTTTGTTAATCGTGAAAACCCTATACATACGATACTGCTTTGGCTGTCCCGTTTTACCACATTTTGATAATATTAGTAATATTATATAATTCAATGATTATTTTTTTTTTAATCACATTTTTCACTTATATATTTTCTTTCAATGTAATTTTATTCATTCTGAGGCGTACAAGAAGCTTTAAAACACCCAGTATTTAAATTTGATTTTTTGTTTATGGAAACATACTTGTTACGTCACCTTGTTTTGTTGCCATGCCAAGACAATAACAGCATTTTTGTCAGTCAAATTTTTCTTTTAAACTGATGAGGGCTATTCCAGAAAAAAATGTATGGGGGGGTTGGAAGGCAGTTTTTGTCAGCACCCGCCACCCAGACAATTGTAATTGAGTATTATAGTGCATTATAGTGTGAAAAGTTGCTCTGATACCCATCACCCATGTATTATTAATACAATGTGCCTTCCAACCCCCCCATACATTTTTTTCTGGAATAGCCCTGACGTGAGAAGGAAATACTCCAAGGATTCAAATTCATTTGCAAAATATCTAATACAAGGTTTGCGATAAAGGTCATTTATTCCGAAACCATAAAAACATAATACAACTGAATGTTATGAACAATTATGTAATAAACCAAAACTAAATAAATGACAATAATTTGCAAAGATGGGGAATTAATACCGCCACCCTTAAAATGAATTACAAAATGTATAAACAAACAAATATTGTACAATAAAAGATTGAAATCATCAGCATATATATGAAATTCAAAATTTTTAATTTAAAAAATAATACCTATAAAAATAAATCTGTTAAAGAATCAAGGGAGTAGGTGGGTGGGAAATTGAAAATCTTCACTTTTCTTGAGAAAACTAAAATTGTGTCTGCTAGCATTCAGTGCAATTGCGAGAATGCTGGCTAATCTAAACACATGTGAAGAGATAATATGCGCCTAATCCTCATTGGTCAATTAAATATCATTAAACAATCATATTGGTAATTAATCTTGACCCTGATCTTGTGATGACCCCACTGATCTTTGCCTGTAATCAAAAACTTAGACAACCCCATGCAAATTTACAGTTTTATATTACTCTTGATAAGAACAATTTCCTGACAAAAATGTTTTAATGTACCATAAAATGATTTTTTGTCAGTCAAATTTTTCTTTTAAACTGATGACGTGAGAAGGAAATACACCAAGGATTCAAGTTCATTTGCAAAATATCTAACACAAGGTTTGCGATAAAGGTCATTTATTCAGAAACCATAAAAACATAATACAACTGAATGTTATGAACAATTATGTAATAAACCAAAACTGAATAAATGACAATAATTTGCAAAGGTGGGGAATAAATACCGCCACAATCCCCAAATAACAGAGTTGGGGAGCCGCCACCCGAGAAACCTTGGAGATAAGATAAGAGTTTTAATAATTGATTGATATAAATGTTTGCTTTCTTGCGAAATTTTACCATGAAAAATAAATTGAAATGGACTGATTTGTTTATTTTGCTGTAGAATAGAAATAAATATATTATATCTGAATCTTGGCCTTCCTAAACTGGGAATTTTGATGTCGAAAATTGAGAATATCTGGCAGTATAAATAAGTTGGTCGTAACGCGGAACAGCCGTTTTTGTGTATTACTGCGTTTGCGTTATAGGTAATAGATACGATAATAGGTCATCATATTAGAATTGGTAATATACTTTACTACTAGAAGGAACTACCACTTACATGAGCATCTCCTGTGAGGAGATGAAAAGCATCATAAACTTGCTGTTCTGATACACCCCCTCCTACATCAAGGAAGTTTGCAGGTTCACCTCCATGTAATTTTATAATATCCATGGTAGCCATGGCAAGTCCAGCACCATTTACTACAAAATAAATGTGTAAAATAAGATATAAAACTTAAAGGGATAAAAGGAATATGACCGTTGCAATTATCTGTTTTACTGGTGATGTTTTTAAATAAAGTACTATTATTCCTTAATTTGGAGTTTCCTTTCATTTATAGGAAACTGTTTTGACTTTTTCAACCCCATGAATTTATTGATATTAACATAACATTTTGAGGTGTTACTGTCTATTATTGAGTAATTAACATCCAATTTTAGGCCAGAGTTATTTAATTTGTTTTTTTACAAACCTGCAGACCCTACTTTTCTAATGTTCATAATTTTCTCATTTTTATAATTCCATCAGATTTTTTCATCTCATAGATGAAATGGATCAGTCCAAACGTGAAAGATGTCAGATATCCACAAACAATATGAATTTTCTTCTTTCATAGATTGATAAAAAAAAGGTTTGTCCATTTTGATATCAAAGGATAAAACTGATACCTTAATTTTCCATTGAGTAATAATTTCTGGGTTTAAAATTATGAAAAATGAGACCAAATCTATTGTTAGAAAGCTGAAATATTACATCTGTACATATTTCTATCTTGTGAGATTATTTTTTTCAACCTACTGGCCAACCAGATTTTTTCACATAAAAAAAACAGTAAAACAAAAAATTAAAAAAACCTTGGCCTTACCATGGTTTCATCAATTATCTTTTAACTATTCCTAACTGTAAAATCTCTGTATGATAAGTTGGTGGGATAATTCAACTATGATAATTTTCTTTAAATATGAAATGAACCAAAATAACCCATGTTACTGAACTATCAACAAATGATCAATTGCTTGGTAATTATATGTGCAGTGGCAAATATTTCATGCATATTCAGGAAGAATTCTGACAATAAAACTGAACCCTTACCAAGACAACCTATACTGCCTTCCAATCCTATATAATTAAGTTTTAATCGTGTAGCTTCCACCTCCCTAGGGTCTGTCTCTGACATGTCATCCATGGCAAAGATTTCTTTCTGTCTGTAAGCTGCATTATCATCAAAGTTTACCTTGGCATCAAAACACACAACTGAAAAAGTAATATTTATAATAAATAACATATCCCCATTCAATAATAGCTCAGTTAGTAGATTGGTTATCTATCATGTCTATAACAATATACTTCAAAGTAATTAATTTAAAAATTTTAACAAAAATTTTTGAATGACTTTTTATGTTGTTGTCTTTCTTGTCACTGAATCTAAACTTTCATAAAGATCAAATCTAGATGGTTTATATTTAAATAATTTTATCAAAATAGTGAAACAGATGAAAATAATTGGAGAATGAGTCTACGTGCAACAGATGCCCACTTGTAAATATGCAGGAGTCAACGTCCTCATGCAGCTGCAGGGGTCATGTAGTTAAGACTGTTTTGTGACTTAATGCATTGGGTATAAGTTTCATAACATTTGGTTGAGAAACTAGATTTAGCAATTTTTTCCGTTTATAAAGGGGCATAACTCAAGAATGATAAAAGTGACATCATTCAATTTCAAACTTGATCTGTGTTTTGTGGTATTGTGCATTGTGTACAAGTTTTATAACATTTGGTTAAGGCAATCTAAAGTGAGAAAACGGAAACCAACTTTTGGATCATATATATGGGACAGACGGACGGACAAAGTTAGCGCTTAATGCAACCATTGCTACTACAGGGGCATAACATCTTTTTTAAACTCAAATTTATAATTTTTCATTATGTTTAGAAAATCAACCCCAAATATCATTCTACAGTGATTACATTTATGCCAATATATTTCATAGCAAAAAATAGATAGCTATTATAGTATAACCTCTGCCATCAGGTGTCTCCCCAAATGGATTGATCTCTACCTGGGATGCATCAACCTTTATAAATAGGTTATATAGACTTTTTATCTGATCTGCTGCCTGAAACACACAAAATAGGTTAATTTGTATAACTTTATAAAATCTGTTGCATTAAACAAACATATACAGTCAAACCTTTGTAAAAAGGTCGCCCTTGGGACCAGAAGAAAACTGACCTTATTAAAAAAAGTGACCTTTAAATTTGAGATTTGATAAAAGTTTTCATTTATTTTGTAAATGCATATGCTTACATTTTACATGGATTGATTGTTGCTATATTAAACCATTTTCAGACCTGTCAGCTATATTGTGACAGCCAGTTTTTATTGGTAGAGAAAGTTAGAGTAACCCAAGTATATATTTTACTGTACAACAAAATCTTAATTGTGAATTATCATTGGTAATTTGTTATGCTAGAGTGGGGGGCCATATTCGCCGGGGACACAATTTTAACCGTTTTATGAATTTGAGGTGTAAACACTTCAAAGGATGGCTGAAATGGAAGAAATATGCCGATAAATAATAATTTTATAACAAATATGATTATTTTTAAAACTTAAACAAAATTACGGCACTTACTGCAAAAGATCGAAAAACGGACAAAGATTTTCGGTCAATTTCCTGAATGAAAAACAGGATTTTCAAAGATTTTTTTCTTAGTAATTTTTTGACTGATTGGCCTAAATTTCTGTTTTTTTACACCTTTGAAATGTCTACTGTTCATCTATAATGAAATTTATTTGATAAATATTATATAAAGCTGCAGTTATGTGGTTTTAATTAGATGTGTAACCAGGTGCTCCGCAGGGCGCAGCTTTATACGACCGCAGAGGTCGAACCCTGAACAGTTGGGGCAAGTATGGACAAAACATTCAAGCGTGATACAGCTCTGAATTTGGATTGTGATCAAATTTTTGACATTACATGGTTTTTTTTACACAAAACAAATGTCAAGATTTTACAAATCAATTAAAGATTTCTTCTTATTTAAATCTAAAATTAAATAGTTGACACAGCATAGGTTTCTGACACATAATGAATGTGGTCTAATGAACTTAAAAGTTTTTTTTTTGCCTTTGAGCAATTCACTATGCTGTTGAATATTAATCCTCTCAAAAAAATGTTTGAAGAAATTTTCTTTTTATTTATGAAATCTGAAATGAGAAAAATTTAAACCCCCCCCCCCCCCCCCCTTTTTTCACATCCCCGTTTCCCTTTTTCCAAAACTGATATCAATTCAAATTTCTAATGGAGTTTGCAACAATAACTACTCTTTTAAATACATCATAAAATATTAAAATGTAAAATAAAGTGCTTGTTATCACTGAATGGTAAAGATTGGTTGGTAGTAAAAGTGAATATACATTGTTTATTGTATAAAACAATAAAAAAAACTTCATCAGCAACATTTTATATTGGCAAATAAAAATAGAAAATGACATCATAGTCATGTCTGGCAAATTTCCAACATACATTATCTAAAACATTTTAGATAAGATAAGGAAAAAAAGCTTCATCAGCAACATTTTATATTGGCAAATTTCCAATGAAGTTATTTACATAAAGTTATTGGCAAATAAAAATAGAAAATGACATCATAGTCATGTCTGGCAAATTTCCAACATATATTATCAACTACTATTCTATACAAAGAAAGATAACTCCAATTGAAAATTAATTGCTATTGCACAATATTGTGCAATTAGATATTTCTTGCTATTGTGCAATACTGTGCAATTGAAAATTTCTTGCTATTGCACAATACTTGATATGGAATCCTGATTTGGATCAACTTGAAAACTGGGCCCATAATCAAAAATCAAAGTACATATTTAGATAAAGCATATCAAATAAGCCCAAGAATTTAATTTTTGTTAAAATCAAACTTAGTTTAATTTTGGACCCTTTGGACCTTAATGTAGACCAATTTGAAAACTGGACCAAAAATTAAGAATCTACATACACAGTTAGATTTGGCATATCAAAGAACCCATTTATTCAATTTTTGATGAAATCAAACAAAGTTTAATTTTGGACCCCCATTTGGACCAACTTGAAAACTAGGCCAATAATTAAAAATCTAAGTACATTTTTAAATTCAGCATATCAAAGAACCCCAAGGATTCAATTTTTGTTAAAATCAAACTAAGTTTAATTTTGGACCCTTTGGACCTTAATGTAGACCAATTTGAAAACGGGACCAAAAATTAAGAATCTACATACATAGTTAGATTCGGCATATCAAAGAACCCCAATTATTCAATTTTTGATGAAATCACACAAAGTTCAATTTTGGACCCTTTGGGCCCCTTATTCCTAAACTGTTAGGACCAAAACTCCCAAAATCAAACCCAACCTTCCTTTTATGGTCATAAACCTTGTGTTTAAATTTCATAGATTTCTATTTACTTATACTAAAGTTATGGTGCAAAAACCAAAAATAATGCTTATTTGGGCCCCTTTTTGGCCCCTAATTCATAAACTGTTGTGACCTCAACTCCAAAAATCAATCCCAACCTTCCTTTTGTGGTCATAAACCTTGTGCTAAAATTTCATTGATTTCTATTTACTTATACTAAAGTTATTGTGCGAAAACCAAGAATAATGCTTATTTGGGCCCTTTTTTGGCCCTTAATTCCTAAACTGTTGGAACCAAAACCCCCAAAATCAATCCCAACCTTCCTTTTGTGGTCATAAACCTTGTGTCAAAATTTCATAGATTTCTATTAACTTAAACTAAAGTTATAGTGCGAAAACCAAGAAAATGCTTATTTGGGCCCTTTTTGGCCCCTAATTCCTAAAATATTGGGACCAAAACTCCCAAAATCAATACCAACCTTCCTTTTGTGGTCATAAACCTTGTGTTAAAATTTCATAGATTTCCATTCACTTTTACTAAAGTTAGAGTGCGAAAACTAAAAGTATTCGGACGCCGGACGACGACGACGACGACGACGACGACGCAGACGCCAACGTGATAGCAATATACGACGAAAAAATTTTCAAATTTTGCGGTCGTATAAAAACGGCTAATATGAGTCCCCCGTTGACAAAAAATCAGGAAATTTCAAACACCCTTTAATCCAACTTTTCAGATGATTTTTCTCAAAACAAACACGTTTTCAAGCTAAAGAATATTTTGCATTTGAAGTTATCTCCATATAGAAATATCAGTATACTTCAAAAACATATAACCTGAACATAAACTGAAGAAAACATGGAAAGATATGGCGAAAATGAGCACCCCACTCTACATGTACTAAAATTATTACTTTAAATTTTATGTTGAACCAATGTTATGTTTCTGAAAAATTTAGGCATATTTTATTTGAATATCTTACCTCTTGTAAATGAACACCTTCAAAACCTAACCTCTGTGCCATAGATAAGGCTTGCTCATCTTTAATACCAGTAAGAATATCTACTGGCTCCTGAAAAGGTTAAAGAAAATGGTTAAAACAAGAATGTGTCCAAAGTACACGGATGCCCCACTTGCACTATCCTTTTCCATGTTCCATGGACTGTAAAAATTGGATAATAATCTAATTTGGCATTAAAATTAGAAAGATTATATTATAAGCAACATATGAAATAAGTTTCAAGTTGATTGGACTTCAATTTTATCAAAAACTACCTTGACCAAAAACTTTAACCTGAAACTCCTACTTTCATTTTCTATGTTCAGTGGACCATGAAATTGGGGTCAAAAGTGTAATTGGGCTTTAAAATAAGAAAGATCATATCATAAGCAACAATTGTACTAAGTTTCAATTTGATTGGACTTCAACTTCATCAAAAACTACCTTGACCAAAAACTTTAATCTGAAGTCGGACGAACGAACGGACGGACGGATGGACGAACAAACGAACGAACGAACGAACGGAGCCACAGACCAGAAAACATAATGCCCCGCTACTATCGTAGGTGGGGCATAAAAAACCAAATACATGGCATCTGACATCGTTCTTACGCTATCTTAAAATCGTGACATTTTCAATTAAAAGGTTTATAATTTCAATAAACAAACCCTCATAATAATCTGCACTAAAACATTTCAAAATTTAATGTATTATAGAATTCTTAATATAGGACCTTTTAGTGCATTTAGTGCATTCATTAAATACTGACATTATTGGAACCTTATATTACTCAATTTATTTCACTTGACTGGGCGGAGTTTAATCAGTTCGCTCATAATAAACCAGTCCATCTATAGATGGGTGTTTTAGAATAAATTCACCAATGAAGTGTCCAGTAATTCTTTTGTAAATTCCTTTGATGACACTGATAGGTGATTAGAAATCAGTTATAATTATAACGGCAATCATCCTTATCACACACATCTTCAAATAGACTGTTCTTATGCAAATTAAAACGTAAGCTCCGCCCGATCAGTTGAAATAACATTGGTAATAATACTGATTTAAAATAAATTCAACACATTAGTATTAGCATTTCCATTCATAAGGCCAGTACTAAATATGTTGTGTAACTGCCAACATTCATTTATTACCTCAGTTGACATTTTTAATGTTTCCCATCTTTGCAAATTTTAGTCATGGATTTCCCATATTACTGTAAATTTAAGTTTGAATTTTATTTTTCACCTTTTGAATATTTTATATATTTCAAGTCCGAAATAGAAATTTTTTATAAATTTGTAATTATTATTAACATTGTAAGAAAAGTTACTAAATATTTCGTCAATCTTCTTTAATCAAGAAAGAATTTGATGTCAATTTCTCAAAATTAAAATCGCTTTTCTAGAATACACATTGTAAAAAAATATTTCTAAAAGGCATTTTGGGTTGAATGATTAAATTCTCAGCACCTTGACAATGGAATCAGGATCAGTATCAGCTGTTTCTTCAATGTCTACTCCACCATGCCGACTACCAATCATTACTGGTCCCATGTATGTACGATCCATCAGTATGGCAAAGTAAGCTTCTCTCCCTATATCTAAAGCTTCAGCTACCATTACCTACAAAAATTACAAATCATTAATATTGCAAAGCATACATTTATTTTGATGCTTTATGTCTATTGTTTTTCTGTTAGTGGTTCTTGTGTCTTGTACTGTTCTTTTGAGTTGAGCTTATTACAGCTAAATTTTGCAGTTTGTTCTTATGTAATGCTGTTACAACACTGTACCAGCCCAGGTTAGAGGAGGGTAGATTGCTATTATAAACAAACACGTTTAACTCTGCCACATTTTTTTATGTTCCAGTGGTACAGTCTCTTCAGTGGTTGTTATTGGTTCATGTCTTTCATATATTTTCTTCATACATTGTTTTATTATAAATGAGCCTGTTAGTTTTCTGATTGGATTTTTTTTCACATTTTTCTACACAGTATGGGGTTTTCTCATTGTTAAAAGCTTTATAGTGGCCTATCATTGCTTTCTAGGTTTCTCATTGTTAAAAGCTTTATAGTGGCCTATCATTGCTTTCTAGGGTAACTACTTCATTTCAACTCTGGTGGATAGTTGTTTCATTTGCAATCCAACATCTCCTTATTTTTATACTTGTTTTGCGTTTTTTTTATTGTTGAAGGCCTAATGATGAGCTATACTGTAAACCAACTTATTTTTGCAGATACTTTTTTTGGTGTTTATCCCTTTCTAGTCCACTTCGCGGCCATTTAATTTCAAAATTCTCTAATTTATTTGATGAAGTTAGATAAGGAAAGATTCAAGTTTTACATCTTTAAAACAATTGAATTACATGTTATTTTTTTAACCACACAAGCCGTCAAAAATAAATCTCCTGAAATTTAGTTGGTTTACAGCATTTGCTTCTACCATTTTCTACCGGTATCTAGTCATTTAAATTCTGGTGAGTAGTTTTCTCATTGTCAATCATACCACATCTCCTTATTTATGTATTAAAGCCACAACTACCATCCAATACTGCTCTGAGCCACTTGACAAGTGTAAAGTCATACATTCTATCATGCAAGACTACTCTGCCATTGTAGCCCTCCTGTGAAGATTGACATAATCTAACATAATCTACACTCTTTTATTTGGTCACCATGTAATCTAAATGTTACCTTCTGTACAAGTACACCATCACCAACAGTCTGTTTAGTCTTTAGTTTACTTCCTAACATATTTTCTACTATAAATGGTACTTGTTTTTTGCTATAATTTATAAAGAAAGATCCATGTAATATTGATTTAAAATATGCAAAACATTTTTTTCGTTATGAATATTCTTTTGTTCACTAAAAGTCAGGTAATCATCAGGCAAGAGAATATAAATAATGGTTTCAAACTAATTTCTAAAAAATGAAGTTCCCTACAAGTTCTTCAAACTTTATAATTTCACCTTGAACATGTTTATCGATTGAATATTATTATAATAGTGCTCTCAGTCACTCATCCATGAAGCTGACGAAAGGTGGTGTTACGTCAACACAGTCAGAAGATTATAATTTACATACAATTGTGGTAAAATTCAGTTATTCTTCTATCATCAATGATATCTTTCAATCAAGAAAAGAACAATCTAAGTGGTTAGTTATTATTTATCAGAAACAAAAAGATTGCAGATTTGCGCTAAAAAAATATTTCATTATAAAGGCTGTTTACAAAACAACACCGAATAATATATTTTCTTGCTTTTGAAAATTACTGTTTATTATATATATATCATGTATATATTAAGAATATGCAATCTTTTTAAAATGGATCCGATCTTGTATCAATTTATTAAAAAAAATCATGATTAAGATAATCAAACAAATGAATCAATCATGATTAAGATAATCAAACAAATGAATCATGATTAAGATAATCAAACAAATGAATCAATCTTCATCTGTAAACACTTGAAAACTTACTCTTTTGTTAAATGTACACCACCTTGGAAGCCATTTGAGAAAACTCCTTTCCCTCGACCACCCGCCAAAATCTGTGCCTTTATCACATATTCTTTCACATCTAAAAATACAATTTTAAGTGATTTTAGAAGTTTATTTTTAAAATAAGTATTTGATTCTGATTTCAATTCACAGCAGAAAACCTCTGAATGAAGATTATCTGAAGAAAATATTTCTCCTTATTTCTCCTCAGAAAAAGTCACTTCTCACTTTTCTACATCAAAAACTGCCTGTACCAATTCAGGAATATGACAGTTGCTATTCATAGTTTCATTCAATTGATATGTTTGATATTTTGATTTTGACATTCGATTGGGGACTTTCTGTTTTGAATTAACCTCAGAGTTCAGTATTTTTGTGATTTTACTTTCTCCTCCACATAGTCAATTGTATCATGTGTATTGTGTTGAGTGTTAAACTTATCAAATAAGTTTAAAAGGTTGCATAAAACGGAATGGCAATTAAAATTGAGAAAGTTCAGAATTCATTTTAAATGTGTATTTATTTCACAAACCTAAATGATCTGTAGCATGTTCGGCTTCCTCAAAATTGCTAGCAACAACAAATTTTTGTACAGATATTCCATTCTCTTGCATCAACTTTTTACTCTGATATTCTTGTAAATGTAAACATCTTACTGATCCTAAAACGCTTGCCTGAAAAGAAGAAAATCAGTATGTTACTACTATATAAGATATTGTGATGTTATGTAACCATGGTAACAGGATTTTAGGTATAAATATATTGTTATGTTCAGTATCAAAGTTTACTATTAACTTCAATAGCATGCACAAGACAAGAAATGGATGTTTTTACCATGAACATACTGTGGATTTATTTTTATTTGTTGGATATCAATTTTCATTGATTTTGTAGGTATAAGGATATAAATTGTAGTATTCACCGAATTACAAAGTTGCTCTAAGAATATATGCAGACTTTTGAAAAACCATAAAATTCAAATATCTCAAGTATTTTTCAATCCACAAAAATTGTTACCTACAAAAATAAATGAAGTGCCTTCATTTGTAGATTGGTATTTAATAATTACATGCATTACAAAACTTGATGTTTCGCCACAAATATAGTTGATATCTCAAGGACAAAAATATGCTATTGCTCTCTTAAACGGTCCCTGAATAACCTGTGTATCGGTTATTTAAAAGTGTTAACACATTTTTGAGGTTATTTCATTTAGACAAAAAAAATATTAAAGTCATTCCTTATAATTTAATTCTATAAAATTCTATACTTTAATAGGAGTAAATCATGAAAAAATGTTGATGATTTCAGTCACATGACAAAATATTCTACGAGCTAAAAGACAAAAAAAAACGTTCAGCTGATCAGTAGAGGAGATATGATACATCAAAAATTAAATTTAAAATCATTAATTTAATGATTAGTGTAATAATATTATCACTTCTCGACTTAGCTAATAGAATCTTGATAGTGCAACTGCCTCTTGAATAACTCCTGTTTACACTTTAATACATTGTACTGAATCACTGCAGCTGATTGTCTATACAATGTCCATAGCAATGAATGTGTTGAGAAGGTAACCTGACTGGCACGTTAGACAAGGAGTATATGCATTGTTTTTTAGAAGCACAAAATTACTTTAAGATCTGAAATGTTTATACCAATTAAAGCTACAATTCCCTGGCCCTGGGACTAGTACTTAAATGCAATAAATTTAAATGTCTCATAATTACCCCCTTTCTACCACTAGAAAAACCAAAGAGCTATCAAGCCCGCTTACTGCCTATGATGCCTGTCAACAGCTATTATTATTGACTAGATCGATTTTATAGACATTCTACATTCAAAATAGCTGTCGTATTTCAAAGTTGCTGTCAATCAGTTATTTTTGCCGTCTGCAGTTAAAATCGTCTTTCCGCTCGGCAGATTTGACCTTTACCTTTTAATCCCTCTGATACCATCAGATAACGACGGTCCTTTAACAGACGTCCGTTTAATTGAGAAGTTAAATCTCGCGATCGGTATCGTGAACGTTGTTTTTAATTTAAAGTTTTTGCAATTATATATATATAATGTTCATGATGTTTATGTGGTATCTTTCAAATTAATACAAATTATTATATATATGGTTCGGAAGACTTTGAAAAATATTCGAAATCGGTAAAATCATCCTAAAGTTTTAACACCATTTTTAAATTCATAATTTTAGTACCTTGACGATTATGTTAAATTGTTTCCCCCAGGCATATACAATCAACCTTGTGAATTGAGTTCACATCAAAGGAGATTGTCATTCGACAAGTAGGAGAGTTAATTGCTTAATCCAGGTGAAAAAAGTTTTTTGATAGCGGCGATCCTTTCTTGATAATAATTAAATGTTCTAGTTTCGTAATGATATTAGTATTGAAATGTTTCAAATGAATTTTAAATTATAAATTGTTAATTATGGAATACGCATTTTTTACCAGTCAGGAACCATGATAGCGTATAATTTGTTTTCTTTATCAAACAGATTATTTCCACTTTTAAATTTCATAATTGAGATTTGTCCGACTGTAAAACTTTACCATAGATTCGTTTTAAATAGCGTAATAATCAATTAGAATATAAATACAAATTCCGTTGCCGTATTTACTGATCATCGTCTTTTCTTGATTTTAGGTGTCTATTGAATGGTATGTGAACAATAAACAGGCACGTGAAATTTTGTCAGATATCTAATTACTATCAGATATATAATTCTGCAATAAAATGTCTCTGTCCAAATTTTGACAGAAGAATAAAATGCCTTTAAGTGGCATTTGATTTTGTTCAAGATTTTTATTCACATACCTGTCTATTTGCATGTTAATAGTTTTGTTCATGTTCGATAAAATTTCCTTATCTAACCAGGAACATATATATTCCCAGATCTAACACATGTTTTTTATAATTTCGGGGTGAATGAAATTTCCTTTATCAAAGTTGATTTACCAGTATTTAGTAAGGTCTCCATCTCATGTTTATAAGCATACGCATTGTGAGTAAAGGTAATTCACAGAATCTGTGTATTCCTTCAGTATCCCCAATTTTGATTGCGGTTTTCTTAAAAGAAACAACCTATTGTATTTGAAAAAGTACGGTAATTGGACAAAGTTGTTGTTTTACTATTCATATACGCATGCTATGTTCTGTAGCGTTTTTCGGGGTTGTCAGTATGACCAAGGAGATTATATGAGAAGGTCTCATATAACCTCCTTGGTATTATATATTAGTTTAGTTTAAAGTATTAGTTCGTGTTCTAAAATTTTAATAAATTTCAAAATGTACTACTTTGAATCCTGTATTATTCACCTTTCTTAATGAAAAAGATTTATTTTTACCAAGGAGGTCATATAACTTCCTTGTTTTTACATTTAATCATTATTTGAAATATATATAACATAACTTTATATATCAGTATCTTAGACTGCTAGTTCTTCACGTAAATTGCTAACTTTTAATCTAACTATTAAACATTGCTTATAATTAAATTGAATGGGGTCAAGCTATTTTTTCTTTTATTCCTTAAATTTTATTCTATTTTACATTTTGTTGTACCGTTTTATATCTCAGTTAAAGAAGATTGTGTTTGTTAAAATTGTTCTCAAGCTGTCAGTAGTTTTCTTTTGACTTTATCGTGTATATATGTATATAAAGAAGAACATCAATACACTAGTTGATAGCCGCCAGTGGTGGATTGACCCGGGCATAGGCCGGGGGCATAATTGGCACGTGTTGAGGAGACAAATTGGAAAGAAACAAAATGAATGATTGTCGATAGTTTAACGTCCAGTGGCAAATATTTCATGCATGTTTCACTGGACGAGGATATCAACTGGCAGAAGAATGAAAAAATAAAGTGGAATGGTAAAAAACAAATACGATATAGCAGAGACATATAATACAATATGTCTCTGGATATAGTAATATGGAAACGAATAAAATATTTAAATGGTTTACATGGTGCCCTAGGCATACGAGGTTCTGGTCCGCACATACAATCAATTTCTTAAAAAATGTGGGTCCCCCCCCCATGTTTTATATAAAAATTGTCACGCGTAAAATGTACATTATGTAATTTGAAAATTAGCCTTATTTGTATACAATTAATTTGGTTTATAAAATTTATGAAATTTAATTACATTATCTTAATCTATAAAATCTATAATCCCTTTTTTTGATGAAAATTTAATAATTTCATGCACGAAATTTTATACATCTTAGTGGTCAACAGATGTAGCTTGACCTTTAACTTGACATTGCTCAGTTTGTTCGCCTAAAATTAGCTGACACCAATTATCTTCTTGCACGAGAATTTCATACGGCGGCAAAATTCATGTAACAGTAAACTTAGGTGACCTTACTAAATGACCGTGGGAAAATCAATTCAGTGTTACATTCCATGTGTAATAATCGAGGCTCTTGAGGGTCCATTTGCAATTAATTTATGAAAGTCTAAATTATAATCCTTTTTCAAATACATAAAAAATGTCTTCTTTAACTATTTATATTTTATTAGTCAACTCAATGGCGTATGTAAGATATACACGTCCATGAACAACAATATTCATTACGGTGCATGTCGTGGAGATCGTTCCAATTATATTCAATTATTATTTTAACTTATAAATCTCTAAAAGTTACAAAAGTCGAGTGTGTGAGTTGCTAAGGTAGAGTTCCAAGTTAGTGAGCTATCTGCGGACTAGGATGTATTTTTTAAAAAAGTCAGGAGGGGCTAATTGGAAAAAAGGCAGAACAGAGATACGACAAAAAAAAAATGCCGGACATTTACTTTTATTTCACCCCAACCCCCTTTTTTAAAAAGAAACAATTATGTGGTAGCCCCCTTCTGAAAGTCGAGTTGTGAGTTACAAAAACATTTATACCTTCTCCAATTTTTTAATTTCCTATATTTAATCAGTCGTCAGAGTTTTCAGGTTTACTTCGCATTTAAAAACAAAGCATGCGTGCGGTGATCTAAAGTTGTTAATATCTGTGTCATTTTGGTCTCTTGTGGACATATGTTTCATTGGCAATCATACCACATCTTTTTTTGCATGAGGCTGGGTACTGGTATTTTGATGGCAGGTTTTAAAAGAGTTGTTTGAGACTTGTCTTTACTTCCTTTTGACGATAAACTTCTATCCAAGAATACAAATCTTTATTTTCAAGTTAGTAAAAATTATTAATACTTTACCCACAGCATGCCGAAAAAAAGTCCATTTATGCGTAAAATACGGATGCAATATTTGCCACTCCACGTTCAGATATCCCAATTAAAGATGTATACCAACATTATCAACATATATTTGTACCTATTTAAAAAAACAGCTCAGTAGATTTCACCTGCCAATTAATCTTAAGCTGTATAAACTAATACAACTGTACCATTGCAATCAACGAAACTAGGATGAAGTCCAAACAAAAAAGAATCAACAATATAGTAAATCATTCAATAAGCAAGCATCATAAATTGTTAGAGATACACCATTTGTTTTAATGGTTTTCCTTATTTTCACGCACACCTAGCTTTTGGCGTAACTCTCAACCCGACTTTCGTAACTCGCATCATAACTTTTGTTTTTCTCAACTCGATTCCCCGCAACAATCGGCACGCAAAATAAGTTCATTTAAATGTTTTTCGTATATATTTTATTTGATACCAATATTGACTTAATATATGGTCTTATTCGTCTACATACTGTCAGTCAGTCAGTCTCACTTGCGGACAAACTTTTCACGTTCTAAAATTATACATTAAAGTAGTATGCTATACAAACAATAAGTTTAACTTTATTATTTAAACGTTGATCTGGAATCAATTTAATTGAAAAATTAAAGTCGCAGAAATCTTGAGATACTATCAATGTGGCATTATACACAACACAAATTAGCGCACATAGAAGACTTGTTGCGACACCTAACATATTACAGGTAATATACATGTGATGTAGCTGTCGGTAATTCGAAAATGTCGAGGAAAACTCGCACTAAATTCAAATAGCCGGAAATGTCAAGGAAGACTGATTTTGGGGTGTTACTAATTACAATGACTTTAACTAATCCGAATAATTCAGTCGTTTATATATTACGCTGATCTACGATAACCTCGCAAGTAGGAGAGGACCATTTCGGGGAGGGACCGAATTATTCGGATTCACAAAATAATGATGTGTATAGCAAGAGACTTGTGAATTTTTTTGGTGCTAATAAATATTATCTAAAGTATAATTTAAACATTTTAAAACCATATAATTTACATATGTTTTTTTTAGGTATGCTATAGTTATGCATGAACTTATTTAACTAAGAACAAATATTGACATAGGAATAACTGTTTTCAGATGTATATGACAAAAACAACATAATTAAATTAAAGTCGAATTTCAGGGTTGAAAATTTGTAAGGGTTCTGCGGAACCCACATCTTCGCTTGCCAAGGATTACGATCCACTCCCGTTTTCTCCACGTCGGCACCGTGGAGAGAACGGGAATGGATCGTAACCCTTAGCTAACAAAGATGCGGAACCCAGTGTCTCGCCTACTTTTGCTGTTAACAAAAATGACGGAAAAAAATCAATAAAAAAATTCCTCTCGATACTATCTTTTGATTGTCAGAAGCTTCTGTAAAATATAAAAAAAAAAATGTGGTATGATTGCCAATGAGACCTCTGTCCACAAAAAACCAAAATAACACAGACATTAACAACTATAGGTCAACGTACGGCCTTCAACAATGAGCAAAGCCCATACCGCATAGTCGGCTATAAAAGGCCCCAATATGACAATGTAAAACAATTCAAACGAGAAAACTAACAGCCTAATTTATAGAAAAATTAACGAAAAAAAAATTGTATCACATACACAAACGACAACCCCTGAATTATAGGCGCCGGACTTGGTACAGACACATACATAAATAATGTGGCTAAAGGCTTTGCTCATTGTTGAAGGCCGTACGGTGACCTATAATTGTTAATGTTTGTGTCATTTTGGTCTTTTGTGGATAGTTGTCTCATTGGTAATCATACCACATCTTTTTTTTTTTAAAGTTTGGTGGAAATCAAAGATAGTTTTTATCAGAATTTTAAAAACTTTAACCAGAGTGAATATTTGCGGACGAAGCAGACGGAATAGAGGATCGCTATGTTTCGCGTTTTCATCGTAGGCTCGCCAAAAATGGGGCTGGGCCTTTGCTGATAGAATATTTATTTCAACTATGGATATTTATTACAAGCGCTGCAATCATCTTCACTTTCCATGCCTCATTTTAAGCCCATTTTTATGGGCATTGTGTATTCTGGTCTGGAGGTCCGTTACGGTCTGTCTGTCCGTTCATTCGTTTCTTTTTCCCTCAGTCTTCCCCGCTTCAACTTAAAAACTTTGGTCGTGGTTGTTTTTGTTGTTTTGATGTCAACCCAAAATCAACTTGAAACTGAGTACACATGTTCCCTGTGATATGATCTTTTAATTTCAAAGCCAATTTAAAGTTTTTTACTTCCACCTTCACGGTCTACTGGTACTGAACATAGAAAATGATAGTGCGGATGGGGCATCCGTGTACTATCACATTTTCTTGTTGTTTATGTAAAAAAAAAGATTTGTACAGCAAGCTGGACTATGTAAAAAGTAGTTGTTGTTACGTCTTGCATTATTAAATTTTGTTTTTATATTTTTATCCAAAATACTCTCGAAATTGATACCCATCTTTATTTTCGGACGGCCTCTTTTACTGGACATGACTCTATTGTTTTCTATCGTCTTCGACATGCATGAAATAGTTTCCACTAGGGACGCAACCAACAATCAATCAACCAACCAAACGTTTTGATTTTTTTTCGTCTATTGTTATGGACGACATAAAAAAATTAACCAAGGATACACAATTGAAATCAAATAATTTTTTTTTTGATCCTACATAGAATTTTTGATGTCGACCCTTACGCTTACGTATACGTTATTGTATCATCTTTAGGAGAAACCAGCCTGTTCACAAGGCGGAGCTTCCATTTGAATTTTAAGGGGGTGGCTTAGATGAAAAATAATGTTTTTTTTTGCAAAGCTGTCTGTCCAGCAAATGTTTCTTACTCATAACTCCTGTCCTGCATTTTTTCTTATTTCCAGCCTTGCTGCGTGAAAGAACTGGTGTACACAACCGTAGAATTGTACACAAAATAGCTGTGCATTGCCCGTCGATGGGGACAATCGGTCATGCGTTACATTTAAAGCTTTCATCATACCGGGGTATTGACAGATATTACTTTTGTTGTAACATTCTAATCGGTATAACTGCATTCAATAAAGTTTAGTTATTATACCCATCGCAACGGGTTGCGGAGGGTATAATGTTTTTGACCCGTCCGTCCGTCCGTCAGTCCTGTTTCTTGTCATCTCAACTCCTCTCAAACCACACAACAGAATTTCACGAAATCCTTTTCAGATGATAAGGACATACTATGTAGTTGTGGATATCGACGGGAAATTGCGATTCAATTTTTTTCTAGGAGTTACGCCCCTTTGAACTTATTTACTTTAATGTACTACTGTAACAGTTTGTCATCGCAACTCCTCTCAAACCACTCAACAGAATTTCACGAAACCTTTTCAGATAATAAGGACATACTATGCAGTTGTGCATGTCGACGGGAAATTGCGATTCAATTTTTTTCTAGGAGTTAAGCCTCTTTGAACCTATTTTCTTTAATGTACTTCTGCAACAGTTTGTCATCGCAACTCCTCTCAAACCACACAACAGAATTTCACGAAACCTTTTCAGATGATAAGGACATACTATGTAGTTGTGCATATCGACGGGAAATTGCGATTCAATTTTTTTCTAGGAGTTACGCCCCTTTGAACTTATTTACTTTAATGTACTACTGCAACAGTTTGTCATCGCAACTCCTCTCAAACCACACAACAGAATTTCACGAAACCTTTTCAGATAATAAGGACATACTATGTAGTTGTGCATATCGACGAGATTTTGTTTCTCCAGTGAAAATATGAAGAAGTGGGGTATATGAGCGTGCTCACAAAGGTTCTTTAATTTTGTACAGGTTCAATAATATGTACGATAGCCGACATACTTGACATGTATGCATGGTATAGTTACCACTGAACGCATATAAAACAAATATTAGTAACATACTCAAAAAAGAATTTTTTAATATAGCGATTAATTATATGAGTGGCGAGGTACAAGTTATAATCTTTATAGAGAAAAGCTCTCGGTTACAAAGAAAACAATACCATGGCAAACAAGAGTGTATGAAATTTGGGCTAGAAAAAGAAAAATCGAACTTATAGCTCGGTAATGTCAGATAACAACGAGTATGGTTTTTCTTTACTTTTTCCATATGATAGCCAATGACAATAGTAGATGCACTTGGGCAAATATCAAACTAGTCCCGACTATGAAAGAAATATTTGCCACTGGACGTTTTAAGCAGCAACAATGTAATTATATTTAAAGTATAAAATCCGCGTTATAAAATCTCTGTATTTGGCTTTCGACACATACAAAACTTCTTTTTTTTTATTTAGCACCGAATTCATATTTTAATGCATTTTACAAAGACGGTGATAAAGACAATGCTGCAGGTTGCTAAAAACTTTCATTTTGGGCAGAGAGATCTATGTTTTACATAGACCAGTTTAAGTTATCTCTTCATTCAAAGGACTTGTATATAATTGGGAAATATATTGAAACTGAACTGAATATATTGATATCAAAATAACATTGTAAATAAAATATGAAAAAAATCATGTGTTTGATTTTCTACGATAATTTTGTCTTATTTGGTTAAATGGAAATTTCTTTTCAATCTATCAGATTTAAACGCTACTTTGTGTATGATTGATAAAATACATGAGAATGTGAAGCAGGATAAAATGTGTTACATATCAGTGAGAACTAAACAATCAAACACAACATAAAACAAAATAAATGTAACCCCGTACTCAGTCTATCCAATAACCAAAAAGCAAGGTGATCCCTAGCGTTTTCACTTGACAGTTCTGGCATAAAAAAAATCCACTTTTATTAATATTGTATTTCAATATCTAGGCCTTCCTTAATGCATTAATGTCAGTTAATTATCATCATCTCCTATTGTTTTACCATGTTTTCTTCTGTACTGCAGTGACTAACCCCTTTACGACCTGACGTGAAGTATTTTCCGCTAGACCTAATTAGCTAGAGAGCTAATTAATTGAAAACCTATGCTGCATGAAAAGGCAGTCATGAAATTCCAATATGTATATTTGTATTTTTAATTAAAAACTGGACTTGTACTGTACATTAGACGGGACTGACATGTCACCACGCCTGTCACTCGTATGCATACGATGATCTGTAAATGTTCTTGAAGTCGTCTTTTTTCGGACACCAATTTTGTACATTGAGTGTTGGTTTTTTTTAGAATGACAGAAAAATATTCAATAATTTCATTTATTTTCGAATAAATAATATATAAGATCTTGTTTATTTACGAATTGATGCCCGCAGTTGTATTTTAAAAAATAAATCGCTCAATCGGCTGATTATCACCAAAAAGGATAATGTATGGTCAGTAATTGTTCTGACACAGGAGCGGATCCAGAATCTCGTTGTCTGGGGACACCATAAATCGTTTCTATATTTCTATATCTTTTTTTATTTCGTTATACTATTTATCTTAATATTTTCCTGCCAATTGATCTGTATTATAATCGTCCATAACATATATCAAATATCTGCCACTGGACGTTGAACAACCAAGCACTATCCATGATCAATCATTATGCTCTTTATAGTTCATCACCTCTATTCTATTATCTATATTGTTTTGATATCGCTCCCAGACTTACTTGTTGGCACATTTTTCTTATATCTGTAAATACCTTCAAATCCTTATAAATGATGACCTATTCATATCCTCATGCATGTATGTTGTGCATGGTAATTTAGAAACATAAAATATAACTGTATGCTTGGGCTTTAAGAGAAATGTATAAGTCCAAGATTGTGTTACAAATTAGATCTTCTGAAAATAAAATACATTTTATTAATGATTATTTATGAGGAAATGTCAATTTATTTTTACTGGACCGGGAGGAAAGAGGGGAGACAGTTGTAAAATAAATTGAAAATTGTTCTCGAAAATAAGAGAAATACGACGTTCGACATTACACATATATTTGTACCTATTCATTAAAACACAGATCAGAAGTTTCACTTGGTAGTCGATCTTTATCTGTATTGTATTATAAACAAATACAAATTCTTACTGTTCAAATCAACATGTACATGTATTTTACACCAAAGCTTTTGCAAAGAGACATTACACACAGGTGTCCATATTTACCGTGTCACCCTCTGGTGAGTTTACATAGATCATGTGGACGCTGGTATTAATTAACTGCCAGTTAAAGAGTGGTTAATTTCTGCTCTAGATGAGAAGATACAGAAGCAATAAAATCATATTATATTTTTTTGTGTGACATGAAATGGGCCCATCGGTAAATCCGCACTGAGTTCATCGCTCAAGGTTACAAGTCTTTATTTTACCACGACAACTGATTTCCACAGCAACTAGATAGAAGTAGAAACCAAACATTGTCCGACATAAACCGCCTGACAAAAGTTTATGTTAACTTTTTTTTGACTTTTTTTCTTTCTCCTTTTGTCTATTTCCTCTATCCATTAAACGTTAAAAAGGCATCACAGTATAATTGTTCCAGACAGTATGAGTTTTTGGACTGTACACGTACAATGTGGACCGTATGCATACTTTTTGAAAATACTCATACGCTCGGACCGTGTCAAGTTTTTTCTTTTCTGCCGTCTCTATCTTGTTTGTTTTCTCCTTCTTTCCTTCATTGTACGTTTATGTAGGATTGTATTGTATTATGGAAATGGGGAATGTGTCTGACTAAAATTAAGAAATTAGTCAAGTTTATTAGTTACAAATGCGTATAACAGATCAGCATAACTTAACTCTCAAATTAATATAAAAAAGTTCAATTGTAATTGAAATAAAAACTGTACATTTTAACTATTCAAAAAAGTCACGCTAATTAAATATGTCAATCTCTTGTATTTAGCATGTCGATCAGTAATACATTAATTGAATTATGAAGATTTCGGAAGTAAACACAATGTAGGAGGACATTTTTTTTAATATTTAGCAACTTTACAAAAAAAATGCAAATTCAAAGGAACATGCATGATCTGCAAACATGTAAATGTTAAAAAAAATAATTAATAAAATTGAGAATGGAAATGGGGAATGTGTCAAAGAGACAACAACACAACCATAGAAAAAACAACAGCAGAAGGTCACCAATGTAGCGAGAAATTCCGAAATTACGTTACTTGTGGTAGCAAGTGTCACTGTAGGCGAGAGTACCAGACTAGGATTCGGAACAATAATACAAATAATATCAATTTGTAAAACTAAAAATAAAGATTGTGATAAGGTTTGTTTAAATTTAACCCATATGATCCAACAACATGTATGATCAGCTCGTACTGGACCGTACGCGTATACTCATACGGTCCGACCGTACGCGTATGGTCGGACCGTACGATTATACGCATACGGTCCAAATACTGTGGATCATAATCACATTTGATTTGTTTACGCTTGGTAACTGAACATAAACTTCACTGATTATTGTAACATGATTGAAGAATATACGTGAATGGTGTGAGAATGCAAAATACATTCTGAGGTGACGAAAGTTTATTTAACAGCAATACACACGTCGGTTTTGGTTGAAAAATAAAACAATATGTGCATAGTAAAAAAATACAGGCCATCAATTTATGCTTGACTACATGACACACAATTGCATACTTATTTAACATTTATTGTAGGCCCGTCTTTCTGGAAACTTTTAATTTTTAGTCCATTTTCTCTATTAATTGGTACTTTTCCTTTATACATAAAGTTGTTGGACTATTATTCTTTGCAGTTAGTGTTTGATAAGCATTATGTTATAATCGCATTCTGAGGAATGACTAAATTCTATCTTTCTTTTCGGAAGTGACGAAGACTGAAGTTTTTAACGGCCTAGACACCTTTTACGCTGTCGGTTTTGTTAATTGAAAGTGTGTATTGTATAGTCTATCGTTCACACCTCCACATCAAATTGATCCAATTAGAAATAAGCAATAATAGTATATATTGTTACACGGACCAATCAAATGTGGGTGTAGGTGGGGCATGTTTTTTTTGGGGGGGGGGGGTGTTTTTTATATATTAAAACAAATACCGGGAATGTCGCATTACGTTTAAAACCTTTTTCACAAACAATTAAGTAATATTTATTTCGTGTACTTCTCTTCATGGATATTATACTCGTCTTGACCAAAGAGGCGATGAATAGATTTTAACAATAGAGTTTTCCGGCAAGATTCAAGTAAATAATTATTAAAGCAAGTAATACAACGTGCATACTATGATAGTAGAACTATAGAAAGCATATACGTGTATGAAGGAGTTTGAAAAGATTTCTGTAATATTTCAGTATAAAATAGGTTTCTCGTGTAGACTTCTTTGTGGAAATCATAGAGTTTAAAATATTTATATTTCTCACGATTTCCATTCTCAATTTTTTATGTCTGTAAACTGTGAGCCTCTGACATAAAATTTGATAAATTGACATCTCGGCTTCTAATAACCAATTAGGGAAAAGAAAGCATGTAATATATTAACTTTATTTGATTGCATCTGATTGAAGATGTTTTCCTAGGAAAATACACTAACTAATTATTCATTCACATGAACATCTCCGTATTATATTCGGTAATACTTTTGAATATTGTACGCTACATATACATGCATTCTAATCTAAACAGAATAAAATAATGTTAGTCAAATAAAGACAAGTCTGCTCTGTTCTATCATAAAACGATACTGTTAGTCAACGTAAACAATTTCAAATTAAAAAATCAAACAATTGTAAAACAAGAAAATAACAGGCACGTGATTTATTGCAATATTTAGGTTATTCGGTCTATATAATTCACTCAAATCTGATGTTTGAATCCGAGTTATGAAATGTTAAAAAACACTTTCATAAAAAAAATCGCGTGCCTGTTAAATGCGCACATACCTATATGTGTACCTAAAGCAACAGAAAAAAAAATGTTAATAATGATACTAAGTCTTTCAATTGAATATCTTTATATTAAACGTATGATTAAATGTACGATTTCAGCAATATGAATCCTTTCAATAATGTTAATTTATATAAATCAATTAACTATTTCAACATTCCTTCATTATACAACTTTTTTTTATTACACTGTCATTGAAATTGACAAATAGCCGCTCCTACTAATTAAGGTGGTTTCCTTTGATGTGAATTAAACTCAGGTAGGTCTGCTTTTGAAAACAACTCATAAGCTTTGGACGATGTTTACTTGTGGTAATTAAGAATATAAAGAACAAATGTGACTTTTTCAATTCTTTTGAGCGGTTAATTTTAAATCTTAAATCTTAAAATTTGCATTCATGATAATTGTATTAATTTGAAAGAAATACCACATATAAACATTACTTATATAGTTATTGTAATAACTTTAACAACGTTAACGTTCACGATATCGATCACGAGATTTAACTTCTTATAATTAATTAAACGGACGTCTGTTAAAGGGCCGTCGTTATCTGATGGTATCAGAGGGATTAAAAGGTAAAGGTCAAATCTGCCGAGCGGAAAGACGATTTTAACTGCAGACGGCAAAAATAACTGATTGACAGCAACTTTGAAATACGACAGCTATTTTGAATGTAGAACGTCTATAAAATCGATCTAGTCAATAATAATAGCTGTTGACAGGCATCATAGGCAGTAAGCGGGCTTGATAGCTCTTTGGTTTTTCTAGTGTACATGTTCTAAGAAAGTTATCTTAAATTCACACCCACTACATTGTCTCGAACAGTTAAATGTTTAAGTAGTCAAACATCAACCTTTTTGATATGGGATGATATCCTGCATCCTAGTTCCACAGCCCCAGCTTTGTCTGGCAAAACCATTAGACATCAGATTAATCTAAGACCAGCTGCCAGATTACCTTTTAAGGCATTTAATGCCAATGTAAATGTAGCTGCAGAACCGTAGCTCTTCGTTCCTTATGACATTTTTTTACTATTTGGGAACCATGGTGCTAAATATCATTAAGACCTAAGACGGCTAGTTCTGGGGCAACATGAATGACCAATAACACATTTGCAGCGGGATTAAACGTTTTAATGGTACCAAACCTTCTCCCTTTTTCTGAAACAATAGTATAACATCACACCATAGAAAAACACACGATAAAATATCAATTGGAAGGCTTAACTCAATCAAAAAACGTAAATTAACACACTATGAACGAATATTAAAATTTGATCTGCGATACCTGAATGCAAATACATAGTTAATAAAATATTAGAAACAAACATTCAAGGGCCAATAAGCAAACAAACAAGTCCAAACACAGCCATGGCAAGACACAACCACGTTTATTAAACAACCATTAGAAAATAATCACTTTTGAAGAAAAAAAAACGGTTTTCATAATTTATACAGGTAAATGAAAAATAACTTTGTCGTTTTAGGTATACTACTTCTGTGTATATAAAATCTTCCAATCAGGGCTTTCTATTGAAGACGGTAGCTGGCAGAAATCCGCCGCTTATGGTGGCTTCAAGTGTCGGCTACTTAACTGACAAAAATATAAATTCAAAAAGAAAAAAATATCTTTTTCAAATGTTTACAGGCAGCCGAGAGACGTATATTGTCGCAAAGTCGCGGTCACGATAATCAAGGATGAAAAGTCGGTGTTTACCTTGGGCTTAATATAGTTCACTGATTGGTTGTCTATTTAAAGTCAGAATGCATCGTTTCTTTTCAAAGATAACAAGAGAGACGTTCCGGTGGTCATTGAACGATAACAATAGAGACGTTCCGATGGTCATTAACTCATTGGCTTTTTTTTGCTTTTAAAACGTGAAGACAATAAGATATAATGACAATCTTATGTTATGGAATAATATTAGTCAAATTAAAGAAAGTGTAGTAAATCATATTGTTCAGAATCTGGAAAACAGTATCTTTTGAAGTTCATTTTTCAAAGCGCACGTGGTGTTCAGAGAATCAAGATCAAAAACGAAAGTAGAATATTGTCGACTCAACCTCAAATAAATAACATTTCCAAATGATTTATGTATCCGACTTATTGAACAGTTTACAAAAAAAAAGAGAAAATCAGAGGATATATCAATTTTCTGTCAATGCTTGAGATATAATTGTATGATTTAAAAACGTACAACAGTCTTTAGAGAGAAAAGCCAAGGGGGGTCATTTCTTTACAAATGCATGTAGTTATGCAAAATAAATCGATAAAGATTTCTAACAAACCGGATGATTATTTAAATAAAACTCCTTTAAAAGTAAATGAATTTTAAGCATAAGGTAATGAAAATAAAAACCAACATAAAAAAAATGAAATTTCTTTGAGGTTTTTTTTTTCTTTCTTTAATTTCATACATAAAAAATAGTCATTTGAAAGATTAAATTAGGTGCCAGGAGATTGCGAGAATGCAGGATTTTGCTCTATTTTATGCCAGAGCTTCTGGGGGCCTTGAGCGGCCCCCAGATCCCCTGCCGTAAGGCACCAAGCTTACAGCTTGTTGGGCGTCCGGCTTCGCCGAACGCATGTTATAGACGCCTACAATTTTAATTGAGCCTTCTACTTCAATTTCAATGGAAAGCCCTGTCCAATAGTTAGGAATGCAAAGAAAGTTCTGTTAAAAAAATACCTAATTTAACACTAGATACATGTACATACTGTATGGGGTGAATATCAACAATAAAACTACATGTATACAATTAGAGGTAGATAAACCTTCCCTGTACAGATTTTTAAGGAGAATAATCTTGATGTTCATACAAATGCAGTACGAAGAAGTGAAAATTAGTAGATATTCCAAATAATCAAAGCTGGTATATAGACAAGATCCATATTATAAATAACAATGAATAACAAAAAAGCATTACAACAGGTCTAATTAACAGAAAGTATGATTTGAGAGTACTCGCAGTTGCTGACAGCAAGTTAAAAGCCAAAAACAATTAATAATAAAATATCATGCATCAGAGACTAAAATCAACTACAAACACATCCCAGGGATTTAGTATTTTAAGGTTCATTATAACTTTTTGGCTCAAATGGCCGTATTTACACCCCAAATTTTACTCTGAGTACAGACTAACATATAAACCTGCAACAGTTTTAAGGGATGGCAGGAACTAGATATATAAATTTTAAATGTATTTTATGTTTCAGAAAATTATAAACTTTTCTAGATTTTGCTATCCATTTTTTTTCGTTCCTGCAGAAGGTGCAAAAATTAACTAAGTACTGAAAACGATTGAGAAACTCCCCTCATACAATCAATGTTGTGAGTAGTATTGATTTAAATGGACAATAGATGGACAATAGACACCTGTAAACAATAGGTGATTTAACAGGTTTAAACTGTGTAATCTGAGTGGACCGTATCAAATGAAACTTGGGTGTTTGTTTATTTCGCTATCTTCTGCAGACTGGAAAAAAATGAACATCAAAATCCAGGTAAGTTTTTAATTTCCTGAAACGTAAACTTCATATAATTTTTATATATCTAGTTCCTGCCATGCCTTAAAACTTTCCTGGATGTACCAGTTTGTCTGTACTCATAGTAATTTTGGAGGTGTAAACAAGGCCATATTTTTCAATTCCTTATGATGAACCTTAACGTCATGAACAGACAGAGAAGACATGACTTATGCAATGCAGAGCTCCAGATATGCTGCAAATTTGTGTGATGACGCAATAAAAATAATTGAAAACCCAATGTAAATGCCCATTGCTGGGTTCTAAAACCCAATTCATGCAAAGGAAAACCCAATAATTTGTCACAACCATGAGTTCTTAACCCTTTTAAGTTTTAGTCGCTATCGTTAAAGAAAGAAGATAGCAGCTACGATATAGGCCCTGGATGTTCTAGTTTAAACCTTTCCATGTGTATGTTTACATTTTTATAGTGACTGACCAGTCACCTTATATAAATCGGCTTGAAAGTCAAAACTTGGCGATGTTGATAGATGCTATAAAGTGTAGTTTCGTTGAAGAACATGAGCAGTCAGGCACCTGATATAATCAAATATATATATATATTGTTTTGGAAAATAAATCAGATCTCATTGACATTTACTTTATTCCACAGTCTTTGCAATAAACCGTGTCTAACTGACGTTCTTATCATTTTCATGGGCGCAGCCATTTTTCTCGAAAAGAAACTCAAACTCTCGCGATACTTCGAACTTCTTTTGTACAAACAAATAGTCCTATGATTATCAGCAACACGATTGTTACTGCCGTCAAAGAAATGATAAAACATACAAATTTTGCTCATTAAAATTAGTAAGTTTTTGAATTGATGACATCTATATCTTATTTATTATCACTTAACAATAAGTCTAAATTAATCCGCAATACTTTCTTCTGTTCATCCTGGGACTTACAAGATTTTCATCCTGGCTCTTCTTTGATCACCCGTACGAAAACATTGTAAAATGTCAAAACCACGTGTTTATCAGCTGTAATATTGTGTGCTTTTACATTTTCAAGTTCTGATGAATGAAATGATTCCGTGGCTGACTAAATCTAAAATAAATCAAAATCAATATGTTAACAAAATTATAAAATCAAAACAAATCTGTTTATGAGTGCATAAAAATCACTTTTCAATCATAAATTTCTACAAACTGAAACTGAGTGACAACTGCATTGTTTAAATTGGAACATTTGTTAACATGTATAAATAAATCTGTAATATTTAAAAGCGTCATTGTAAAAGAGACAGGTAAAAGATACCAGAGCGCCATTCAAACTCATAAGTCATTTGTAAGTCAAAACTAAATACACCTTATCGCTTTTTGTCCCACCATTACTGGGTATCAAATAGGTCCCCGTAAAAAAATTTAAGTCATAAAACAAAATATCTGACGCCACAATGGACAAGTGATTGTTGTATGAGGCCAAAAGTTCAAGCAGCCGGGTATAGCGATATAAGGTTTAATGTCAAACGCCATGACTAAAAAAGAAAAAAAGACCGACAAACAATAGTTTACAGAACACAACATAGTACTAAAGACTAAACAACATGATCGTCACAAAAAACTGGAGTTTATCTCATGTGCTCTGGATGGGTAAGCAGATCCACACATCTGTCTGTATATTTTGTATGCAGGCACTGCTGGAATGTTGCTACACGTACATAGAAATTGAAAGTTCACAATTGGGAAGCTGAAATCATCCCTTTTGTCCTTAAGTTTTGTAAACAACCAAACCTGCCGTCAACAAAGCCAAATTTGTACTGTGTAGAACATATTAAAACAGAGCCAGACATGACAAAATTTTAAACAAATGAAAAAGAAAACCTACTATGGCAGATAATGCAACAATCTTTATGAAATTGATATATTTGAATACTAATTAATTTGATTATATTTATCATATATTTTTCATTCATTCCACAAGTTAAAGTAACATAGACATGATAAAAGAAGAGGAAATGTGCTATTGACATTTTACTCCTACATGTACAAATGTAAATGGGGTTTTTTTGCTTGAAAATTGTAACAACCTTAACAACTTTGGTTTTATATTCTTATGGTACAAAATACTTTATTTTAAAAGAAATCTAACATATTATATCAAACCTAAAAATACTACTGTATTGTATCCTTATTCCATTACCATTTTGACTAAAAAATATGCTAGTGCATTTTATCCATGATAGTAAAAATAGCAGAGTTATTTTTAAACTTGAGTGGAAAACACTAGACTAGTATAATGTAATTTTCTCCAAATGAAAAATGCATGTCCTCCATTTTTAGTGGAAGAAGACGTCAAGTCTTCTGAAGACTTAAGGGGCTGACCATTGGCATTGAGTCTCCGTATGCCGCATTCATTTCGTGTATTACAATTTCATAACAACTTAAGATTCCTGACACCGATTTTTACACATGATTAGGCATCTGAATCATTTAATTTGTAAATTATGATCGTAAAACAATCACTATCGTAAATATGACCCTTTTATTTATGTAAATTATTAGATTTCATCTCATCCACATGAACGTTATTTGTTTATTTGTAACAGGATGTTTTAACTGTAGATATTTGTATTACACATGCGTGAATTTGGTATCGGGACAACTCGCCCTGTTTACAAGTTCGCCCTTGAAGTTACGAATTTGCAATCCTGCAGACAAGAAGATTTTGTTTTTTTATAAATAAAAAGGATATATAAAGTGTTGTCTTTATTCATGGTTTTCCTTTGTCATGTGAATTAGATGCCCTTCTTATGATGTTTTGACCATTCAGTACTTAATAGATGCATAGTTCTTGGGGAAAAGTTTCATCAAATAATATGAATATAAATGACTTTTTTTGTGCTCATTTTTTACAGTGGGTTGTAATGATCTTCCAGTTAGGTTACCCTCATTTGGAGTGTTGTTCCCAACCTGTTAAAGGTCCACTTTGTGCATAATTCAAAATTGGAAATTTCAACAAGCATCTAATATTCTTAATCTGGAAAATAAACCCTGGACTGCTAGCTTCATGTATATTTTTTCTACCGATTTAATATATAACTAGAATCATGCAAACAGACTTAAGGAAAAGGCATGTAAGTTCATCATACAAATATGACACTTTTTCTAGACAATCCAGATCTTGCAAAATACGTCGCTAAAAATTGTAACCTTTAAAATTGTTGTTGTGCAGTAAAAACCCATATGGGAACTTTCAAAAGTTGGCGGGTATGTAACAAGTCTTACTATTTTTATGCTCCATTTATGGGCAATATGTTTTCTAGTCTGTCCGTCCGTCCTGCTTCTGGTTATAAAGTTTATGGTCGAGGTAGTTTTTGATGAAGTTGAAATCCAATCAACTTGAAACTTAGTACACATGTGTTCCTCTTGATATGATCTTCTTAATTTTACTGCGAAATTAAAGATTTTACCTAATTTTCATAGTCAACTGAACATAGAAAATGATTGTACGGATGGGAAATCCATGTACTTATGACCTTTTCTTGTTTGAAGAAAAAAATACATTTTAACGATAATGGAACAAAGCAGCCTGGGTAAGTGGGGCTGCTTTTATGGTAATTCAAGTTACCTTTTATTCACCTTCTTCCACCTCAGAGCTATCAGCTCTTTGATTATAGATTACCTTCAACATGCTAAAGAAAGACCCTCTGTATTATACATTTTGTATTTGTCTTTCTAGAATTGCTAGTAAATCAATATAAGGATAATCAGGCGCGGATCCAGAGGGGGGTTCCGGGGGTTGGAACCCCCCCTTTTTTTTGGCAGATCAATGCATTTGAATGGGAGCATATGGCTGGAACCCCCCCCCTTTTTAAAATGGCTGGATCCGCCCCTGATAATATTTCGGGATGTTGAATTCCACTAGGATATTTTAACCTGTGGAATAAAAGCACCAGCTAATTGTTAATAAGTGACACTGTGTACTGTCACATATACATTTGTACTCTCGGTTACTGAAAGACACCATGTTTTCCAGTGTTGACTTGTAAGGATCTTTTTGAAGTCTTAACCAAAATAGATGTACAATGTATTATGGAGAAGCAGGAGACTCTAAATGCATTAATTTCATTTTCTTAAAAAATGTATGAAAACATAAATCTTTACCAAATTCAAATTTCCATAATTGATTTCTATATATATACACTAAATTTGAAAATCCAAGATAAAAAATATATTTAAGTCAAATTAAGAAATGGCATTTTAGATAATTAATGAATCTTTATATTGCAGGTGCTTTTTATGGAGACAGCAAATCAGGAAACTTCAGAACCAGTTGTACAAGAAATATGTACAAATGGAACATCAGAAATACAATATAATGAACAACATGACCTAACACAGTCTACAACGTCTATAGAAGATGTTACAATCAATGCAAATTTACAAGGAGAGGCCATTGACAATGGTGATGAAGGGGAGACAATTCAAAAGACTCATCTTTTGAAGATAGAGGTACCAGATGGGGAAGCAGATTTAGGACAAACAGATGTAGCTGTTGAGGAATGGAAGGACATAGAGAACATTGTAGACATGGATCCATCTTCAACAGCTGGGTTCCTTATTCTGTCAAAAGAAGCTGCTGGTAAGTGAAAATTACACTGAGGGGTCAGGGTGGTAGGCACGGTCTCAAAATATGATTTTGGGTACAGACAGATGTGAGACTGGTATTTTGAAATAAAAAAAATCATAAATATTTATTTTGCATTAAAATCTTGAGAATCTGAGATTTAAAACTAAGATGTCTCAGATTCTAAATGTGAAAGTACCTGGTGAAAAAACACTGATCTTAAGTAGGAAAACTGACAATCCTAGTCAATAAAGCATGGAGTCAGGCACACAAAATTGCAATTCATTGTTTTGTTTTACATAATGAAAAATAACCTGTTCCACCCACAGTCAGATTAGAGGAGTTCCCCTATAATATCATTGCTTAAGGTGGTAGACCTAGGTTAAGGGAAATAACTCTTAAAATCATCAGTACGTTTGTGTCAACCATTTTCAAAAACATATTCTAAGCTTCTACATGTAGGTTACATAGATTATTTTCAATCTGTTTCAGGTAAATGCTTAAAATACATTGGTGAACTTGACTTTTACAAACGCTTGACTGATTTAAAGAGTTATCTCCCTTAACCTAGGTCCACCTCCTTAAGTTTTGTTTAAAACATTATATCATATTAATATGGTTCTTATATAATTTTAGCATCCCTTGGAATGGATTCTATTGAAAATACTCAAAATGGAGATGAACCTGCAGCAAAAAGATTCCGTATTGAAGGTGGTGATGGCCAGTCTTATGTGCTTTCTGTTGCTCCAGGTAGATGTATATATGAATAGCCAAAAAGTGTCTAGAAATAGCAACACATGACATACAAATCCATGAGAGTGTGGATTAATCAGTACAGAGACTAATTCAATTACACAAATAAAATTATAGAGTGCTGAACAATCATTGACAATGTTATTTTAACACACTTAATTAATAATTTAGTATGTAAATATTAGAATGTTTAAAATATTTACAAAACATTAAAAATATCTAAATATAGATATACATGTAGTTTGTTTTTTTATTAATCGAGTCAACTTTTCTCAGTGTTATGTTAAAATCATAACAAATATTTATACAAGTGCAGATTTTATACAGACAGTCATACATTTTTCTTCTATCTTTCTTACATTTGTGTTTTACAACATATGTACCTTCAAATTCTATAAGACAGCAAAAAAACAACTCAAAATAACCAAAAACAGACATTTAAAAGAAGTACCATGTATAGCATTTAAGACATTTCATTTCTATTACAGATGATACTTTGACAACTGATGAAACCATTGTAGAAAAAGTGGAAACAGTTCAGGTAAATTTAATGATGTATAAGGTTGAAAAAAATAATTTGATAGGCATACAAATTTAACATGGGGAGAAGGAGAACAGCCGTTTTTCCCCCAGATTTCGATGCAAGTTTAAAAAAAAAAACTACCAAATTTTCAAGTTCTTAACTTTTCTTTGACTTTTTAACAAACTTCAGAAGGAGTAAGGAAGGTTGTTCATAGTGAAAATGTCCTGTGAACCATTTTTGTTTTATTATGCAAGGAACATTTCACTAAACTATAGTAAATGAACTTGCAATAATTTGAGATTTGAAATGACGTTTTTGTCTGTAAATGATTGAATTAGATAAGTTAAATTAGTCATGAGATAAGTATTATAATTTTATCGTGTATCTGATTCACATTATTTCAATATAATTTAAAAATAAGTTTGTTTTATTTTCCAGAATCCATTTACTCCATGTACATGTATGCATAACCATGTTTTTTCTACTACACAAAAATGTATTTTTATTTAAATCAATAGATACTCTTTTATGTTTAAGGCAACCAATGGATCAGTCTTATTGGGTGCAGGAGATGCTGGAGGCCCTAAACAGTCAGGTTCTGGGAACAGAAAAGCTTTAGAAAGCTCAGATATTTCTCAAGCTTGGTTCACAACTAGAGATGAAAAGGATGCTCTTCATAGCAAGGGTATACACATTAATGAAGCATATGAATAAAATAAGATTTGAGGGAGAACTTCATTGAAATAACAATTCAATAATGATAAAACACAAAAAAGATATTTGACATAAGGATACAGTCTAAATGGTTTATGAAGTATCAATAATTATATTATCTTAACAATTTGGGACAAAAAAGATGTTATTTGAAAAATAGTCTAAATTTAAGTTTGAGGTGATCTTGAAACAGCTTCCCTTTGAGATGATCTTGAGTATTTCTGACTATTGGAAATGCAATATATAACAGATTGAAACTCTTATTAAAACACACTTTTAAAAGCAAAAATCATAGTTTTACTGAATAAGGTGCACTTTGATTTTATTGATTTTTTTTAATATGTCTTAATAGGTGCAACATGGAAACAAGGACAGTGGACAAAGGAAGAAGTTGCTGTATTACAGCAGAATATTAACAGTTATTGTGCAGTAAATATTTATAAATACTATGTAGTTAAACTTTGACCTTTATTGGGGATGAATTTAGAGATAACTGTATTGTATTTGAAGCTTTAAGGACGTCCATCGGTATTTTTACTGTCGCAAATTTAGTTTACATGGCAACGTGTAGTAGAGACGGGTAAACAGGTATTTGCCACAGTAAAACTACCGATGGACTTCCGAAAAGCTTCAAATACAATACAGTTATCTCTATTCTAATGCAAAACAAGTTCATAATTAAATTTCAATCATTATTTCAGTGTAAAATCTTCATTAAAGAAAATTCCATGAAAAGATGTCATCTTCTTTGGTCCCTACACTAGGTGACGTCATATGTATGCTTCCGGCGTCAAACATAAACACTGCGTGTTTCTAGCTTCTGTGCCGCTTCAGAATGTAATGAAATTTTATAAAAAGAAGATTTGTAGGTGCGACATGTTAGTTTTTTTGCTTTTTATTGTAGAAATTACATGTCAATACATTCAGCAATTCAAAATGTCGGCTACCTTAGTTACAGACAAGGAGATCGAGAATTTTACGCTAACTGTCATCCAATCAGAACCATTGATACAAAATAATTGCATTAGAATAGATAATAGCTGGATTTCAAAGTTTGAAGTTCTGGATTATTTTCTTGATATATTAGACAACATCTGTTTTACTGACACACATTTTATTTCAAATGTTGTAACTCACTGCAAGGCTTTCTAAAATGTATGTAACACTGTATTTCTTTGTTGAGCTCTGTCCGAAAACCAAAAATTAATCAACCAAATTCTATGAATTTTCACAATAACACTTTTAAAATTGTAACTTTCATATAATGTCATAAATACTTGTCTACCTGTTCTTAAGTTGTGTCATCTCAAATTGACAAACAAATACGGAAATATTAAACAGTAAAAATTGCATTGAAAATTAAATTAACTATGGCTCTAATAGCCTTCCCTCATTGGAATGGTTTGCTAAGTTTGACTTGCTATCGTGAACATTTGACTACCAGGTGCTTTGAAAAGTAAATGCGTTATGCAAATGTTAAAAGAGATTGGAACTTAACTTTTAATACTACAGATTCTCAAGAGAAAAAAAATATATATATCAACTACATCATAGTCAAAAATCATTATGATAATTAAAATTTATATGAATAAACGAACACTTGTTTTATATGACTATGAGAAAGCAATCCAACAAAAAAAAACATCTAGAGGTTAACATATGGTCCACAAAAATAGACAAATAATCTAGATAATATGACCTACTGCATTATTATTATATATAATATTCTTTTGTTATAGCAATTTCATATTTGTGTTTCTGTAGGAACGTAATATAGTTGACCCTACACACATCATATTTGAGATGTCCAAAGATGAAAGAAAAGATTTCTATCGTAACATTGCTAGAGGTTTACAGCGACCATTGTTCTCTGTCTATAGAAGAGTGACTAGGATGTATGATCAGAAAAATCACATTGGAAAATATACACCTGATGAAATTAACAAACTTAAAGAGTGAGTAGATAGAGTGACAGTTTAACAAAACAGACATTTACAGATATTTTGAAGAATATAGAAAAAGTTTAATTTGGTAGTTGCATGTAAGTTAACAATTTGTTGTGTACCCTTCTTAATTTAGTCTCTGATTTTTTTATGCATACATGTCTAATTTTAAATAATTACTGACATTGTACTTCCCCTTGAGCAGTGTTCCAGCTAGGTTTTCAAAAGGGCAGGGTGCCATTCCTGAAAAAGGGCATTTAACGCGCGATATGATAATATGAAAAGGGCATATTTTAATAAAAGATGTTAATCAAGCATTTGTGTTTATTCGTTGAATCACAGGTTATACAAGAACAACATCTTTAGCCCATATAGAACTCTATCTTTCTACTTTTAAGGCTGAAAAACTTCTCAAGCAGCTTGTCACACAACTTCATTGCTTGGCACAGTTGAACTTTATATGCAGTATGTTTTGAAAGGAGATCTGTTTCATACTGTTTCTATGGTCTACCACATTTTACCAGTTTCACCTTTCTACCCCTGCTGTGCTTGATGGCAATACAGCACAAAACAGCTGTGCTCAGTAAATTCACAATTTTAGGATATAAAGCAACAGTGAAAAATAGTATCAAAAATAAAGAATACAGAAAAAGATGACCAAGGCACCCTACCAACACTGCTACTAAGACCCTCTTTAACTTTTCCCATAACTCAAAATAAATACCTAAACATATATATTCTTAAGCAAGAAGTATGGAGACACATTTTAGAATATGTAAATGGGTTACTCAATGCTAGGAAAAAAATCAGATTGAGTTATCTTTCTTTATTCGGGTGTGCTCCTTCTTTGGAGGATTATAAACAGTACTTAAATATGATGTAAATATGATCACAATATGGCCGCCGATTTTGTTATTTTCGTATCAAAAATGAAGGCAGTCAATGACAAATACGTCTGAATTTTCTGTTTATTTTACAGAAAACAAATAAAACAATGTCTTCAACGAGTTTATAATGGTTTTCCAACTTTCTGTCATTACGTTTCTTCCATGAAACTACGGTAAACAGTCAGAGCTCAGACATAAATAAGTCTGAATCTGCTTTTAACTCATAGAGGTCTAAACTTGTAAGTTTTAGGATTTGTCTTCCTTTAATGTCAGACAAATTACGACTTGAATAAGTCCAATATTGTTAAACAAGAAATAATTGACCAGAATCAAAAAGTTGCAAATATCGACTCCTACAAGTCGATGAGTGATCAAAATTGGTCAACTTCAAGACCCACGCATACTTATAAGGAGGTCATGCATCTAAATCAAATAATGACAACATTGAAAGCCAATGCTTTGTCTTCTAAAGAAAAATATGAATGAAAGTGTAAAAAATCGGAGATAATGTTAATTAACCTTACAATGCAACCACCTGGAATCACACTTAATGAGGAAAAACATCTGTGTTTAGCAAGGATGTTCAATTAGATAATTAAATATAGATAGCTCAAGTCCTTGTGAACTCTCATACAGGTTTTTGCTGTCATAGGTGGTGTAGTTTGGCCACAAAGTAACATTAAGTTTTTTCACCAACATAAATAGACCTCAACAAGTCTGTCATTTTCCGACTTAGATAAGTCTAAAATTGAAACTACATTTTTATAATAAATACATGTTTAGACTTATTTAAGTCAAAAACAAAAATCGACTTGTTTATGTCTGAGCTCTGACTGGTAAACATCGCAAATTGTGCCCAAGTTGTTGTATGCACATTTCTTCAAAGATAATTGCCGACTGACCGATTCTATTTGAACGAATTAATGTTGATGATCATTAATGACCCATCCGATAAACAGATTACCTATAACAACAGATTATGACACCAGTTGTAACCATTGATTAGCTTGGGGTGGTAAACAAAGTCATAATCTTTTCCCCAGGTAAAATTTAGTAATTAGCGTATCATATCAATACGCAAATTAATATGCAATCGATCTTCAAAAAAGGCAGGGCGCCCTGGAAACTGTAAAAAGGGCACAGGGCGCCACTCGGAAAAGGGCGGGCGCAGCGCCCTCTGAAAACGGCCTAGCTGGAACACTGCCTTGAGGGAACAAAGATATTGGACCCAGTTTCTCAGACTGAGAACTAAAATCTGCACCTTACATTGGACTGCTCATAGTTTTGCAGAATGTATCAGGGCTCACGCTACCAGGCGACTTGGGCAAAGAAGTCGCCTTCCCGATCGTCACTTCGCTTTCCCCGACCCCCAAAAGCGAAAACAAGTCGCCCTGTTCTTGACGATAGTCGCTTTCAGTCGCTTCCGTCATCTGACATTTTCAACTTTTACTAAGTTGATGAAACATCAATTTTTTACTGATAATTAAAGAAATTCAGACATAAACGATTCATTATCTTTAGAAAAGAGGTTGAAGCATTGTCTTCGCAGTGTGTAGCAGGTTATTTGATAAAAATACAACTTTTTATCACTTCATGCATTTTCGCAAGTTCCGGTGCTTGTTACTCGAAAACGTACATCAACCTAAATTTCGGCGGCAAAATAAGTTTGTTGCTTCATTTAAACGTGATAAAAGTTGCCTCCAGTAAATGTTTAATCCATTTATTGCATTAAAACTGTCATGTTCCTTTCCAAATAACTTGTCAAACATCGTTTATTTTTGTAAATTTTCTTGCATTCGTCCGCCATTGACCGATTTCTAAACTACGGATCTGAACCGGACCAGCTATGACCGAAATCCGTACTTTTACAATAATTACTACAGACGCACGGATGGAACAGCTGACAGAAGAATATTGATCCCAAAGGGAAAAGTTACGCATTCCACACTCATTAAGAGACTTTTGGTTACATCTAATTGATTGGGGTATATAAGTCC
>CM034349.1:89538404-89548951 GCA_019925275.1 Mytilus edulis | reverse complement strand
AAATCATGCCTCAAAAGTTATGATATAATATAAGTGCTGAATTTCAAATGAGATATGTAAAATGTCTGTAACTACATTTTAGAGTTTGATGAATTCCATGATTTAGAATCAGCTTTATTTATTAAATGTTTCTTTCCTAATTTATTTGTTTATAGAATTGGCATTTGATGGAATAGTATCTTATCAGATTACAATGATGACTACTTCTTGTTCTTTATATCTGAAATTTGTATTTACTGGCAATTCAATGTTAATGTTGTTTTTGTTATCCCTTTTCTTCACATGTTTGTTTGATGTAGAATTGAATTAAAAGTTGAGAACTTTTACCATAGTTAATATAATGCATATATTGATTGTGATAGAACACATTTATTTGTAATTTTTATGTTTGTCAATTTGTTGAAATAAAAATTATTTCGTGACTTTAAACATACTAGTATACTATTTCCTAGAGTGCTATGCCAAATCTTGTATATATTTCAAATTCAAATATTTATTGCCATTTAAATTTCATAAATTAAGTTTCTGACATACAAAATAAGTAAACAATATAACTATAATTTACATATTTATATATACACAATCATTCATTTACAGTAAATATTCCAGTGTCCCCTGTCCTCAGTTCTAATGACCTTTTGATTTAGGACTCCAATTTATTTACTTGTAATAATTGAACTCTTTTACAATTATACTGAAGGCATAATTTGAGGTCACTTCCACTCTCAACTTGGTGCACATATTCATTTTATGTGAATGTTTTAAATTGAAATTAACAATATAAACTCATATTTCACAGTTCATAGAACATGGGAATGTCATACACTGAAAAGAAGCATGGTGACCTATGGACACATATTCTTGTTCAACTGTAAAAAAACAAACCCACACATTATTGAGGTCAACATACAGTATATAACAATGACTGGTTTTCTAGAGGATTACTTTCAGTTAGCCTCGAAAGCCGAGTGGTCTAAGTAGTTCAGCTACAGTATTACTAGCCTGTCAAGACACATCTGAAAAATGCTTATACCCTCTTGTTCTGATAATTATAGGCAACCAATAAAAGGTCCACTCATAGGTTTTGACAGTATGTATCATTGTGACAACAAGAGTGGACTTGCTGAAATTCATGCAGTCCTAACTGATCGTCAATTTTATGTTGATAGTCCTAAATATAAACCTTTACAACAAGCTAGTATAAGTATCACATAAACTTAACATGATATATAAGTAAAGAGGTCAAAGTCAGATAAATCAAACTGGAAATACATGTATGGTCGGTGTTTTGTCTCTTTGGCACATTCCCCATTTCCATTCTCAATTTTACACCTTACAATCATTGTATACACAAAATATAGTTGACCTATTGCTTAAAGTTTCTAAGAAAAAAACTTAACAAGGAAAATTTAACATTAACCAAAGAACCATGAAAATGAGGTCAAGGTCAGATGAAACATGCCAGCCAGACAAGTACACCTTACAATTAATATATGCATTAAATATAGTTGACTTGCTTATCATAACCAAGCAACAAACTTAACTATGAAAATTAAAAATAGACCAAAGAACCATGAAAATGAGGTCAAGGTCAGATAATACCTGCCAGAGAGACCTTTACACCTTTCAATCATTCCTTACACCAAATATAGTTGACCTAATGCTTTAAGTGTAAAAAAAACAACCAAAACAATGAACCATGAAATTAGGTCATGGTCAAATTAAACCAGCAAGACTGACATATATACATCTGATCATAAAGTATTTCCATATACCAAATATTGCACATCTTATTAGAAACCAGATGCTCTGCAGGGCGCAGCTTTATATGACCTTTATATCGAACTCTGAACAGTTGGGGCAAGTATGGACACAACATTCAAGCTTGATACAGCTCTGAATTTGGATTGTGATTAAATAGTTGAAACAGCATAGGTTTCTGACACAGAATGAATGTGGTCTAATGTACTTCACATTTTTTTTTTATTTTGAACAAAACACTATGCTGTTGAATATTAATCCCCTCATAAAAAATATTTGAAGAAATTTTCTTTTTAATTTCTAAAATCTGAAATGAGAAAAATTGTACCCCCACAAATTCTTATGTGTCCGTGACAATGGACATATGACAGACAGAAACTTCATAACATAAGCCAACTATAAACACAGTATGAAGCATCCAGGTCTTCCACCTTCTAAAATATAAACCTTTTTAAGAAGTAACCAAATGCCACCGCCAATAGATCTCTATCCCTATGTCTAGTTTTCTGCGACTTATATCGTAGGTTCGAGAAAAACTCATGGATCCCCAAAATAGTCATCAAAATTAAATGAAGAACAGCATTGTGAGACCCTTGTAAGGAATAGACAAAGGATCTGTAGAAACAGACTGATCCTTAAGTTCAAAGATAATTGGTTTTTTTATCATTTTGAGAGGAAATTCTTTAAAAATTGTCTTTATTGGAATAATCCTACTATGTTATATACATGTCTCTCCCAAGTCAGGAGCCTGTAATATTCCTTTGCTGATATATATCATATTTGTTTTATCATGTATTGTACATAAATCAGGATGTAGTTTAAATTTGTCATGTCAGTCAGTTCCTTTCCTATGTTGCTATGCTGTAGTATAGGTAAGGGTATTGGTCCTTGTTAAAGTCTGCAAGGTGACCTATAATTGATAACTTCTACACCATTTGGTCTTATGTGTAAAGTTATAGCATTGGCAATCCTACAACAGCTATTTTCCCCATCATGTTTCAAATACCATAAACCAACTTTAAATAAAATTTTCAGGGATACTTTATTTCCTGTTTAACCCTTGATAGTCAGATTCACAGCTATTTAATTTTGCAATTTGCTAATTTACTTGATGTAGTTCAATAAGGAAAGATCAAAGTTTGATATATTCAAGACCATTTATATTCTCCTTATTTTTCTGCTAGCGAAAATAAATTACTTGTGAAAATTTGTTGATTTACAGTACTTAGCTCCAACATGTATGGCAACAAAAACTTGACGTTTGGGTGTCTGTTGGCATTCTTAAATGGATTTAAATTTCCTGGACCCTTTTTATTCAAACAAACACTTTTAACCAATAAATAAACCAGCTAAATTATAAAAAAGCAATATATTTTATTTTAAAATAAATTAACAATTTATCCATTTCATGGATTGCATACCAGTATATATAAAGTATACATTTGTAATGAAAATATACATAAATACATATAATACAACCAAAAATTATTCACCAGCATGCATGTAAATATTAAATATTAGTTTATGGCATTTTCTGAGACTCTATTTATTGTTTCCCAAGTCATGTATGTACAAATTTCCACATAAGCAAAGAAAAACTATTGTAATTGCGTTGTAAATTATCATTTTCCTAAATTTTGGCTCCAAGTCACCTTGTCTATACCAGTATATCTGTGAATGAATAAAGAAAACACATTAATGGCATAGTTATTTATAAAATGTGTAATGGATTTTTCATGTAAAATAAAACAATTTCAATACTTAAAATATTCTGGGTTATATTTCATAAACTTACATTATGTTTATAGCTTGCTGTTTGGTGTGAGTTGAGGCTCCCTGTGTTACAGGCTGTAATTTGACCTATGATTGTTTACTTTTTAACCAGAATTTTTGAAAGAAAAAATGGATTTTTATTTGGGGATGTGTGGAGGGTGGGCAGGTGGCTTTCAAACAGTGTTTGTTTTTTCATTACAATGAAAAAGCTTTGGCTTAATATTTTCAAATTGAGATATGTTGTTTCCTGTGACTTAATGAAGGTCTAGTTCAAATTTCACAATTTTATCTGCTCAAGTTGTTGAGTTGTAGACTTTTCAGTAGAAAAACTTATTTTTTTATGAGTTTTGGGTTATTTCCCTTTGAAAAGAAATGGTGTAATTTACCATATGAGATTTGCTCATTGTTGAAGGCTGTATAGTGACCTGTAGTTGTTACTTTCTGTGTCGTTTTGTCTCTTGTGAAGAATTGTCTCATTGGCAATCATACCACATCTTATTTTTCATAATTAATAATTTATAGTTTATATTGTTTATTTTTAACTTCCAATTGAACAGAAATGGTGTAACTAATAAGTATTTCATCAAAATTAAATTCTAAGGGTTCTTTGATATGTACACTTTAATAGATTTTGGATATTAAACCATGAAAGATGTCCAATTTTTAACAAGATGCTCCGCAGGGCACAGCTTTATACTACTGCAGAGTTCGAAACCTTGAACAGTTGGGGCAAGTATGGACACAACATTCAAGCTTGATACAGCTCTGAATTTGGATTGTGATTAAATAGTAGACGCAACATAGGTTTCTGACACAGAATGAGTGTGGTCTAAGAATTTAAACTTAAAAACTTAAAAATTTTAAATTGGACATTTACCTATTATGGTCCAATATCCAAAATCTAAATACATGGTTAGATTCAGATATCAAAGAACCCCAAGGAATCAATTTTTGTTGATATCAAACAGAACCCCAAGGAATCAATTTTTGTTGATATCAAACAAAGATTAATTTTGGACAAAACTTGAAAACTGGGCCCATAATCAAAAATCTAAGTACATGTTTAGATTCAGCATATCAAAGAACCCAAAGAATTCAATTTTTGTTGAAATCAAACAAAGTTTAATTTTGGACCCCGATTTGGACCAACTTGAAAACTGGACCCATAATAAAAAATCTAAGTATCTGATTAGATTCAGCATATCTTTAAAATCAAACTAAGTTTAATTTTGGACCCTTTGGACCTTAATGTAGACCAATTTGAAAATGGGACCAAAAATTGAGAATCTACATACACAGTTAGATTCAGCATATCAAAGAACCCCAATAATTCGATTTTTTTGATAAAATCGAACAAAGTTTAATTTTGGACCCTTTGGGCCCCTAATTCCTAAACTGTTGGGACCAAAACTCCCAAAATCAATCCCAACTTCCTTTTAAGGTCATAAACCTTGTGTTTGAATTTCATAGATTTCTATTTACTTATACTAAAGTTATTGTGCAAAAACCAAGGAAAAATGCTTATTTGGGCCCTTTTTTGGCCCCTTATTCCTAAAGTGTTGGGACCAAAACTCCCAAAATCAATCCAAACCTTCCTTTTGCGGTCAAATCCTTGTGTTTAAATTTCATAGATTTCTATTCACTTAAACTAAAGTTATAGTGCCAAAACCAATGTGTCTTCATACAACGGCGACAACACCAACACCGACGTCATACCAATATTTACAAAAAATATTTTTTTTACCACATTCATTTTGTGTCACAAACATATGTTGTGTAAAATGTTCAATCACAATCCAAGTTCAGAGCTGTTTTAAGCTTTTTAATGTTGTGTCTATACTTGCTCCACTGTTCTGGGTTCAACCTCTGCAGGAAAATTTGTTTTGCTGTCTCTCTGACAGCCTTTTAAAATATTATAATATTGTTACTTGGATGGAGAGTTGTCTCATTGGCAATAAATCATACCACATCTTTTACTTTATATGAACCTGCCACATTATGTATGTGCATGTCACATGTCAGGAGCTTTTAATTCAACAGTTGTTGTTGTTTGATAACTGTTTTTCAGATAAATTTTTCAAATAAGATAACTTTCTTAAATACATATCATATATAAAATAAATGCATTTAACCACAGTTGAATTTTTTTTTTTTTAATTTCCAAAAACAAAAATATCCTTTTTTAAAATATGTATTTAAGAATGTTATCATAGAAAAATTTATTTGAAGAAGATATATGATTAGTACTGGTAAGTACAACAAATGAAGTATTTAGGAAACTATATATGAATTTATGAACCAATAATTTACAAAATGATTTTAACTTTTTACCTACCAATATTAAATGTGATCCACAAATAAGCACAATAATACAGGCAAAAAATACATTAACTCCATTTATTTTTCCTGGAGGGAATATAAAAGCACTTATTAAGGTTACCTGAAATAGAATTACAATATAAGTACATTTTGACTTATGATTTTCATTGTGAAACTAAGCAATGATCATTGAAACACTGAACATATTTGAAATAATGCTACAATATACATGATATAAGAAAATGATTTATGTGACATTTCATCCTATATTCTACTTCCTTAATATTACTAAAATGATTTGAATTTGTATAAACTAAAATTTAGAATGCAGATAAAATATATATTAAAAAGGCGGTTATTTCCTGTTAATACTAAGTCAAAACAGGACTGAAGTCTGCTGTCATGAAATTCTAGAACAACATATAAAAAAAGTGTACTTTATGACTTTGTCCATCCTAATTTTGAGTTAAAATTACATGAGAAATTTGAGTTATCATAGGAAGTGATAATTATAGATTATCGTTGATCATCTCAACGAGATTGATTTTCTCGTTTGAGCCGGTACGGCGAAAGCAAGAAAGCAATCGAGTTGAGATGACCAATGATAAGCTGTTTATTGCTATTTTACCCATGACGATGTTGTCAATTTCATGTCAATTTCATTAGCAACGGCATATGCCTCCTCAGTTTCTAGGGATAATTTTCCATCTCAAGCAAGTAGCATGACATGAAAATTATCACAAAAAAAGATCAAAGGAAAAATGCACAAAATAGCTATAATACATGTAAATTGATATACATGTATATACCACGGTGCATTGTATTTTCACAGAGCATATACAAATTTTAAAAACCATATAAAATTGTTGTTACCATTTTACAGATGGTTTGATTACTGTAAACCAACTAATTTTCGCCAGCGATTTATTTTCGCGAATATAAATCATCGTGAATATTTAAAACTTAGATGTTTCCTTACTTAACTAGTGTACTTCATGAAGTAAATTTGAGAATCGCAAAATGGGCTAGAAAGGTCTGAACACGAAATAAACATGATAAAGTATCTGGGAAAATAAGTTGTTTTACAGTATAAGTCTTTCTCTTGAATCTCTTTGAATTCACCTATTAAAAGTGACTGTTCATTAAAAATTTACATCTTTTTCAATCTGGTGCAGGATCTGCTTTATCACAGTGTTCTCCCAGGACCTTTTAGCATCCTGGAAATGTGATGCTATATTTCTGAATGTGATGCTATCTGAAATGATTTTCTTATAGATTGTTTATAATGTGATGCTATAATTTTTAGAAACAAGATTTCCTTTTTTACCAAGATGCTATATGAAATATCTGGGTAGAACACTGTATAATCAATACTGTTCTAGAGCACCTGAGATCATCCATTTTTGTATGTGGTTTGTGTTGTTCTGTCTCTAGTTTTCTACAGTGTTTTTGGAATTGTTGTTAGTCTTTTCATTTTTGCCATGGCATTGTCTGATTCTCTTAGAATTATGAATTTTGAATGTTCCCTCTAACCTGTCTAATATCTCCCACCATCTATGTGATCAGTCAGAGTGCAAAAGATACTTGATTATTCAGTGAAAATTGTCAATTATATGCCTTCTTGGGTTTGGTTTTTTTCATGTTGCCCACTCAGAATTGTCTATCACAACTTATGATTTCATTCTCATACTAGAAGAGTAATTTAATGCTCCTTGTAAAGATTGATCAGTGAGCTTTGTAGACTCCCCTTAAAACCTACCGGTAAAATATTGTTGTCTTCCATGAAATTCTAAGATCATTTAATCTCATCTGACAAGATCTTAAGCTCATGAGATATTTATTAAAACAAAAGGAAACAATTTCCTATGGACATTAGGAAGATAAGAAATGTAATCAAAATCTGGGCTTCTCGTATTTAACTTCTTTTCCTGTACCTATTAAACCTATGCTTGCTTAGATAAAGCAACAAACTCATGATCAAATTTTACAGGAACAGAATTATGACATATATTACGGAATCTTCAAAATTATCACTTTTACGACCATTTCTGGTTTTCAAATAAACGTGCACAATACATGTATGTTGATCAATTGAATATGTTGAAAGATAAGGCACCTTTGGCAAAACTTAGGCTAAGTGCACACAACCTTGAAATTGAAAGAAGCAGGTACCTGCAGGTTGTGCAAATTATGTCATAATAATAATATAGAAGTTGAAAAACATTTTATCTTGCACTGTACAAAATATGAATCACAAAGAAATGTATTTATATCAAAATTGTCCAATTTTAAAAATTACAACAAACATTCTACAATTTTGCTGCTCAAAAATGTATATTGATTAAGTTAAAAACATCTATAGCAAAACTGGTATGTGGATTTCATTTTGTACCTTAATTAGCTTCAAATCTATTAATACAAATTCTCAAACCTAATTCCTTTGATTGAATCAGATCAAATTCAGTTATACTTACAACTACTGCAATTGAAGTGAAAACACCAACAATTAGATTCAGCATACGGTCCTGAAATGAAAAATAAAATTTGTCAGTATTGACAATTTATACTTAAATTCAGCTTTTAAGTGATTTGTTGATAAAATCATTTCACATGTTAAAGTTTTGTAAGGGTAATATTGTAATAAACTTCACAATAAACATGATAAATGGTATTTTTACTTGAAATTAAGTGCTCCATGTTAGACCTCTCACTTAAAAATATATATAGATGCCAGTATTCAACATTCAACATAGTTCTAAATATAATAATATATATAACTTTAAATAAGTACTACTTAAATAAGTGATATTTCAGTCGTTATTTTCAAAATTATTTAAAATGACAGTTATCTCCCTTTAATACAAGTTTGCAATTTTACAAAAATGAGTAGACTGTTTAACATGTTTAATGAACATGTACATGTGAACCAGATCTAGAGAGGGAATGATTTTATATCATGTTACTTTTTACTTCAATTCAAAGCATATGTCATAAAGAATATAAAACAGATAAACAAACTGAGCAAAAATACTCTGATATAATTTTACAAAGTTTATGAGTTATTGCTAGTTTTAACTAGTGGTGTTATCAAGACCTTCATGTAAATATCATTTAGTTTGAGTTCTGGTCATTTAATTTCCTGCTCAGAAATTACTTCTTTAAGAAATATTTTTTTAGCTGACACCTGGTATTTTCACCATCTTCAGACATGAATACCGTATCTAGATTTTGACAGAAAGGCATGGGTAATATGATCTATGAAACACAACAGCTGCTTAAATGTGGTGAGTTACAAAAAAATGTGGCAGACATCTTTTCAGCTGGAAAAACTCATTTAGTTTGTGTGGCTAGAAAGATGAACAACACAATACATGTAACATTTCTTACTACACTACCCAAGACAGCAACCAGAAAAAGAAGACAGGTTTAGATCAATGGAAATAATGACAGACATTAAATCAATGTTGTCATTACCAAATATTGAAACCTGCAAAGCAACAGCTCAAATTGTAGATGACTATAATTATAAGGCAAATAAAAATATATGTGTGGTTCCAGTAACCTACCTTCCCTACTTTTTCACCTCAAAAATAGCCTACCCTAAAGATTTATTTTTTTCATTAAGCACTGTTAAAGTCAGATGTTGCTCCATAGACTCAATGTAAAAAAACATAAAAAAATAAATCCTACCTTCCTACCCTAACTTTTTTCAGATGTAACTGGAACCACACATACTTTTTATTGGTCTAAAACAGAATAGATCAAGACAATTTCAAGAACTGGCAAGCCTGAATCTAATCTGCACGAACAGTCTAATTACCATGAGATATTACATTGAGCAATGTTGTACCATAAGAGGAAACAAATCTATAGAGAGAAAGGTTGTATCAAATAAACCAGATGGCTATTTGAAAATCTGTGAGCTTGACCTTATTCCTCATTTTGCTCCTTGGCCTTATCATAAATGTACCATATCGCTATTCTCGTTTGACCATGAATGTTGACTCAAGAATCTGTCCTCCTTGAACTTTTGACATCATATAACAATCACTTTCTATTGTCGTTAGATATTTTCTATTATGACGTCAAAATTTTAACAGGAACTTGTGTGATGTCAATAATGGCGTACAAATAGGGATAAGGTGTATTGCTTAGTCTTAGCCTCTAAGGCAAGTAAGGGTCAGGATCAGGGTTGATGCACATATCTCTAACTGTCTAATGAAAACTGATATGCCCATTAAATTTATTACAGATTCATATTATTACCCTTGGTTGAGGCTCTCCAAACAAGGGTCTTTCAGCTGATTCATCATATTTAGTAGAACTCATCGTTACAATACAAAGTCAAAGGACTATTAATCACTATTAGTAACACATAATATCAATTTACACGAACTGTCATTCGTTAAAAATTCGTGTGTCTGCACATTAATGAAGCATAAATAAACAAATTTCCTTCATCAGGAGACTTTCAGAGTTGTTTATAAAAAGTTAAAATGAAACTTCCTGCTTCATGTGACAACCGGAAGTATACATCTGGTTACAAATTCGGGACCAAAAAACGGACAACTGTGACTAAATTCAGGGTTTGATGACAAGCAAGTTTTTCATCTTTTCAGATGAAATTGAAATGTTTTAAGGTATCTAATGGTTTGATTTACTTTCATAAACAAATTGATAATCAAATATACAAT
>CM034349.1:89415550-89538304 GCA_019925275.1 Mytilus edulis | reverse complement strand
TTTACTTTAAATTTTTTATACTTGCATAATAATTTATGTTTAATGAAAATGTGTGATTCAATATACTTCAAAATACATGCTTTCTGTGCAACTAAAGACTTCATTACTTTTGAAAAATAAAATAAACATCTCTACATTTCAGTTTTATATAGGGCGGGTACTTATGAACCTTGATTACCATTGATGAAAATGCATCAACCATGCATACTTTCATATGTAAATAAACCTTTACCATTAAGGGAGTTTACCATTTGATTTTAAAAGGGTGGAGGGGCTAGGAGGGAAATTTTGGAAAAAAATAGGCAGGACAGGATTTTTTTGAGAAAAAAAAAGGCTGGATGAGACTCTTTGAAAAGTTAAAAGACGGAAAAAAATTTGTAAAAGAAGGGGGAATAAACTAAATGTCTTTTTTTAAAAAACCGTCCTTTCACCAAAAAAAAAAATAGGCGGGACAGGAGTTTTGAGAAAATTTAAAAAGGCTGGATAAAGACACTTTCCCAAAGTTAAAAGGCGGGAAAGGGAAAATTTGTAAAAAAAGGGTTTGGGAATAAACTAAATGTCCATTTTTTAACGCCCTTTTTCCACATTTAAAAAAAATGTCATCTAAATTTTTATCTATGGGAAGGGCTTTTAACTGACCTAATGCCAAGCAAAGTATATAGCATGACTTTTTGTACAGTACAGTTTTTAAAATTTAATTGCAAAATTTAAAAATTTGGGAACAAAGCACTGCAGGGATTTGATAAAAAAAAAAAAATTTATATTAAAATTGATTCTTATAATCTTAAGTGGGTTTTTTTTTTTTGTTTTTTTTTATTTTAGAATATATGTTACAGTAAATAGGTGAAATTAGAAACTACAGGGTAATTACTAAAATTTAGGGGAAATTTCAAGTAATTCCCGATGCACTTAGTAAAAACAAAATTTTTTCCTAAAACTGCCCAGTAATTACCAGTAAAATTTCTGATTTTAAAATGAAAATTTTTTCACCTATTTACTAATGTTTTAAAAAAATTTTGTAAAAATGGTCAACTGATCAAAAGTTTTTGGGGAATTTCTAATAAAAAAAATCCAAGTGAGTATTCAGCTATCAAAATTTTAAGGGTTTTGCAGAACCCAGTGTCTCGCCTACTTTTGCTGTGAGTCCCAGGCCCAACAAAAATAGGGAAAAAAAATATTTATAATTTTCCTCTAGATACTATCTTTTGACTAGTTCTGTAAGTATCTTCTATCAAAATTTGTTCAAATTCAGGATGGTTTATGAAATCTAAACTTTAGCTGCAGAGTGTATGTGATGTTAACTGGAAAAAAAAAATAGTCTGTTTAAATAAGTAATATACAAAAAAGTATAGTTTTTTTTACAAACTTTATTTCTAGATATTATCTTATGATCATAAACAAGCTTCTGTCCAATTTTGGTATAATTCCAGGGGCCTGGTTTTCGAAAGTATCTTACGACTAAGACAAGTCTTATGATGGTCTTAGGACATGTCATAGTCGTAAGATATGTTTTCGAAAGTGTCCCAAGTTACGATTTGTCATAACTTTTGTCGTAAACTTAAGACTCCTCGCGACATGACTTATGATGGTCTTATGATTGTGAACTAAAAGTTTAATTACTTTTCATGTATAATTTCATAATAATTGCAATAAAAATATTTGTTGTGTTTCTCAGTTAGCTAAATAGTAAAGATTTTATTTTTCTCAACTATGTGAATTAAAATTTGAATCTCCTGGGACATACGTTTTGGACTTCTTTTCTAACTCATGGTTTTGTATAAGAAATATGTACATATTATTTCGTTCCCAGTATATTTAATAGTACTATATTAAGGTATGTGCACGGGCATTTCGTTAAGCGGGTACTCGATGTACCGAATCTTAAAAGTATTCACAGATAAATAACAATGCATGAACTTACAAAACCTTTGAATAGACTTATTAAGAAGGGATATAATTACGATACTGTTGTCAAGTCATTAAAGATTGCATATTTTGGCGTTAATATTGAGTCACTGATAAGGTCTTTGCATCGGAACTAAACACATTTATTCTAAAAACAGTTGTTGGCATGACACGGATTATGTTCTTCTCATATATGTTATGATGGTATGATACTAAACCCCTAACGGGAAGGATTGTGCCTGATGTTCATATGATGAAATCATAATCTTTCAGTCAGTTTAATTGAAGTCTGGAGCTGGCATGTCAGTTATCTGCTAGTAGTCTGTTGTTATTTATGTATTATTGTCATTTTGTTTATTTTCTTTGGTTACATCTTCTGACATCAGACTCTGACTTCTCTTGAACTGAATTTTAATGTGCGTATTGTTATGCGTTTACTTTTCTACATTGGTTAGAGGTATAGGGGGAGGGTTGAGATCTCACAAACATGTTTAACCCCGCCGCATTTTTGCGCCTGTCCCAAGTCAGGAGCCTCTGGCCTTTGTTAGTCTTGTATTATTTTAATTTTAGTTTCTTGTGTACAATTTGGAAATTAGTATGGCGTTCATTATCACTGGACTAGTATATATTTGTTTAGGGGCCAGCTGAAGGACGCCTCCGGGTGCGGGAATTTCTCGCTACATTGAAGACCTGTTGGTGACCCTCTGCTGTTGTTTTTTATTTGGTCGGGTTGTTGTCTCTTTGACACATTCCCCATTTCCATTCTCAATTTTATGTATGATAATACATGAAAGCGAAGTTCAAGATTTATTGTTCAAGATTTATCATATATTACATACTAAATTTAAACAAAATTATTAACTATAAATTTCAATTCCTTTTTGTAAAAAATTTCATGTTCATTATAATGAAAAAAATAAAATATTCGTAAATACTAAGAATGGTTATAATTAATATGTTCATACTTTTCATTTTCATTTTTATATTTAACACTTTTTAATCATTATTTAAAATAAATAAATGTTCACTTATGACAGGCATAAGAGAATCATAGCAATGACTCTGGTAAGACAGCTTTGATTTACATCCTATGACATATCATATGATAGTCATAAGATGATCATAAACTATGTCCTAAGATATATCTTATGACATATCTTATGATACTTTCGAAAACCAGGCCCCAGGATATTTTGAGAAAGTTATTAAAATTTAAACGTTTACCACAGTGTGAATGTAATGTAATGTTAACTGGCATAAAAACTAAGTCCGTTTATAAGTAAAATACGGAAAAACTTGATTTTATTTTTACAAAATTTTCTTCTTGAAATTTATCTTTTGATCATAAACAACTGAAGTTTCTGTTCAAGTTTGGTAGAAATGCAGGATAATTTGAAAACAGGACCAAAAATTAAGAATCTACATACATAGTTAGATTCGGCATATCAAAGAACCCCAATTACATGAATTATTCAATTTTTGATGAAATCAAACAAAGTTAAATTTTGGACCCTTTGGGTCCATTATTCCTAAACTGTTGGGACCAAAACTCCGAAAATCATTCCCAACCTTCCTTTTATGGTCATAAACCTTGTGTTTAAATTTCATAGATTTCTATTTACTTATACTAAAGTTATGGTGCGAAAACCAAGAAAAATGCTTATTTGGGCCCCTTTTTGGCCCCTAATTCCTAAACTGTTCGGACCTCAACTCCCAAAATCAAACCCAACCGTCCTTTTGTGGTCATAAACCTTGTGTCAAAATTTCATAGATTTCTATTTACATAAACTAAAGTTATAGTGCGAAAACCAAGAAAATGCTTATTTGGGCCCTTTTTGGCCCCTAATTCCTAAAATGTTGGGACCAAAACTCCCAAAACCAATCCCAAATTTCCTATTGTGGTCATAAACCTTGTGTTAAAATTTCATAGATTTCTATTCACTTTTACTAAAGTTAGAGTGCGAAAACTAAAAGTATTCGGACGACGACGCCGACGCCAACGTGATACAAATATACGACCAAAAAAATTTCGCGGTCGTATAAAAATATCTGGCTAAGTTGCCGATAAATTTCTCAAAAATGTTTTTCTCAATTTTGGATTGGTCTTGCATGCTCAAAATGATTTTTAGCGAGTTTCAAAACTTATAAAAGAACCATTTTCCAGTTTCAATTCACAAACACTGAAGAGTATGCACTTTTAATGTGCCTTATAATCCTTGATCCTTAAGTAAGCCCTAAAAATCCCTACCCCTTACTTTCTTATTTGATATCTTGAATTATGTCTTCAATTTTTAAACAAAAATATCAAGTTAGTAAATAGCTGTAAAAATGACCCAAAAAATCAGTAAATACCTGTAATCACTGAAACAACTAGTAAATACATGTAATTACTAAATTGACTAGTGATTACAGGTATTTACTGAAATGTTTAGTAATTACGTGTAATTCCTAATTTCACCTATTTACTGTAACATATATACAGTTTGCAAGAATTATATTGAAAACCTCTATTTTCTGTGACAAAAATGAATAAATTATGATTTGAAAATAAAGTATACAAGTACATTTTACAGTGCCTACTTAAATGTCTGAAAAAGGATAAAACCAAAGAGAATTTCTATGCAAATATTTTCATCCTCACACAAAGCTTTCTAAACATTATGATATTCAGGGGAGATAATTTGTTTTTATTCATTTTTCAAACCTTTTATATGCATACATGTGCATGCTTTGCAATTCAAAATATAAAGCTGATAGAAAATTATATAAAACTTGTTTTCTGACAATTCCTCACATAGATTCAGAAAATAAATGATGGTTGTAACAGTTATCAGATTAGAAAAAAAAATGATGGTTGTAACATTAGATTGATTATACTTGATAAATTGTCTAGATGCACTCTATTGTTGTCTTTATGGTCACCATATTTTTGAATATTACATCTACAAACATGATTTAAAAAGTAATAGAGTAAATGAATGGTAGCTTTATATGTTGTATTTAATACTAATACTATTACATTGATATATTTGATATATTTATATAGGTAGATTCCTTTTCAATCTGATGACGAATTTGATTTTTCAGATCTGGTTGGAATTAGGATGACAGTCAATTCTTATGAGGGTATCACTGGGGTTAACGAAAAGAGAATAATGTGCAAAAAATAGAGAATAGAGAAAAGTGGACCTAAAATATAAAAAATAGATGATAATGGGACAAAAAAATACCAAAAAAGAGAATGATGGGCAAAAAATATAAAGAAAAAAGAATAATGGGCAAAAATATAAAGAAAAGAGAATAATGGGCAAAAATATAAAGAAAAGAGAATAATGGGCAAAAATATAAAGAAAAGAGAATAATGGGCAAAAATATAAAGTAAGGGGAATAATGGGCAAAAATATAAAGAAAAGAGAATAATGGGCAAAAATATAAAGTAAAGAGAATAATGGGCAAAAATATAAAGAAAAGAAAATAATGGGCAAAAAATATAAAGAAAAGAGAATAATGGGCAAAAATATAAAGAAAAGAGAATAATGGGCAAAAATATAAAGAAAAGAGAATAATGGGCAAAAATATAAAGAAAAGAGAATAATGGGCAAAAATATAAAGAAAAGAGAATAATGGGCAAAAATATAAAGAAAAGAGAATAATGGGCAAAAATATAAAGAAAAGAGAATAATGGGCAAAAATATAAAGTAAAGAGAATAATGGGCAAAAATATAAAGAAAAGAGAATAATAGGCAAAAATATAAAGAAAAGAGAATAATGGGCAAAAATATAAAGAAAAGAGAATAATGGGCAAAAATATAAAGAAAAGGAGAATAATGGGCAAAAATATAAAGAATGGAGAATAATGGGCAAAAATATAAAGAAAAGAGAATAATGGGCAAAAATATAAAGAAAAGAGAATAATGGGCAAAAATATAAAGAAAAGAGAATAATGGGCAAAAATATAAAGAAAAGAGAATAATGGGAAAAATATAAAGAAAAGAGAATAATGGGCAAAAATATAAAGTAAAGAGAATAATGGGCAAAAATATAAAGAAAAGAGAATAATGGGCAAAAATATAAAGTAAAGAGAATAATGGGCAAAAATATAAAGAAAAGAGAATAATGGGCAAAAATATAAAGAATGGAGAATAATGGGCAAAAAAAATAAAGAATAACAAAAAATCGCCTTAAACAATGAAGAATTTACAGGAATAGGGGACCCCCATCCAGTCCTTCCTTCATGATGCCCAGTTTTAAATGAAATGTGAAATGTCAATATTTTTATTAAATATTGAATTTAATATCATTTCTTGTTATGCTTTTTCAGGCAGCCATAATTCCTTTTCATATGAGTTGGACACCACCTCAGAGATAGGGCCAGACAAGGCTGATATTAGACCATTTATTTCTATGTTTGGAGATATGGGAAAATCTGTGATGAAAGAATGGTCGGTCACCCAGTACTTGACATTCCGACAACAATTAGAACATGGGGTTAGATACTTTGATTTAAGAGTAGCATCGAGAAAGGACAAAGAAGGCATATTCTTTTTGCATTCCTTATATGGCATGCCAGTAGCATCAGGGTTAGATGAAATAAAATCTTTTTTGAACATCCGAAAGAAATTGTATTATTGGATTTTAATCACCTCTATGATATGACTTCAAATCACCATGAAAAACTATTAGATTTGATTTTTAAAACATTCGAAAGTAAAATGTGTCCACATTTAGACAAGGATAGTGTTAATTTATCTACGATGTGGGAACAGGGTTTGCAAGTGATTGTGTTCTATCACAATGAGGTTATCAAAGGCAATATGATGTTTTGGCCAAACACTACGATAAAAGCTCCATGGGCCAATACTACAAATGTGCAAGATCTTATTACTTTCCTCGAGTCCAATTATAAGTCGAGTAAAACGACAGACATGTTTGTCGTTACACAAGGAGTTCTCACGCCAGGGGCTGGTACTATCATGGCACATTTAAACAGCAGTTTACACAATGTTCTTGCTGAGAAAGTAGCTCCTAGAGTTGTTATGTGGTTAAAAGAAAAACAGACTGGAGTTCATGGAATCAATATTTGTATGATTGATTTTGTAGAAAAAGCAAACTTCATTCCAAATGTATTAAAACTAAATAAATAATGTTGTAATAAACATTTTATTAAAAATTTATAATCACTCTAACTAACTTTTAAATGTTTTTTTAATACTGTGGATTTATCATTATTCCTGGATTTTGTTGATTAAGGTGGTACCTAACACTACAGGGAGATAACTCTGTAAAGTCAGCTAAACGTTTTAATTACTTTGTGTTGTAAAAGGATTATAAGCTTCTCAATGATCAAAATTGGTGTTTGTCAAATTGCTATATAACCAGTGTAATTTTTCTGACATAACGGTTGGTTCAAAAATTTGTAAATTTTTATATTTTTATTTAAGTCTCAAAGTAAATACTTTGACAAAATTTTATGAAAATTAAACTAGGCAAATTAATTTTAGAGAAAGTGTTGGGTACCACCTTAAGGCACACCATGAATTAAAATGTTCTACAGAGTACAATTTTTTTTAGGCTTGTAAGAAAAGTTTTAATAATAAACAGCTGCGCCATGAGCGCACGATATGCCCGACGTCTTATGTGGAAGTCTTATGCAATAATCATAAATAGTTTCTGAGAAAGTTTTAAGCAATAACCATATATTGTTTAGAGACACGTGTCAGCGGGACATGTGAAACCCCCCACCCTGGTTTTTTTTTACAAAAAACTAAATATTACCAAAATAAAATTTTGAATCAAAACCAAAAAGTATACAGATCTTTAGATTAATATAATAAAGAAGTGTGTAAAGTTTTAAGCAATAATCATAACTTATTTTTGAGATACGGCGCGACATGTAAAAAAAACCTCCCCTGTTTTACAAAATACTCAATAACTCAAAAATAAAATTTTGAATAATCACCAAAAAGTATACAGATCTTAACATTAATAGAACAAAAAAGTGTGTAAAGTTTTAAGCAATAATCATAAATCGTTTTTGAGATACGGCACAACATGTAAAAAAAAACCTCCCCCTTTTTTACAAAATACTCAATAACTCAAAAATGAAATTTTGAATTATCACCAAAAAGTATACAGATCTTTAGATTAATATAACAAAGACATGTGTAAAGTTTTAAGCAATAATCATTAATAATTTTTGAGATATGGCGCGACATGTAAAAAAAACCTCCCCCTTTTTTACAAAATACTCAATAACTCAAAAATGAAATTTTGAATCAACTCCAAAAAGTATACAGATATTGAGATTAATATAACTAAGAAGTGTTTAAAGTTTTAAGTCATAATCAAGAATCGTTTTTGAAATACAGTGCGACATGTGAAAAAAACACACCCCTGTTTTAGTTATAAAGTGCCGTAACTCAAAAAGTTTAAATCTTATTTTCACCATAAAGTATACAGATCATTTGACCATCATAAGAAACAACTATATTAAGTTTCATGAAATTTGGTTAGGTCGTTCTCCAATTAAGGTGCGACATGTTTACGCCGGACAGACGGACAGACAGACAAACAGACGGACGGACACCGGACATTTGTATACCATAATACGTCCCGTCAAAACTTTGACGGGCGTATAAAAAAACAACAAATCAAATCGCCAACGAATTAATTGATTCACAGCAGTATACCACACCATTTTAAAGTGAGATAAAAGATATTGGTTATATCCATGTTTTGAAAAATTGTCGTTAAGAGATAGAGGTACAATTATTATCATGATTATAGTCATTTCTTCAATTCATAAATATTGTGAACAATTTATTATATGTAGTTGTGATAAATATTTAAAAATAAAAAAAATTGAAAACAACACTTCATTAATTACTTGCATCCAAAGCGCTATTCTAGATTTACCTTCATCAAGAACACTAAAATCTGAAGATTTGAAAGCCAATATCATGTACAAGATCTAAGCAGTTGTAGAGTGATATGAACAAAGTGGACCTAAAATATAGCCAAAAACATCTTATAAAATGAAGATACATGAAGAAAACAAACATTTACAAGCAGAATGTGGAGTGTGCATAATAAGACCTTGAGTTCTGTTTAAAAGCATTGGACCAAGGAACTTTATAAGGGTGGATCATTACTATATATTAAACTCAGATAAAATTTTCGAATACTTTGCCAAAATGTACATTAAACATGGTTAATTTTAAATTTAATAAATAGTAAAGGTCCCCATGCAATTTTGTCAAGCCTGTGACTTTAGTCGCAGAAAGCTTGACATAGGGATAGTGATCCAGCGGTGGTGGAATTAGCTAACTTCTTAAAAGCTTTATATTTTAGAAGATGGAAGACTTGGGTGCTTCGTTCTTTGAATATGGATGCCTCATGTTACAAAGTTTCCGTCAGTCACATGTTCATTGTCCTCATTTTAATGATTCAGTGACTACTTGAACAAAAAGTTAAGATCTTTTATAATGTTAAATTCTCTTTTATAATAAGTAAAAGGGTAATTATATATGGCATGTGAGTACCTTGCAATGTCCTCATGCCCGTCAGACAGTTTTCACTTGACCTCAACCTCATTTCATGGATCAGTAAACAAGGTTAAGTTTTGGTGGTCAAGTCCATATGTCAGATACTATAAGCAATAGTCCAGTATATTTGGTGTATGGAAGGACTGTAAGGTGTACTTGTCCAACTGACATGTGTCATCTAACCTTGACCTCATTTTCATGGTTAGTGGTTATAGTTAAGTTTTTTGTGTTTTGTATAAAAAAGGAAGATGTGGTATGATGAGCAAATGAGCAAAGCCCATACCGCATGGTTAGCTATTAAGGGCCCCGATATAACAATGTAAAAAAATTCAAACAGGAAAACTAACGGCCTTATTTATATAAAAAAATGAACGAAAAACAAATACGTAACGCATAAACAAACGACAACCACTGAATTACAGGTGTTTTGGTCTGGTTTTCTTATACTTAATGCAATAGGTTTACTATATTTGGTGTATGGAATTATTGTAAGGTGCACATGTCTAGCAGGTGTAATCTGACCTTGACCTCATGGTTCAGTGGGCAAAGTTAAGTTTTTGAGTTTAGGTCTTTTATTCTAATACTATATGCAAAAGGTCAACTATATTCGGTGTATGGAAATATTTTATGATCTATGTCAGTCGTGCAGGTTTCATTTGACCTTGACCTCATTTGTATGGTTCATTGCTCAGTGTTAAGTTTTTGTGTTTTAGTCTGTTTTTCTTAAACTATCAGTAATAGGTCAACTATATTTGTTGTAAGGAAGAATTTTTAGCTGTATATGCCTGCCTGGCATGATTCATCTGACCTTAACCTCATTTTCATTGTTTATTGGTCAATGGTTAGTTCTTTTGGTTAGTTTAAACATATTTATTTATAGTGGATTGGGAAACAAGTTAATGGTAAGTTTATGTGACAGTTTTAATAATGCTTTATATTTAGGACTATCAACATAATATCAATGATTGGTAAAGAAGTCGAGACATTTTAGCGTGTGAACTCTTGTTAAGCTATACTGTGAAGTTAAGCAAAGTTGCCTCATTTTCTGTTTATTTATATAGTGCTACATAGAAATGGAAAGTCGTTCACAATCGGGAAGCTGAAATCATCTCTTTTTTAATAAAGTTTTGTCAATTTCTTAATGTTACTCAGTTAATTGTATCTGTTGTATCTTTTATCTCATGTTCGTTTGTATAGATACGTTCAATATAGTCACCAAACGTTCTTTAATGAGACAACTCTTGAAGATTTCTTTTGCCAAGAGTTTTTCACAAGTATAGTAGTGAACTGTCACAGAACAGTTTAACTTTCCTATATACACCAAATTATACATTTTGTGTATGTATGAAATAACGTAAATGCAAATTTCAGAAGGTTTGATCCACATACCTTTTTTACTATCCAATAACTTGCAAGTACGAAAAAGACAGAGCAGAAGTATATTTTGTCTATATCATATGTTTTGATTTTGTACAACTTTTGGAGGTTGATCATGCATTCTTTCAAAAATAAAATTTCAGACCAGATAAGGGTTAAAAAGATGACATAATTCGACAACTGCAATTGATAAATCCCTATAACGTCCGAAAAAAAGATAATTATCCGGCAACACATGCATTATAATTTTTTAAAGTCAGTTAAAAAATAATCTCTAAAAGTACGTGCAATATCATATTAATTGATTATCAAAACATAACAAATAGTTATCAAAGGTACCAGGATTATACTTTAGTACGCCAGACGCACGTTTCGTCTACATAAGACTCATAAGTGACGCTCATATCAAAATATGTATAAAGCCAAACAAGTACAAAGTTGAAGAGCATTGAGGATCCAAAATTCCAAAAAGTTGTGCCAAATACGTCTAAGGTAATCTATGCCTGGGATAAGAAAATCCTTAGTTTTTCGAATAATTCAAAGTTTTGTAAACAGGAAATTTATAAAAATGAACACATTATTGATATTCATGTCAGCCAACACCGAAATGTTGACTACTGGGCTGGTGATACCCTCGGGGACGAAACGTCCACCAGCAGTGGCATCGACCCAGTGGTGTAAATAGTTATCAAAGGTACCAGGATTATAATTTAGTACGCTAGTAAAGGATTTTTTAGATTTTCGATATTATAAATCAAAATGGATTTTTTTGGAAAAAATAGTTTGTATCCAGTTTTGGAAGAGAGAAAAATTGTTATTGACCCTGAGAAAAAAAATGTTTGTTACACCCTCAGCTGCCACTGTATGTAATGCTAAAACCGAAAGAAACAAATATTTTTGACAAAAAAATATATGTCCGGAAAAAAAATTAACGTCGTGAACAGTGGTCGTTACAGACAAACGTTCACCTAAATTTTCCCAGTAAATGGATGAATTTAATTCGTCAATCAATGGCCACAGCTACACTGTTATGAATTTCATTCTACAGAGTATACAAAATAAATTATGCACATGACAAAGCACTGCCTTGACGTACACCACGGTTCAGCTTAAACCATGTAGAAAATTTTCCACCAGATAGAAAAACAGAAAGAATCTGTGTACATGTTATCTAATAGTATCAAAAATTTGCCGGTCGCACCATATTCAAAACGTTTAATACGTAATCCACCAGGAGGAATTGTGTCAAATGCATTAGTGCTGTCAAATAAAATAACTATAACTGTTCTGTTCTTTTCTATGTGATGAAAAGTTACTTTATTAAGGTTGAATGAAGCATTTAAACTAGACAGGAGTTTTTGGTTAGCTACATTTTGGACATTCGAAAAGTCAGTACGCAATAAGGTAAGTAGCAAATCAACCATCTTCTCGAAGAATCACTAACAAGATGCCTCTGTATGAGTTTTTATCTGTTTTTGGCTTGTTACCACCTTACTAAAGAGGTATTATAATAATTGTTCTCCAGTCTTTCGGAATGTACACGCATTTGAAAAAAGGTGATGTAAGTATTTTATAATCGTATGTGTTCATTAAACAAGCTGTCGTGGCCATACGCTTTGTTGTTCCTCTATTTTAAAGAATACATCTAGGAAATGAGACGGCTAAATGTCGTCGATTGTTTAAGGACCAGTATATGTCATGCCTTCTTTCACTGACGTACTACAAGTAGTTGATTTCTTTCCCCGATTATTTATTATTGTCTAAACCGTTTTCTGATCAATATCAAGGTTACATTCAATAGTTTTTGCTAAATTGACTACTTTCATCTTCAAGAAATACTTTTCTTAAAGCTGTTCGAAATTCTCTGTTAATTGCAGACTGGTATTTATGAAAATACTCACAGTGTGTATCATGACAGTGACAGTTGTTTATCTATTTATTCCGAATACTACGCATCGAGTCTTGTAAAACTGTAGGTTGTGATTCCAATACGGTTTCGAGTGGGCGATTGAACTTTTTATATGGTAAAGTCTCTTTTTCGGCTTTCTTTATCATTTTATAGCACTAACTGTGCAATAATGAATTTTACCGTACATAGATTTGATGATACTGGAAAAGGGTAATCATCTATACAGTTTGTATTTCTTGCGCGTTCACAAGATAAAGTTGGGTCATTGGTCTCTTGATTATGAAGATGAGATTCTGTTTCTAAGGTTAATAATATTGGGTGATGATCGGATGTGCTGAATGAATGATTGTCAATTACCTTAGCTTGTTTAACGTGTTTCAATTTTGAACGGTTAATTAAGATGTGATTAATACAAATCGAAGGACCAACTTCTTAAGATTGAAACGTATTAACAGGTCCATTACACATTCATTCCATATTCACTGAACAAAGGTTGTGAGTTGATATCAAAGTTTTACAAAGTTTACTTCTTTGGTCGTTTTTGGTGGAAGAAGACTTCAAGTCTACTGAAGGCCTATGCTGCCGACTTTAAAATCATTGAGCCTCCGTATGCCGCATTCGTTTCCGTGTATTACAATTTCATAACAACTTCTGATTCCTGACACCGATTTGTACACATGATTAGACATCTGCATCATTTAATTTGTAAATTAGGATTGAAAAACAATCAATATCGTAAATATGCACCCTTTTATTTATGTAAATTAATCTCATCTCTTCTACATGAACGTTATTTGTTTACTCGTAACCGGATGTTTTTAATGAAGATATTTGTAGTACGCATGCGTTAAGTTGGTATCGGGACAACTAGCCCTGTTTACGTGTTCGCCCGTTGATCTGTTTCGCCCTGTGTTCATTCTCTTTGCTCTTAACAAGGACGTTTTATAATACGTCCTTGCATTTATTAAAAAATAATAGTATTAAGGGTATCGTTAAAAAACTCTGAAATCCGATTTAGTGAAAATCATCTGTTCCTTATTTTGTTTCCTAGGTGTTCAGCAATCAAATTCTGTGTTTCTCATGATCAATAAATAAGCAAATCAAAAACGTTTTCTCTGAAGATTATTCTTACATGCTAGATTTTGAACTTGTGTTGTTTTCATCTAGTCATTGAAAATGGTGAACATGGAATGTGAATTTTCATCTGCAAGCAGGTTCTTACACAGCTTAAGGATAAAAGCACGGCTGATTGACAAAATTCAATGATGCAGTACTACCATAAAGATAATAAAAAGGTTTTTTTTCACTAATTTATTGACATAATACTTGTTTTAACATATTTTATCTTTGTATTCAATTAAATCATTTAAAGGACGATGTACTATTTTTTTTCACAAAGACCAACAAACAGGTTATGAATGCTGTCCCTAAAACAAGGTGTCATTTACTGTTGATAAAAAAAGATAGAAAATTTCTAAGATTTTTAACTCAAAAGTGGGAAAATTCATTATATTTGGTACAAATTTTCTAAATGAGGGGTCAAATTAATAGAGAAGATATAAGTCTAGAAACATCACAAAATTGTTTTGACATGTTTTGACCATTTAATACTTGATAGATGCATAGTTCTTGGGGAAAAGTTTCATCAAATAATATGAATAGAAAGGTGCTCATTTATTACAGTGGGTTGTAATGTTCTTCCAATGAGGGTTACCCCTCATTTGGAGTGTTGTTCCCAACCTGTTAAAGGTTCATCTTTGTGCATAATTCAAAATTGGAAATTTCAACAAGCATCTAATATTCTTACACAAGAAAATAAACCCTCGTCTGCTAGCTACATGTTCATCTTTTCTACCGATTTAATAACTAGAATCATGCAAACAGACTTAAGAAAAAGGCATGTAAGTTCATCATACAAATATGACACTTGTTCTAGACAATCCAGATCGTGCTTAATACTTTTAAAATTGTTTGTCGCGCACTAAAAAAAAACCATGGGAACTTTCAAAAGTTGGGGGTATGTAACAAGTCTTACTATTTTTATGCCCCATTTATGTTTTCTGGTCTGTCCGTCCATCCTGCTTCAGGTTAAAGTTTATGGTCGAGGTAGTTTTTGATGAAGTTGAAATTCCTTATGATATGATCTTTCTAATTTTACTGCCAAATACAAGTTTTTACCTAATTTCCACAGTCCACTGAACATAGAAAATGATTGTACGGATGGGAAATTCATGTACTTATGACACATTCTTGTTTGAAGAAAAAAAATATGTCATAACAATAATGGAACAAAGCAGGCTGGGTTAGTGGGGCTGCTATTATGGTAATTCAAGTTACCTTTTTTTCACCTTCTTCCACCTCAGAGCTATCAGCTCTTTGATTTTATTTTTCATCTCGGACTGCCAGTTTTCGAATTAAAGTCTTTCATTTAATATACAGAACCAAATTCTACTTAGACGGACGACAATTTGAACAGCATATCTACTTCTTCAATGAAATACCTGTACGGTTGAGTTACTACAGGTAAGTATAAGGAGAACACATGATATCTTTAACTGTTTGGTATATTTACTTCAATACCGATAATTCTGTCGCTTTTATCCTTAATTAAAGATGTAGACGGCTTAATGTCTTTGGATATGATAAATGGTATTTCAGTTAGGTTATCCAGGATTATGTTCAACAGTTCCTTTTGCAATGGAGATATATCATAATATTAGTTATCTTGGTGTAATCAGGGGTGTACAGAATTTTATAACGTTGTTGAAAATTCATACACCCTGAGGCGCAACCGGTGTAAAATTCCGTACACCCCTGATTACACGAAGATAACGAATTTATATTCCTTTACTCATTTTTAAACCAGGATGTAAAATTGAAAAATGGTAATGGAAAGTTCCAGTGTAACATTTTTTCAATGTCGATCTTGCTGCGCATTGTCGAATACTTTTTTTTTCTTTATTTTTGGGAAAATTCAGAAAAATTTTGTGTTCTTTTGAATTTTCGGAGAGAAAAAAATTTCAATTTTTGTCCTCAAATTTTTTTTTTTTATTTTTTTTTTCGACATTTAATTATATTTTTTTTTTGAAATTTTTTTTCTTCTTTATTTTGGCAAAACTTTATTTTTTGAATTTTTTTTTTGGCAAAATTTTATTTATCCCGGGGTGAACAAGGATGGGTGTTATTTACACGGGTTATTACCATAGATTGCAGTATTTTGCTGCATAAGAAATAATCAGTCGAATCAAGATCATGTACGTAGCTAATGTTCAGATAAGGCGAGAATAATTACATTAACATATACATCCTAAGACATTTAGAAGTACGGTATACACGAAAAAACACCTCTACAATTCCAACATATGAAATTAAGTTGAGTTTATAGAATATTCACTGGCAAGTTGTTCCCATGGTAACTTTGGTTACTATTATATGTAAATACCTTGGGACCAAAATTCTAGATGAGGTATCAGATGTTCATCATCTGCTACAATATTGAGTTGAGCGGCGGCAATACGTTTTGATTGTCTATTGAAATATCTTTAAAATGTCACACGTATATTCTTCTCGGAAAGAAAATATCGCAAAGCATCTTCAGTACTACGAGATTTATCGATCCCGCAAATATAAAATAGACTAAAATGTCTACTTTTGCGATTGAAACCCTAAAATCCGAGGTTTTGGTGTTACATACTGATCTCGGAAAATGTAACGAAATATATTTTGTATCATATTGCTTGAATGTTTGTTTATTCCACGATTTTCTTTGGTAAAGTTGACATATTATTGACCTGATAATTATTCGTTTTAGGTATTGTCTTACATGAATTCAATCTGTGCTAGTAATATCGGACATGCTGTTGACGCGCGAGGTGTCTACTAGGGCTTAATTGGAGAATTTAAAGGTACAGCAGATACAGATTTATCTGCTGTCTGAACTGCGGCTGCTCCATTAGTAATTACTTCACGTTTACTTGCTTGAAAGTTCTTTTCGACATTAACAACACGTCTTTGTAATTCACTTGTGGATGTCATAGATGAATTAACTTTTGTCTAAAAATCGTCCATAGCAGTTTTAACGTCCTTTACTTGATCACTTAAAAGAAGCACCTTACTTTTAAAACAACAAATTCCAATGTACGGATATCACTGGTGCTTATGTTTGTGATGCTTGCTACTTCAGAATTCATACGTGTTTTTGATTCATTTGCCACAACATATACTTTAGAGATTCTAGTATCGCATTAAAGAAGTGTTAATACAGTTAAACTATATCCATTACACGGAGATACAAGAACATATGTAGACATTACTGACAATGGTGAAATTGATTGGATAACTCTTGATTTTCTCCGTGGCTCATCCATCGAAAGAGGGATCCAGATTGGGTCGGCTTTTCTCCTTCCTAAACTTCACAAACTAAGTTATTCAATGGATATGTTCCAGACCGTATGAGTATTTGGACCGTACGCGTACGGTCTGGACCGTATGCGTACTTTTTCAATATACGCATACGGTCGGATCGTACGCGTACGGTCGTCGTACGCGTACGTCTGACTAATATTAAGAATTTGGTCAAGTTTATTAGATACAAATGTATATAACAGATCAACATAACTTATATCTCAAATTAATATAAAAAGTTGAATAGTTATTGAAATAAAAACTTAATATTTTAATTATTTGTAAAAAATCAGGTTATTAAATCTGTTAATCTCCTGTACTTAGCATGTCAGTAATTCATTAATTACAGCCCAGTATGCTCATTGAAATTGAAGTTATCGGAAGTAAACATAATGTGGGAGGAAAATTGTTTTAGAATATTTAGGAACTTTACAAAAAATGCATATGCAAAGGAACATGCATGAACAAAACATGTTAATGTTAAAAATATATGACGTTCCTTGTGGAAGCAAGTGTCATCTTGGGCCAGAGTAACAAAATAGGATTCACGGATATAAAATTAAACAAATATTTAATTTTAATTGTTCGCTTATTCACTTTATCCATCTAATTGTAATAATAACAATTTGTATAACTAAAAATAAAGATTTTGATAAATGTTTGTTAACATTTAACCCATATGATCCCAAAACATGTATGGTCAGCTGGACCGTACGCGTATACTTATACGGTCCGACCGTACGCGTATGGTCGGACCGTACGAGTATACGTATACGGTCCAAATACTCGTATGGTTTGAAACAGATATAAATACAAACGATGGCAGTAAATGAATTGTCCCCTGGCAGACCAATTATTTCTCAATGGTTCTCGATGTCACCGAAAGGGTAAGCAAATTAATTGTCAGATTACTTCTTGATACCTATAGTTAAAAGTCAGACCGGTTACATTAAAGATAGTGGGAATGCCTGATAGGAATTGCCTTTTAATCTCTTTTGACTGCACCAGGATGTATACCAACATGGAGTTCAATGCATTCATTCATTCTGTTGGACGGGCTTATTGCAGTGCGGTAAAAGAAGATTATCCGATAAAATTACCTAGCTGTGGAACAATTAAATCGTTAGTAGCCACCGTGTTGAAAAACAATTATTTTGAATTTAATGACCGATACTTTGTAAAGAAAATATGCGTTTGTATGGGAAGTAAATGCAGCCCAGAAATTTGTGATATTAGAGCGTTCGTAGTTATCAATGAAATTATTGAAAAAATAAGTATGGAAATAAGATTTTATGTCACAAAAAATTAAGGACATCTGATTAGTTTCAGACACTTATGATATGATCAAGCAAGTGAAAATATCAACCTATTGATATATTTAATCTGAATTACTCACCATTTTCATATATCATAGAGCATGAACATATGAGACGCCCCCCCCCCCCCCCCCCCCCCCCCGAGGATAGGATGTCTATGCATAACCTAAGGCCATCTTAAGCAAAGGGGATATAAGGAGCATGAAATACATCGCAACTGTGAATCGGCTCTCAATATCGAATGGTCAGAGTTACTCCGCTTTAAACACGAATCTAACAAGCAGATACCACTAAATTTTGTAACTAAATATCACTTTATGTTAGGAAATATAAATAAAGTTTTGCGTTAACATTATAAAAAAATACTTCGCAATGCGAAATGTAGGGAGCTAATTCCCAAATCACCAATAGTTGCGTATAGTAGACATCTGAACTTAAAAGAAATACTAACTAGCTAGGTAGTCAAAGCTTAATACAACATGAAGGATTAGGTCAGGACTCCTGAAGAAGCATCCACCCTTCATATGAGCCACGGAATATTGTAGAGTTTGTCCTATTCTGTAAAGCAGAAACACGATGTGTTGGGTCCTGGAGAATAGGCAAACATAGCTGTTATGCACTTTAAGACATTCAACATGACAAAAAAAGTTCATTTATATAAAAATCATAAAATACAAAAATACATGTTGCAAATAAAACATTTGACATAAAAGTTCATATTTAATAAGAAATAATAATATATAATTAATACGAAATTACATCAACTTATATCATATCAATTGAATAAATGACAAATAATAGCAAATGTGTGGAGAAAAATCTGCCCACAAATAAACATATATACTTTTAAAGATAACAGTAAGGAGGTATGTTCACAAAATGTTTGACAAACTATATTTTTTAGAAAAGTTTAAACGTCAAAGTCTGATTCGTTGTACTTTCAATAATAAATTAGTTGGTTGAATATTATAGGATTAAACGCCTTTTTAAAGGAATTTATTGGTGTATGAACTCGACCAATTCACTCACAAACAAATAAAAGTCCGAAGGACATTAATGATATGTTTGTGAGTGACTTGGTCCAGTTTACACACCAATAAATTACTTTAAAAAGGCGTTTAATTCTAATAATTCTTTTAAATTGGATACAGGGAATATATTTTTTCACACTCGTTACCTCTATTACACGTAAAATGTATATTTATGTCATTGAATATAACTGGCGCATGAATCTATGTGTTGGTTAACGCAAAAATATGTACTCAATGACATTTGCTCTCTGATAAAAATTAAACTGCAAAAACTCTTATTATCATTCAAACGAACGTTTTTGTGTATTATTTTATTTAACGATTAACTTGCAGTGATATATATATATATTTCAACGTCGTTGTTATTATCGCCGCCATTTGGTTTATATTGGTTACGAAAAGAAGTTCTGTCAACGTCGTTTATCGAAAAATAACCAACGTGACGTCAAGATTAACTACCGGAAGTCTTCTCGACCAATCATTTCAACGTATATCCTAATATGTAAATCCGATAAGAATTATTCAAATAAAACAAAATTTTGTGACTTGCAGTGATGACACACCTGCCATCTAATGCATGTTAAAGTCACTCAGGCTGTGTATCTTTCTTTTAATATACATTTATGTAAGTAATACAAGTATAAATTAGAGACGTTGTTGAGGCTGCACATAATCATAGTTACTTAAGATAAGTTCTGTCATAACCAAAAACTCTGTCATCATTAGAAAATAAATTAAAAATCATATCCTGGCTTTTTGTATTATTGTAAAATGTTAAGAGTTTGTTTTTTGAGTTTGTAGCATGTGGTTGGTATATATGTTTACTAGATGTGATGCAATTCTCAACTTTTTCATTCCATTTTTCCAATCCTTTTTAAAAGTCGTTCTGTGAAAGAAGATATATCGGAGAATTTTCCAGCCATCATTTGTTTATATAAATATTCCGAAGCTCTTAACTGCTTGCTCCGTTGTCCGCCTGTCTTTAAGCCATTTATTGGATCATGCAATATTGTTCTGTTAATACCTTGGATGAATTGTAATATGCTTTTCCAATAAGTACACGCTGATTATTCGCGCCAAAAAAAAATCAATTTGTATTTTGGAACAACAATTGCGTACCCTCCGTTTTGTTTTAAATGTCTTGCAATATGTCTGTTGAACTTATTCTCAATACAATTATTGTCTGATTGTGTTAACTGAATTTTGGGTGGTTGGTTGTTTACCGAATATCTGACAGATGCGGCGTCTGTGGTAATAAATTTCGATTAAATAGCTCCTTCGTTGTTCTCATGACTGATTGACTCTGTGACCATAGTAACAAGGTTCGGTTATAGCGCTCTTTGGGAAAGTTTTCTCTCACAAGGCAAATACCTTTTATTATAATGGCTATTGCCAGCACCTTTCCATTCCTTCAACTCATTTTTAGTAACTTTTATCCCTCTTTTAAACTCCAATTCCAATACTGAAACTCTGCTCCTGGTCTGAACAGATCTCATGGAATTGTTTTACCGCTGCTAATTATTAATGGAGTCAGATGTTGATCAGTAGTTCCCAGTTTCTCAGTGACTCCCTAGTAAAAATTATCAAAAATAGAACATTTTAATAAATGAAACAATATGTGTACGAATAATTAATTTATATATCTATATTATCCGGATTATGCATTACGTGTTTTGAAAAAATACAATAAATATTATATATATATATATATATATATGAATATATAAAATTTGCATTAGAACAGTCATTTTGTTAGATTTCTACATACGAATTAACTCTGAATGGTAGTTTTAAAGATTCTTTTGAACTTTAATAAAATTATTGATAAAAAAAATATATATCATCATATATACAGGCATTAATAATAAAATTTTATTTGTCTCACTGGACTCCCAAATACAGTAGGTCTTTTTTGCAGAGTTACAAGACATGATTACCATTTTAAACAACAAAATGAAATCTAATTGGTTTTATCAACCTTCACAGGCTATGAAGACTTCAATTTGATGCATAACTGTTTTTGGAAGACAACTTATTTATTATGATATGTCCCTGCATGAATAAAAGTTTTATTATCAAAAATAATTTGCAATATTTTTTTTTGTATGTTTAAAGAAAGTTTTGATCCTTAAGGTAACATTCTTATATAATTGTGTATTCAATTTGCACTTTATTCCTATTTTCAATGATAGATAATATTTTAGTAGCACACATTTGTAATAAGCTAAAACACGGGAACATTAATAACTCCAAAATTAATTTCCAACACGTTAAAAATACTCAAATTGTTTATGACCAAAAATAGACGTACATTAACAACTGTGTGCTTGTTACTTTACTATTAAGGCAATGTTCTTTGTTGTCACAAGGATTTGTAAAGTAACAAGCACATGGTTATTAATGTACGTCTTTTTTTGTTCATAAACAATCCTAAAAGCATTCCAAGTCTTTTTATCCCTTGAATGTTTCAATCAGACTAAAAGCATCCCAAGTCCTTTTATCCCTTTCGAATTTTTCGTTGTTTTTAAAATCAGGACAAATGAATGATTGATTGATGGGTGATTATTGGTTGGTTGCTTAACAATCAGTTGTAAATATTTCTTGCATGTTTAGAACGAGAATATAAAAACAATGATTACGATATGTAGATCCTATTGAAGAAGCCGTCCGGGCTGATGATGAAAACAATTGGACTGCCACTTAAAAATGAGAGTATATTCGATGGGGTCAGAAACTTTGCCTTAAAATGCAAACTTAAAAATGAAAGTGATTGCATGAACAATGTTAATTTGGGGAATTCTAGGATGTATTTTTAGTAACATGCTGTATGCCCTGTGCAATATGCTGTTTTTGACCTACGAAAAACTAAACACAACAGCATTTTCGTGCAAACCGAGTAATTACAAATGTTCATGTGATCAAGTTTTAACGAATCACAAATCCTTAAAAATATTCGATTAATAATATTAAGAAATATCAACACAAGGTAAAAATAAAACAGCTTTATTGGACACTGCCTTCGTGAATCTCTATAAAAGAATTTTTAATGTTTTTAATCACTGTCACTATTTTTTGCAAGAATAGGTTAAAAAATTTATATGATGAATAAAAGATTTAATTTTGTAATTTTGTATTTTACAATCGTGTTTTGGAAATGATAAATGTTAACCATTGCAAACAAATAATGCAAGATTATTTATTTATTATTTGTATTAAAAGATATGTAATCAATAGTAACATCAAACATTTTTTTAAATTATGATCTGTTCAGAAATAACAAAGATAAATATGACGTGTTGTCATTGACACAATAAGCTACTGAAAAGACACACACCTTTCTTAGTTTTCGTCACAATCATGAAAGAACATTTTCACAATATAGTTGTTCCACATATACAGTGTATATTTCAGTTCCTAACACGTTGTTCGTCAACTTGTGTGATCAAGGTCATGACAGTAAAAAGGCAAACAAAACGATACATCCCGTATAGAAAGTTGGAGCAAATAGTTTACTTTATCATATGAATAATTTAACTAAGATTAATTCTCTGGTCATCTTTCCATTGATAGTTCAGTTTGTTTTTGGTGAGAACAAGTAGTCTTGAGAAATGTTCGAGTGTTTGAATAAATAAAAAGGTATAATAGTGTCATGTAAAGAAATAGACTGGGATGACAGTCTGTGTACATAGATGACTGACAAAGTTAGCCGTTAGTTTCCAGACCACTAGTATTGGTAAATATAGGTAGGATGTTTAAAGTGGACAAAATGTATCAGGTTATCATAGCCTGACGCCGAAATGCTCCCGGACACTATTCTGTCATATAACACAAACACACATGAAATTCGTACAATTCCGTTTCTATATTCTAAGACCTACTTTGGCGTATATATTAATACGTCTATCTAATCCTATAATGAAGAAGAATAGTAATGCAATATTTTATCAAGTTGAGATCAAAATGGTAAGAGACCCTTCCCAATTAACATCGATCGTAACTACTCGGCCATTCTCGCTATGCAGTACAAAGTTATTTCTTCGTGCAACCAGAAAGGCCGACTAGTTCCGATTGCAATTAACATACGATAAAACAATGTAAAATGTAACATGGAATAAACAAAATATTTATCTGACTTGGGGTTAGAAATTTCCTTATTCTTTCCTTATTCTTTCCTTTACTTTTTCGTGTTTTATTCATAACTACAGTGTGTTTAGCCATGTGAAATTAGAAACATCTTTCATTGATGCAGTCCCTGAATTATTATAGTTTTATACAAAAACTTGATTCTTGTTGTCTCTGTGCATGCTTTTTTTTTGTCGACTACTTTCTGTAAAGGAACAGTAGACTTTTTGGTTATTCAAGGATTAATTAGTTGAAAAAACTTTTGAAAATATCATCTATATAGAAGTGTTTAATTGCATGAACGCCGTATTGAAGATATACATACTAAACCGTAAGTTAACCTTACAAATCGAAACATTACAACACTAAATAATTTTAAGGAACAACATGTTTTTGTTCATTATATATCACAGATTTAAAGAGAATAATTATGACTTAATTGTTACTACGTGAATTTTTCTTATAAGCCTACATTTCAGTTCACAAAATTATACCTAGATCACTTTTAAATGATAATAATTAGAGAATATGCTATTGGATTAGGCATTTTCAAACGCAGGAAAGTAATTTCATTTGTTCTTGAACTTTTTTTTATTATTCAAAAAATATGCTGTTCATAGCATACTCCAGTTGAATCAGAGCCTCTGATTCTGATTTTTTGTTTTTACCTAATATAAATTAAATAGGTATTTTTTCAGAGATAAGTGCCTGCGAGTTGAAAAACGAAAACTGTCGCCTTCCTTATTAAGATTGTACCATACGGAGTCTATGATGGATAGTTTTAAATTCATTGATATTTTATCTTATTTCTATCTTAAAAAGGTTAACAACAAACAGCAGATTCGTGCAAACCATGAACAGGTAACACTATAATGTCAACATCACAAACTCTATTTTAATTAAAAATACATCATAATTGTTTTAAACCATTTATTCATTCTATTAGATCAGTACAGTCACATTTGCCTCTCTTTGTTGACTTATTATATTGGGGTATTTGTTTGAACTAGAAATGTAGTTCCTTTTTTCGATACGATGTAACGGGAAACCGTTCATCATGTTTCTGATGACTGGCATTACTTCATTATTACTTAAAAGATTATAACTAAGTCAATATGACAGATAAAGGAAAACCAACACATCTCTTGAAAATATGTTACAGACTTAAAAGCACCAAGACTTTTTAATATCTTGTTGTCGACTATTTTTGCAACTTCGATTACGAAGTATTGGAAAGCAGAAAAACTATTTTAATATTATCAAACTACAATCATTGTTTCTGCGATGATTAAAATAGACCCGTTCGTCCCGCTTCAGGTTAAAGTTTTTGGTCGAGGTAGTTATTGATGAAGTTGAAATCCAATCGACTTGAAACTGAGTACACATGTTCCCTATGATATGATCTTTCTAATTGTAATGCCAAATGAGAGTTTTTACCCCAATTTCACGGTCCACTGAATATAGAAAATGATAGTGTGAGTGGGGCATCCGTGTACCTGGGACACATTCTTGTTTTTTTATGTTTTATAAAGCAAGTGTAACCTTGGGATTTTTTTTCAATAGTTTAGGGTTTCCTTTTCTTTTAAGTTAGCCTAAAAGAAGTTGGGGAAAATTATGCAGTGTCCCTGGGGTTTATGCCTGTGTCTGCGTCAACTACCAGATCTCAGAGTAACTTAAATTAATCAAACCATTCAACTAAATATTTAAAAGTATACTGAAGCAGCTAAAGTTATGTGATCGTGTGATGAAAGATGAATGTTACATTAACCATATTCCATAAAACCGATGCTAAGTCATCGTGACCTACATTCTACGATTGTATTGCTTAAACTTCCGAGTGCAGATTTCATTTCACCAATTGACCAACAATAATATGTACAATATTACATCTCTAATGGGATTGAAGCATGCTATGATGGTATTTTAATGGTCCTATTGCAATGTTAATAGTCTTTAAAATTAAAAGACCAACTGTTCTTATATTTCTATTATGATGAATGTTGAATAATTAGCACCTTATTTTTACTTCTTTTTAATGTTTGGATGGGGGAAATGCTTTGTTATTGCCCTTGTTACAGGCCCTAAATTGGCAATTCAGACTCACCCACTTCATAAATTGTCGTTTTCGTTTTCTATCGAAGTCGCCGTTAACAGTCTATGCTGGTACCATCAGCTTAGTTTACAGCACTTCTCGTTAATTATTACATTCCTTTATGCATTTGATAATTGTATAAATTAGTAGAAAACTCAGGAAACCGCAGGTAGATTTCAATATTCTTTGTATGTCCCTTTTGGTAATTTAGCTATAGTTCCTCGATGATTTATGCACACTTTTGTATGCAACTGTGCTAAGTCAACAGCCTGTTGGTCAAAGGTTGTCATAAGTGGTTCTCGTTTTTAATATAGATTAAACCGTTGATTATCCTGTTTGATTTGTTTTACACCAGTCATTGTTGGGCCATTTATAGCTTGCTGTTCGGTGTGGTCCAAGCTCCTTGTTATAGGCCTTACTTTGACTTGACCTATTTTTTTATTTTTTACAAATTCACAGTGAATAATTGGCAATCATGCCACATCTTCTTATTGATATTGGATATTTTTTCCCTTTACATTGTGATACACGGATCATGATACAAATGATGTTTTACATTTGTATTCAACTCTGTACTGTCTTTGGGGTTTAAACAGTTCATAGTATGAAGGAAAAGAACAATATGAAAGGAATGTGCTGAAGCAATAGGAATAGAAGAGGAAATGTTGTAAGGAAAAAGAATCACGTGTAAGATTTGTTTCATCCTTATGTGAAGACACTGGCAAGTTGTTGCATGTATTACATTCAGACACTAAATATCACCGATTTTAAAGATTTAAGAAATCTATTTTTTCATAATTACCATTTTTCAAATGAATTGCTGTTTAATATCTTGAATCTATTTAAATTGAAATTCAGTTTATTAGATATTTTTTTCAGCTTTTTTCAGTTTTGGTAAGAACTATATCAAACTTCCGTTATAATCCCGTTTCCATTAATAACATGCAAGTAAAATGCTTCAAAATGTACACGCAAGTATAGAACCATGTAAAAGGTAACACTGAAGTAAACAGCAATTAGACAACTCATCTAACAACGACGAAATAGACATTCAAGAAAATAAAAGAAGCAAGTTTAAAATAGGATGCATGTGTGTGAGCCATATGGACGTCAAGTTGGTTACTTATTCCCTATTCGTTACCTATTCCCTATTCCCTATTCGTTACCTATTCGTTACCTATTCCTTATTCCCTATTCGTTACCTATTCCCTATTCGTTACCTATTCCCTATTCCCTATTCGTTACCTATTCCCTATTCCCAATTCGTTACCTATTCCATATTCCCTATTCGTTACCTATTCCCTATTCGTTACTTATTCCCTATTCCCTATCGTTATCTATTCGTTACTTAATCCCTATTCCTTATTCGTTACTTATTCGATTTTTAATATCCTTCCCCCTTTTTAATTGTTTATACTCTTATATTACGGCGTGCACAAAGCTGAGTCCACAAACGTAACGTCTTCAAATTACTAAAACCATTTACGACGTCGGCATTTTCCTCCAGAAAACAAGCGCGTAACAAAAACACTGGACACTTAGTTTATCACATAACTTTAAATATTTACGTTCAACATATTTCTTTTTTCTTTCGATCAAAAAAGTGCAGCAAATGCACATTCTGGAAATATAAATAGATATATGCTAAGAGCAGTGAAATGGAAATGATTAGCGATTATGTCGTGGACCCTTTTCAGAAAATAGCGGTAAAACGTCATTTCTTAAGATTGTAACATACTAGCTGGACATTAAAAAAATTCAGGTGTTTAGTAGACAATATCAATAAAAATTTAGGCACTGTTATCTGTCAAAAACGTCACAGTATTATAAGTGAATAGGAAAGGAATAGGTAACGAATAGGTAACAGGGTATTAACCGAGCGCTGGAACGGGTACATGCGCACTAATAGGGTCATTTCATCACTAAGAACACATTGTTACCACCAGAGACATGAACACAATTAAAAAACGATGTATTTCAAGGTGCAACGTATACCCTGCGCATTAAAAGCGAATAAGGAACGAATAAGTAACCGGGTATTATCCGAGCGCTGGAACGGGTACATATGGGCTAATAGGGGTATTTCATCTATAAGAACACATTATTACCACCAGAGATATGAACACAATTGAAAATCCTTTTCTAAAAGATGCAACGTACAACAAACATATTAAAAGCGAATAAGTAACGAATAGGTAACGAATAGGTAACAGGGTATTAACCGAGTGCTGGAACGGGTACATGCACGATAATAGGGTCATTTAATCTCTAAGAACACATTGTTACCACCAGAGATATGAACACAATTGAAAATCCTTTTCTAAAAGGTGCAACGTACAACAAACGTATTATAAGTGAATAGGTAACGAATAGGTAACAGGGTATTAACCGAGCGCTGGAACGGGTACATGCGCTCTAATAGGATCATTTCATCTTTAAGAACACATTGTTACCACCAGAGACAATGACCTATAGTTGAAAATCTCTGTGTCATTTTAGTCTATTGTGGGGTGTTGTCTCATTCGCAATCATACCACATCTTTTTTTTATGCAAGCGCTAACACGGTGATTTCATCCCTTCGAACCAAAATCCATCTTCAAACATACGGACATAAAGCAGTTAAAGGGTAGAACGTATAAAAATCAAATAAGGAACAAATGAGTATCGAACATAAAGTAAAAGGATCGGTTGAGCACAAATACATATAAATAGGTCATAAAAGATCATTTTACCTCAACAAATTTAGAACTATTACCAGATATAAGAGTATAAACAATTAAAAAGGGGGAAGGATATTAAAAATCGAATAAGTAACGAATAAGGAATAGGGAATAAGTAACGAATAGGTAACGATAGGGAATAGGGAATAAGTAACGAATAGGTAACGAATAGGGAATAGGGAATAGGTAACGAATAGGGAATATGGAATAGGTACCGAATAGGTAACGAATTGGGAAAAGGGAATAGGTAACGAATAGGTAACGAATAGGGAATAAGGAATAGGTAACGAATAGGTAACGAATAGGGAATAGGGAATAGGTAACGAATAGGGAATAGGGAATAAGTAACCAACTTGACGTCCATAAAATCATACTAGTACAAATAATGTTGAAACCTTGATAAAACCATGCAGGTAATGTTAAAATCTTAATAAAACACAGTTCTAACATAAATCAACGTTAAAACCTTGTTAAAACACAGTTCTGTTATATGCGCCAATGCAATTTGCCCGACGTATCTCTAATTGTGAATTGAAAGTTTTTCTTTACATGAATTTATAAATGACATTTCTTCATGGATCTAATCTGTTTCAAGCTTGTTATTTATTGCAGATTGTACACTACTAATATCTTATTTGTTTGTCTATTTCAGAGCTGTAGGTTTGATGAGGTGCCATGCAGCTTTTTTTATTTTTTTTAAAGAAAAGCACGTATCCTCAGCTTTTGGATCGTCAGCGTTTTGTAGAGAAATTGAACGCAATTGTGTTTACCTATGTTAAAAAAAACCTGATAAAGATAAACTCTATTATCTCTATTTTACGAAATTTTCCATTGATCTTGCTGACTGATAATTTTCTTTCTCAGCGGAGTCGAGTGATATGACAAATTATCGCTGAGGGTGCACGTGTTCGTTGTCAATGACACTAACAATGTCGTCATAGGTAAAACAGCAATAAACAGATTATCAATCTATAATTCTCACATCTGAATGCTTCAGATATACATTTTTTAAATAGTATTTGTTTACCATTTGCACGTCCATTGCTTGTCAACTCAACATTCTGCTAAAAGAGGGACGAAAGATACAAGAGGGACATTCAAACTCATAAATCGAAAATAAACTGAAAAAGTTATAGTTAATAAAGAAAAATAGAAACAGCCAACAAAAGTACAGAAAACACAACATAGAAAAATAAAGACTAAGCAAAAGGAACCCCACAACAACACCTGGGGGTGGGTGTGTGGTCGCGGATGCTCCAGACGAGTAGGCAGATCCTGCTCCACATGTGCACTGTAAATATACCTGACGCCTGACGCGTCCGGACGCGTTCAAAATTTGTACACCGAATGTTCAATATCTTAACGTCATATGTTCATGCTTAGAGACGTGTTCAAGGTTTTAACGTTTGTGTTAAAAATATTAACATGTGTGTTCAGACACAGTGAACACCAGTGTTCAAATTCTGATCTTAAAAAAAAGATAGTTGTTTGTCCGATTTTCTATCCTTCTAATTCGACAAATTTACAAAGAAATTTATTAAAAAATATGAATGTATACGCAGGATGATGATATTGTAATTTGTTTACTTATATTTTAGTAATTGTGAAATATTAAACTTCCAAGCTGGCATATATGTATAGTTTATGAACTTATTTTATTAGTATTACCAGTTTTACTTATAAGTGACATAATTATGCATATCAATGAGGCCTGTTATGATAATATCGTAATAAAAATATGTCGATGTTTATCTTATTTCATGATGCGTTCAGTTTATTAACATTACATGTTCAATCAATGTTCAAATCGCTCAAAATTTTGAACACCTCGCGTTAAAAAAAATATACCAGGGTACCAAATACCGGAAACAGATACATGTATCGGCTGGTGATTTAGGCGGTTAAACAAAGAATGGATACATATAAGGAAAATAACTGGAGAAGTGACTTCTATCCCACATGAACACGAAAGAAGTGAGTAACAAGTAACGATAATCTCCATAGGTAGTTCGATGGCTTCATTGTTATTTTTTCATGTCAGATATATATTTGTCAAATATTTATAACTGTTATATCAAAATTTTCAATATTCAACATAAAAGACGAATTAAAAGACAGGATTTAGATTAAACGTAAAACACTGTCAGCTTTGTTCTGATGATTTCCTTAACTGATGAATAACCAGTCTGTGATCGTCTGTCTGTTATAAATTATGATTTTTGACATCCACGTATATTAGCTGAACACTATAAGTGTTAAGAACTTTAACATCAAGTGCTCAAAAATGAACCACAAAGGCATTAAAAACTGAACACCACACATTCAATTGATGGACACTAAGTGTTAAGAACTCTAACATCAAGTGTTCAAAAATGAAACAAAGGCATTAAAAACTGAACACCACACATTCAATTGATGGACACTAAGTGTTAAGAACTCTAACATCAAGTGTTCAAAAATGAAACACAAAGGCATTAAAACCTAAACACCACACATTCAATTGATGAACACTAGTGTAAACATTTGGAACACCATTTTTGACTTAGAAAATGCATTGTTTTTTTGCAGGAATCGTTAGATTAAAATGTTTGAATTAGGAACCGGTAGCCAATAATCCCACGAAGGTCATTTCTGCAAGTGTTGAAAAAAAGAAAGATGTCAAAAAGGTATGACAATATATGTATATTAAAAACTTATGTGGGTGTATCATTTCTATATCTGTATACCTTAGGTCAATAAATCGACTTTAGTAATTTATAATGTCAAAACTTGCATTTCACTGCCATAGAATATCAATTGGTACTCTAGTATATATCGAAATTTAAGCATAACAACCATTGCATAATTTGATGCTTTATGAAAAACTCTCATCTAATAATTTAAAATTTTATTTTGCAGGATATATAGGCTCATAGACGTTACTAGTGGAGGATTTTGACATTGGAAGTTGATAACAACACATAAAATGCCACCCAGTTGATAGCTTTAAGTGAAGATGTACTGAAAAGTGGAGCATACATTGTATGTGATCGTACAAGAACTGTTTGAATTTGCAAACTTTTAAACTTTCATTGTGACAAATATTTATATCATAAACTATCTACTTATCACATTCACATGCTTTTTGGTTAGGATTCAAATGATGTAGCATCTATCTTGTCATGTAGGGGTAAATCATTATTTGTGATATATTTAAGTCAGTTTAAAAACTTTATGTATGTGATTTCACTGACTGTTACTTGTGATATCATACGGTATTCTTGTGTACTTTTCTTACATATGCTCATTCGATTATATAAAGAATTGCTTGTTAAAATATGTTTTATTGTTATATTTTGCCTGATTCAATATAGTTTTTATAACAGATTAATTAAGTTTAGTACTTATGGAAAATTATGTACGCTTGAAAATAGAACATGTTCCACATTTGAACACCATCACTTTGAACACCTATGTCAACTGTTCTGAATGTTAACGTCTGGTGTTCTGAATCTTAACATTTTGGTTTTTAAACATGTTCTGTGTGTTCAAAAAGTGTTACATGGCTGTTGAACGCGTCGACGTATTAAGATTTTGAACATTCGGACACGTTAAATCGTTGAACACTAATGTTAAGGTCTCTAACATCAAGTGTTCAAAAATGAAACACAAAGGCATTAAAAACTGAACACCACACATTTAATTGTTGAACACTAGTGTAAACATTTGGAACACCATTACACGTTCAAAAAGTGTTACAAAAAAGCGTTCAAGCAGTGTTCTATTTATTAACACTTAGATTTACAGTGTGGCACCCTTTGCCATTTCGCCTGTATTCCTGCACTAGTAACGTTCATCAAGCGTCTTAGCGATCGTCATTGTGCAGGATAAACTAGAAATAGTTTTTGATTTGTAAGTACTTAATCACAATTCCCTAATGGCAGCAGTGCTGATTGTCAATTTTGAGAATTTAATTTACCGAATAATTCGTGCAAAGCAGCATTATAGTTTCCCAAACCACTTGCTCAACATTGGAACGGAAATGACAATGCCCCTAAACGCACAAAAGATGTTCACTAAAACCAGAGTTTTTGACGGAAATACACCAAACTAGAAAGTTGTCTATCCTTTCCCCCTTTAACACTGTTTATTTAAATTATAATCCTGGTACCTTTGATAACTATTTAATGTGACATCACCGATTGGGACTTATGAAGGAATTGTACTAACCACCATCAGTAGGACATGTACTTACAAAGGAGCAGGATCTGATAATGTTTCTGATTGTTGGGTGCGTTTTGCCAAATCTTTTGTGTTTTTTATAAAATGTTTTGTTGAATTGTTTGTATTTTTGTCGTCTATTACTTTTGCCATGGTGTGGTCATTTCTATTTCAACTTGGTATCATCCGCCTTTGTCCCCATATAGAAAACAATAAATGATTATTAAACATTGTTTTAGCTTAGAATTTGTTCGGTTGTATGCTAGTAATATCTGTTTCCGGTCTGTGCTTTCGTTCGAAGCGCCTAATGGTAAAGTTTTTGGTCATGCTGTTTGATGAATTTGAAGTCCAGTTAATTAGAGTTTTGACGGTTTTTTCACGGTCCACTGAACGTAGAAAATGATAGTTGTGTTCCTCTTATAGTTGATATGTTTACCTCAGTTTTAGTTTGTAACCCGGATTTGTTTTCTCTCAATCGACTTATGACTTACGAACAGCGATATACTACTGTTGTGTTTATTTATAGTGCGAATGGGACGTACCTTTACTATGGACACGTTCTTGTTTGTCTTTTTTGTTTGTAGTTAACTCTTTGTTAGATAAGTATAACATATTCAACCTATTCAATCTATAACTGCATGTTTAATATTATCATGCTGTCGATTTTAAGTACGTGTAGGAAAATCGTTGAACAATTATTTGTTCAGATTCATTATTTGCTCACTGACTTCGTACCTTATTTGACCTTTTTATCTATTTATTTTTAATTCGAGTGGCACTGTTGTGTCCCGGTATAAATATGGATTACTTCACGATTACATAGAATTTAGTCAAATTTTAGATTCAAAGTGGTATATGATTAATCACTGCATATGCTTGTATTTGTTTTCGTGTAAAATGTTTTTAAAACGACTACCAGTTACTCGACTTTTTAAATAAATAAATGGAAGTGTCTAGTTTTCAACCTAGTATTTTCTTATTCTACTTTAACATTCAATATTTGTTATCTTTAATCACCACAACAAGTTTCTAAAGACCCGATGATACTCTCAAATGGTGTCAAAGAAGAGCCGAAATTACAGTCTCTGAAATGTTCTCCCCGGACAGTGATTCGAACCAGAAATCTTTGTGTTCGTAGTCGGAGAGTGAAAATCAAAATAATGTGTTCTCTGCTCCTAAAACTCAACTTCTTGCTAACCGAATACGCCTAGCCAGATAATATTAGTGTTGAGTTATCTCCAAGTTCATTTTTGTTTTGATTAACGTACATGAGGATAATATTTAGAAATTAGAATGCTCTGCAATATTTATATTGTTCACAAAACATATACTGAGCCAAAAAAGTTTTGCAACAAAATTATAAAATTTTATATAATTACAATTAAAATCATAACAACTTATAATTTTGATAATAATGAAATGGAATTATGACATGTCAGAAGCAACATTCATGTTTGTCACTCACATTCACAAAGAATTTATTTGTATGGTGAGCAGTTGGGTCAAAATGCGGAATTTAGTATAGTGTTTTTAAAAAAAATCTCGTCCATGCTCAACGTGCATCAATGAAGGATTGGCAAGCACTTTAGTAGCTGTCCTTAGTCACTGCACTACTCTTGTGACCAGAATGAACTTGACACGTGTTGACGTAAAGCGCAGGAATCGCTCCTCCCTTGATGTTAGTTTTTTTGGGATCTACCAGATCTCGACCTTTCATGTGCAGTTGCAATTTGTCGATATCTGTTTGTTAGTCTAAACTGTTGACTTATGCACATTAAATCGAGCCGCGACGTCAGCAATACTGATTCCTGCATCAACCATTCAAGAGCTTTTTGACAGTCATTTTCGGGGAGGCCTGGTTGACGCCCCATGCAATATTTTCTAACGTTTATGTGTTTTTCGTACCAATGGTGTGTGTCCGGCTGAACGTTAGTCGGGTTGTTGCCTCTTTGACACATTCCACATTTCCATTCTCAATAATATTTATATTTAAAATTTTGATTACAACGATATATTCAATAAGCTGAATATCTTTCATTACGGAAAGAGAAAGACTTGACTTTAGTCGGGTTGTTGTCTCTTTGACACATTCCACATTTCCATTCTCAATAATATTTATATTTTAAATTTTGATCATAACGATATATTCAATAAGCTGAATAGCTTTCATTACGGAAAGAGAAATACTTGGCCAAATTGTCTCACTGACGTGAGTCAAGTACAAGTTGAGTCCCGCATACTATTAAAACAAACAAGGACAATATATTTTTTTTGGCAATCTTTATTTACGTCAAACATATCAATTTACAATAATAAATTATTTGTTTGAATATTTAAATAAAACGCAAATTTGTGACATGCAGGCATAACCACATCTCATCTAATGCATATAAAAGTCACTCAGGCTGCGTATGTATACACAATTATCTTTAACTTGTGTTTTTTTCTATATATATAAATCAACAAGTCACTTAATACAAGTAATACAAGTAATATGAGGCAGGCATAACCTGTGAATGGGGACGAAGTTTGTATAAATTAGTTTTTATTTCAATTCAAACATGTTTAAATTAAAAGAAACGGAAATACCGTAACGTTCCCGACTTTGGTTCTGTTGTTACGGATTTAGTTGTGACGTTGTGACGTTATTTTAGTTATGACGTCATGTTCAATGTAAACAAAGAAACGCTTTCATCACAGTCGGCATCAGATAACGTTTTTTCATATCAAGGAATTATTAAAAATGAAATTGGTATTGCGTTCCTTCCTATTTTATACTAGACCGATAAATATATATTAAATACTAAAAGTTTCATTCAAACGAGACCGGAAAAAGGAAGTACATTGTAGATTTCTGCGCCGGTCCGGGATTTCAAAAAGGCGACAAAAAAAGATTTGAACGATTTTGAGTTCATTAGTACAATGAAAAATTCGGGAAATTTTCCCGTATTTTTTTTTTTTTTATTGAATTTTCTACTGTTATTGGGGACTTCGGCCCCATATAAATGAGAGACGTTGTTGAGGCAGCATGCAATCAAAGTTACTTGAGATAAGTTCTGTCATAACCAAAAACTCTGTAATCATCAGAAAATAAATTAAAAATCAAATCCTGACTCTTTGTATTGTTGTAATATGTTAAGAGTTTATTTTTTGAGTTTGTAGCATGTGGTTGGTATATATGTTTACTTGACGTGATCCAATTCTCAACTTTTTCATTCCAAGCTCCAATCCTTTTTAAAAGTTTTTCTGTGAAAGAAGCTATGTCGCAGAATTTTCCAACCATCATTTGTTTATATAAATATTCCGGAGCTCTTAACTGCTGGCTCCAGTGTCCGTCATTACAATGCTTTATAATTTCTAGAAACTCCTTAAATGACAATGAACGATTAATTTTACACACTTCGTTCATCACAATGTCTGTGTTGACCTTTGTCTAAATATGACGATAATATTCGTTCTCTAGGCTCTCTCACAAAAGCAGCTTTCACCCATTGCTCGTTACTCATTATTTCCATTATTTTACAATTACTAAACATGTCTAAAGTCTTTAGTCCACTTCTGGGATCGTGCAATATTGTTCTGTTAATACCTTGGATGAATTGTAATATCCTTTTCCAATAAGTACACGCTGATTTTTCGCTCCAAAATAATATCAATTTGTATTTTGAAACAACAATTGCGTACTTTCCGTTTTGTTTTAATTGTCTTGCAATATGTCTGTTTAGCTTATTCTCAATACAAGTATTGTCTGATAGTGTTAACTGATCTTTTAGTGTTTGATTTGTTGACCGAATATTGGACAGATGTCGCGTCTGTGTTAAGAAATTTCGATTGAATAACTCCTTCGTTGTTCGCATGACTGATTGACCCTGTGACCATAGTAACAATGGTCGGTTATAGCGCTCTTTGGAGAACTTTTCTTTCACAAGATAAAGCCCTGTTATTGTCATGGCTATTGTTAACACCTTTCCAATTCTCCAACCCATTACTGTTATCAGGATTTGTTTTTACTGTGGTTCCAATACTAAAACCCTGATCTGAACAGATCTCATGGAATAGTTTTACCGTTTCTAACTTTTAATGGAGTCAGATGTTGATCAGTGGTTGCCAGGTTCTCAATTATTTCCTAGAAAAAGTTATAAAATATAGAATGAATATTTTATCAATTAAAACATTATATAAAAAAGGGAAGTTAATTTTTTTATTTATACATATGCACCATGAATAAACAAGTTGTTTACATGCGTTAAAATGTGTAAATCTGTTGAACAAAATTAAAATTAAAATAATCAACATTTCATCCTCAGTTTTATTGGGGTTCGTGTTGCTCAGTCTTTAGTTTTCTCTGTTGTGTGCTGTGTACTATTGTTTATCTGTTGGTCTTATTTTTTTATATTTTTGTTGCAATAGTCAGTTTAATTTCAACTTATTAGTTTTTAGTTCCTTTGGTATCTTGGCCTCTCTTTTGTCTAGTCTTCTCGTTGAACTTTTATTTGGTGAGAACATTAAAATGATAAATTCATATATTGATAAAGTTTTCTGACAGAAATTTGAATTTGCTATGGCCAAATAGGATAATTTCAGGAACTCACTTTCGTAATAATCCTCAAGTGAGAACAACAACGTCATCCAGATAGTATTCATTTATAAACGTCCTTTCTAAAAGTTTTCTATTAGCAGCAAACAATATAAAAAAAATAAGATGTGGTATGAATATCATTGCCGATGTGACAACTCTCCACAAGAGACCAAGATGACACAGCAATTAACAACTATATGTCACCGTACGGCCTTCAACAATGTGCAAAGCCCATACCGCATAGTTAGCTATTAAAGGCCCCGAAATGACAATGCAAAACAATTCTAACGAGAAAAAATACGGCCTTATGTATGTACAAAAAAAGAACAAAAAACAAATATGTAACACATAAACAAACGACAACCACTGCATTTTATATAAATGATGTCAACATTTAAGAGAATTTATATTTTAAAAGTTAAATTAAGCTATATTTGCACGACATCAATAAAAATGACATTAAATATATTTATTTTTACATTCATAGTGATAAGAGATAAAAATTATAACAGGTATTTCTGCTCTGAGCTAAATTCTTTCCAAGAAATTATTCTGTAGAACTTGGTTTCAACTGAAGTACTCCGAAAATTTTCTACCAGAAAGACACGAAGAACAAATTATTCCCTGGTCTCTACATGTACATAATTTAACATCAATTCAACTGAAGCTACTTTTTTCCTTTTAAGTCATGGTCATCATAAGAGTTGAACGTTTTTATGAACATTTTAGTGTTTTCTTCCACTCTTTTGGCATGGTTCCTGTACTGACTCGTGGTAAACATTAGTGTGAAATAAGTTTTTAAGATTCATATGCAGGTTGGATTTCATTTGTGACCCCAAAAAAATGTATTTAGGGTTTCCTCCTTTTTGAAAAATAGGGTTCCTCATTTCCATTCTCAAATGTATTATGGTAGGTAAATAAGATTTTACCTTATTAAGAGGCAAATATAGCAAAGTCTTCTAATAGTGTATTCCTACCACCTGTGTATTTTGCCAGTTCCGAAAAAAATGCTACGCTAGGTTACTTTTTCAATGCTTAGTGAAAATCATCCTTTGTTCATTTGTATGTCACCGGGGAAACTGGGTGACTTTTAGGTTATGTAAAGAAGAGCCTGACTGAATGGCCTCTCGTTACTGAAACTGGATGCACCTGATCACACAACGAACGAATGCTCTGAATAGCAAGGATAACTCTTAGACTTAAACTACTGGTGGAAACTAACTACTGAGACTCTGGAACTAGCGATGAATAAACCAATAATTCAGCATGGAATACTAATACTTTTATTAACTTGTATATCAAAGCATGTTGATATAAAGTCCTTGATATTAAATGTATATAGAAACGAAAGTATAAAGTAAATAAAAAACACTGAAAATTAAAGTCTTAATATCAAAATTGAGAATTTCATATCGAAGTCCAAAATAATAAACTGAAGCTGCTTTTACCCGGGTCACATTTGTATCCGAAACACTCGTCAAATATCTTTAAAGAGGGACTATAAAAATGGACATGAGTGTTTTGGGTTGTAAAAAAAAGTTTTAAAAAATATCAAAATCAGCATTTAAAAACAAATGTTCATGTACAAATTTTTTCACAATTGTAATTTATCTTGGTAAAATTATATACAAATAAAAAAGGATAATTTCTGTAATCTGCATTTGGCTTAAGTTATTTTCAAGGATAGAAAAGAATGACGTTTACCAAATGGGAAAACAAAATACCCAGTGCTTAAAAAAAGTAATTTATAATAAACAAAATTTACCTCTTGTGTTCGATATGTTTCACTTCAATTTACATGATTTCTCTTAAGAAAATCTACACGCCGGAATAAAGGTAAACTTTCACTTTCCTCCAATGAAATTGTACGATTTCGTGTGATTTAATTATAAGGAATGAATCCAGATAATTTTTTAAAATAATATAAACACTCATGTTCATCTTTTTATAGTCCCTCTTTAAAGATATTTGACGAGTGTTTCGGATACAAATGTGACCCGGGTAAAAGCAGCTTCAGTTTATTATTTTGGACTTCGATATGAAATTCTCAATTTTGATATTAAGACTTTAATTTTCAGTGTTTTTTTATTTACTTTATACTTTCGTTTCTATATACATTTCATATCAAGGACTTTATATCAACATGCTTTGATATACAAGTTAATAAAAGTATTAGTATTCCATGCTGAATTATTGGTTTATTCATCGCTAGTTCCAGAGTCTCAGTAGTTAGTTTCCACCAGTAGTTTAAGTCTAAGAGTTATCCTTGCTATTCAGAGCATTCGTTCGTTGTGTGATCAGGTGCATCCAGTTTCAGTAACGAGAGGCCATTCAGTCAGGCTCTTCTTTACATAACCTAAAAGTCACCCAGTTTCCCCGGTGACATACAAATGAACAAAGGATGATTTTCACTTAGCATTGAAAAAGTAACCTAGCGTAGCATTTTTTTCGAAACTGGCAAAATACACAGGTGGTAGGAATACACTATTAGAAGACTTTGCTATATTTGCCTCTTAATAAGGTAAAATCTTATTTACCTACCATAATACATTTGAGAATGGAAATGAGGAACCCTATTTTTCAAAAAGGAGGAAACCCTAAACACAATTTGTTTTGGTCACAAATGGAATTCAACCTGCATATGAATCCTAAAAACTTATTTCACACTAATGTTTACCACGAGTCATTCCAAGAACCATGCGAAAAGAGTGGAAGAAAACACTAAAATTGTCATAAAAACGTTCAACTCTTATGATGACCATGACTTAAAAGGAAAAAAGTAGCTTCATTTGAATTGATGTTAAATTATGTACATATAGAGACCAGGAAATTATTTGTTCTTCATGTCTCTCTGGTAGAAAATTCTTGGAGTATTTCAATTGAAAACAAGTTCTACAGAATAATTTTTAAGAAAGAATTTTGCTCAGGGCAGAAATACCTGTTTTTATCTCTAATCACTATGGATGTAAAAATAAATATATCTAAATGTCATTTTTATTGATGTCGTGCAAATACAGCTTAATTTAACTTTTAAAATATAAATTCTCTTAAATGTTGGACATCATTGAAATAAAATGCAGTGGTTGTCGTTTGTTTATGTGTTACATATTTGTTTTTTTTTTGTCATTTATTGTACATAAATAAGGCCGTATTTTTTCTCCTTAGAATTGTTTTGCATTGTCATTCCGGGGCCTTTTAGAACTATGCAGTATGGGCTTTGCACATTGTTGAAGGCCTTACGGTGACATATAGTTGTTAATTGCTGTGTCATCTTGGTCTCTTGTGGAGAGTTGTCACATCGGCAATGATAATCATACCACATCTTATTTATTGTTTTATATTGTTTGCTACTAATAGAAAACTCTTAGAAAGGATGTTTATAAATGAATACTATCTGGATGACTTCGTTGTTCTCACTTGAGGATTATGATGAAAGTTAGTTCCTGAAATCATCCTATTTGGCCATAGCAAATTCAAATTTCTGTCAGAAAACTTTATCAATATATGAATTTAACATTTAAATGTTCTCACCAAAATAAATTCAACGAGAAGACTAGACAAAAGAGAGGCCAAGATACCAAAGGAACTAAAAACTAATAAGTTGAAATTAATTGACTATTGCTAAAAAAAAATAAAAAAAATAAGACCAACAGAAAAACAATAGTACACAGCACACAACAGAGAAAACTAAAGACTGAGCAACACGAACCCCACTAAAACTGAGGATGGAATTTTGATTTAGTCAACAGATTTACACAGTTTAACGCATTTTAACAACTTGTTTATTAATGATGAATATGTATAAATAAAAAAATAAACTTCCTTTTTTTTAAGAGTGTTTTATATATAATGTTTTAATTGATAAAATGTTCATTCTATATTTTATAACTTTTACTAGGGAATCATTGAGAAACTGGCAACCACTGATCAACATCTGACGCCATTAAAAGTTAGAAGCGGTAAAACTATTCCATGAGATCTGTTCAGATCAGGAACAGGGTTTAAGTATTGGAACTAAGATTAAAAAAAAAACGGATAAAGTAATGGGTTGGAGAACTGGAAAGGTGTTAACAATAGCCATGACAATAACAGGGATTTATTTTCTGATAGAGAGGTTTCCCAAATAGCGCTATAACCGAACATTGTTACTATGGTCACAGGGTCAATCAAGCATGCGAACAACGAAGGAGTCATACAATCGAAATTTCTTACCACAGACTCGGCATCTGTCCGATATTCGGTCAACAAACCAAACACTAAAAGATCAGTTAACACTATCAGACAATACTTGTATAGAGAATAACCTAAACAGACATATTGCAAGACAATTAAAACAAAACGGAAAGTACACAATTGTTGTTTTAAATTACAAATTGATATTTTTTTTGGAGCGAAAAATCAGCGTGTACTTATTGGAAAAAGATATTACAATTCATCCAATGTATTAACAGAACAATATTGCATGATCCAATAAATGGCTTAAAGACAGGCGGACAACTGAGCAAGTGTAACAGTAAATTTGGTCCGGTAGTAAAATTTGTCAACCAGACTTCTTTTCCTAGCTAATCAGGTCCATGTCCATGATTTTACTAGAAATATAAGTCCTAGGACAAATGTTCCTAGGAAAAGAAGTCCATAGCTAGTAAAATATGTCTGGCACTTAATTTACTAGGAAAAATTGTCCCAAGACTTGTTTTTCTAATAGTTTAATTATAATATGAACATTTAAGCAGTTAAGAGCTCCGGAGTATTTATATAAACAAATGATGGTTGGAAAATTGTCCGATATATCTTCTTTCACAGAACGACTTTTAAAAAGGATTGGAGCATCGAATGAAAAAGTTGAAAATTGGATCACATCTAGTAAACATATGCTGTTGTCTGCTCTATGGTCGGGTTGTTGTCTTTTTGGCACATTCCCCATTTCAATTCTCAATTTTATATATACCAACCACATGCTACAAACTGAAAAAAAAAAACTCTTAACATTTTACAATAATACAAAGAGCCAGGATTTGATTTTTAATTTATTTTTTAATGATGACAGAGTTTTTTTGTTATGACAGAACTTGTCTTAAGTCACTATGATTATGTGCAGCCTCAACAACGTCTCTAATTTATACTTGTATTACTTATATAAATGTATATTAAAAGAAAGTTACACAGCCTGAGCGACTTTAGCATGCATTAGATGACAGGTGTGTCATCACTGCAAGTCACAAAATTTTGTTTTATTTGAATAATTTTTATAGGATTTACATATTAGGGAAAACGTTGATATGATTGGTCGAGAAGACTTCCGGTAGTTTATCTTGACGTCACGTTGGTTATTTTTCGATAAACGACGTTGACCGAACTTCTTTTCGTAACCAATATAAACCAGATGGCGGCGATAATAACAACGACGTTGAAAAAAAAAATATATATCACTGCAAGTTATTAAATCGTTAAATAAAATAATACACAAAAACGTTCGTTTGAATGATAATAAGAGTTTTTGCAGTTTAATTTTTATCAGATAGCAAATTTCATTGAGTACATATTTTTGCGTTAATTAACAAATAGATTCATGCGCCAGTCATATTCAATGACATAAATATACAATTTACGTGTAATAGAGGTAACGAGTGTGAACAAATATATTCCCTCTATCCAATTTAAAAGAATTATAAGAATTAAACGCCCTTTTAAAGGAATTTATTGCAACCTTTTTGAACTTTTGATCCTCAGAGCTGTACAACTTTGTACCCTTTTTTGACTTTCGAACTTTTATATCTGCGCGACACTTGTAAGTCTTGTGTGGACGAGGCGCGGTTTTGACGTATTGAATTTTAAACCTGATGCCTTTTGTTATCTATTATTCATGTGTTTCTTTGCCTAATACGTTCTCCTATTTATTTGTATTGAAGTCCTGTATTATTATGTTGTCATTTTAATTTTGTATTTAACAATGTCATTAAAGTGCGAGGTTTGGCATGCCACAAAACCAGGTTCAACCAACCAGTTTTTTCTTTAAAAATGTCCTGTACCAAGTCAGGAAAATGGCCATTGTTATATCATAGTTGGTTTCTGTGTGTGTAACATATTAACGTTGTGTTTCCGTTGTGTCGTTTGTTTTCTCCTATATTTGAGTGTGAATTCACATTAGTATAAGACGTGTCACGGTACTTTTCTATCCCAAATTCATGTATTTGGTTTTGATGTTATATTGATTATTCTCATCGGATTTTTTCTAATGCTTAGTCCGTTGCTGTGTGTGTTACATTTTAATGTTGTGTCGTTGTTCTCCTCGTATATTAGTGCGTTTCCCTCAGTTTTAGTTTGTTACCCCGATTTTGTTCTTTGTCCATAGATTTACGAGTTTTGAACAGCGTTATACTACTGTTTATTGGTGTATGGACTTTTATGATATGTTTGTGAGTGACTTAGTCCAGTTTATACACCAATAAATTCCTTTAAAAAGGCGTTTAATCCTATAATATTCAACCAACTAATTTATTATGGAAAGTACAACGAATTCCACTTTTGACGTTTAAACTTTTCCAAAAAATATAGTTTGTCAAACATTTTGTGAACATACCTCCCTTAATGTTACCTTTAAAAGTATATATGTTTATTTGTGGGGCAGATTTTTCCCCCACCTTTGCTATTCTTTGTCATTTATTCAATTGATATGATATAAGTTGATGTAATTTCGTATTAATTATGTATTATCATTTCTTATTAAATATGAACTTTGATGTCAAATGTTGTATTTGCAACATGTATTTTTTGTATTTTATGATTTTTATATAAATGAACTTTTTTTGTCATGTTGAATGTCTTAAAGTACATAACAGCTATGTTTGCCTATTCTCCAGGACCCAACACATCGTGTTTCTGCAGTAGAGAATAGGACAAACTCTACAATATTCCGTGGCTCATATGAAGGGCGGGTGCTTCTTCAGGAGTCCTGACCTAATCCTTCATGTTGTACTAAGTTTTGACTACCTAACTAGTTAGTATATCTTTTAAGTTCAGATGTCTACTATACGTAACTATTGGTGATTTGGGAATTAGCTCCCTACATTTCGCATTGCGAAGTATTTTTTTTATAATGTTAACGCAAAACTTTATTTATATTTCCTAACATAAAGTGATATTTAGTTATAAACAATTGTGGTATCTGTTTGTTGGATTCGTGTTTAAAGCGGAGTAACTCTGACCATTCGATATTGAGATAAAATTGAGAATGGAAATGGGGAATGTGTCAAAGAGACAACAACCCGACCAAATAAAAAACAACAGCAGAGGGTCACCAACAGGTCTTCAATGTAGCGAGAAATTCCCGCACCCGGAGGCGTCCTTCAGCTGGCCCCTAAACAAATATATACTAGTCCAGTGATAATGAACGCCATACTAATTTCCAAATTGTACACAAGAAACTAAAATTATAATAATACAAGACTAACAAAGGCCAGAGGCTCCTGACTTGGGACAGGCGCAAAAATGCGGCGGGGTTAAACATGTTTGTGAGATCTCAACCCTCCCCCTATACCTCTAACCAATGTAGTAAAGTAAACGCATAACAATACGCACATTAAAATTCAGTTCAAGAGAAATCCGAGTCTGATGTCAGAAGATGTAACCAAAGAAAATAAACAAAATGACAATAATACATAAATAACAACAGACTACTAGCAGTTAACTGACATGCCAGCTCCAGACTTCAATTAAACTGACTGAAAGATTATGATTTCATCATATGAACATCAGGCACAATCCGTCCCGTTAGGGTTTAGTATCATACCATCATAACATATATGAGAAGAACATAACCCGTGTCATGCCAACAACTGTTTTTAGAATAAATGTGTTTAGTTTCGATGCAAAGACCTTATCAGTGACTCAATATTAACGCCAAAATATGCAATCTTTAATGACTTGACAACAGTATCGTAGTTATATCCCTTCTTAATAAGTCTATTCAAAGGTTTTGTAAGTTTCTGAGGTGAATACTGACACCTTTGTGCTTTATAAAGAATATTACCATAAAAAATTGGTTGTGAAATACCTGAATACCTGAAATACCTGAGAGCCGATTCACAGTTGCGATGTATTTCATGCTCCTTATATCCCCTTTGCTTAAGAAGGCCTTTGAATTTACAGATTGTATCTTTTAAATTCTCCGTGTTGTTGTTGTTTCGGTGGTGGCTGATAGCTCTCATTTTTATAAACCCACAGAAGACTGTTAGGTTATGCATAGACATCCTATCTTAATATTGAACTGTATTAGTCGATTTGATGTAGCTCTTTATATCAAGTATACTGGCGCATATCTTCTTTACAAAGTATCGGTCATTAAATTCAAAATAATTGTTTTTCAACACGGTGGCTACTAACGATTTAATTGTTCCACAGCTAGGTAATTTTATCGGATAATCCTCTTTTACTGCACTGCAATAAGCCCGTCCAACGAATACGAATACTTTATTTCTCATAAAACTACAATTACATAGTTATAGAGAACATACATAAATATAACTATAAGGTACAATTTTTACAAGCATGTGTGAACAATACAATGAAATTAACTTGAAGGACTGACTTTCACATTTATAACTTTGATAAATTTACATAGTTTTTCTAATATTACAATATTACATGAATTAAACAGTTGATTAAATTTATAGATATTAGGGTTTGACCAGCAGTATGTAGGTAAAAATTTCTTTCTTTCAAACATAAAAGATCCACAATTCATAATGTAATGGTACTCGTCACCAATGTCGTTTGAGTCACAATAACGGCAGATTCTGTCTTCTCTCGGTAAACCCTGCCATCTTCCAGACTCAATCGGCAAGTGGTGACTACCACATCTATATTTGCATAATGTATAAATGAATTTGTAAGGTAAAACAGAAAAATATTTTTCCAATTGAAAATTATTTTTAAAAATACGATAGCATAAAGTTTTAGGTGATTCTGCAACAAATGCAAAGCATTCTTGTTGAAACTGATCTTTGAGTTTTTGCTCAATACATTTTGACACCCATTTATCAGAAAACTGTGCATTCCATATATTGGACATACCACAATTATCAAAAATATTTTTAATATATGATATCCACTTACTGTCTATTCCGTAATCATTATAATATAAAAATACAAGTTTATATAATACAGCACAAATTTTACTTTCTTTCCCATTAAGAAGTCTACTCCAAAAATTAATCATTCGCAGTTTTACAGACACAGTAATAGGGTATCTGCCAAGTTCTGCATACACTATGAAATTTGGAGTAGACTGTTTTAAATGTAAAATCATTTTACAAAATTGTAAATGTACACGTTCAAGAATATCTATGTTTTCAAAACCCCATATTTCTGATCCATATAACAAAATAGGTAAAACCATTTTGTCAAATAAATCAAGTTGACATTCTATTGACAAATTGTTTTGTCTACCTTTTTTTTAAACACTATACATAGCTTTTGTGGCTTGTTCTTTTAAATATTTTTTATTTGATAAAAAGGATCCACTTCTAGAAAATAAAATACCTAAATATTTGTATTCTTTTACAATTTCAATGTCGTTACAATTAACTGTGAACTTGAGATTTGCTGGCATTCTGCCACTCGAAAAGATCAAAACTTTAGTTTTATTTGTATTTATTTTCATTTTCCATTCTTCACAATATTCGTAAAATGTATTTAACATGTATTGTAGATCAGTGCTATTTTCTGCTAATAAAACAGTATCATCTGCATATAAAAGTAAAAATAATTTCAAAAATACTGTCAGCTCATTTTCGATTTCTTGTGATATAGATTTTAAGCCTGTTATATTTTTCTTTTCAAAAAAAGTTGAAAGATCATTTAAAAATATAGAAAACAAAGCAGGTGAAAGGTTTTCCCCTTGCCGAACCCCCATCTCACAAGGGAAGAAATCAGATTTTTTACCCTGATGAATAATACGAGATTTGGCATAATCATACATACTCTGAATAACACGAAAAAATTTCCCATTTACTTCATTCTGCAATAATTTGAACAGTAGTAAATTTCGCTGTAGAGAGTCAAACGCTTTTTCAAAGTCGATAAAAGCACAATGTAACTTTTTCTTTCCCAATTTTAATAATTCAAATAAAATATGTATAGTAAAAATATGTTCAGTCGTAGAATAATCCCTTCTGAAACCTGCTTGGTTTTCATTTAGTATACATAATTCATCAAGATAATTACATAATCTTGTGTTCAATATTGAGGTAAAAAGTTTACCCAGAGTAGACAATAACGTTATAGGCCTATAGTTTTGTGGATCATTTTCAGAGCCTTTGTTTTTAAACAATGGAATTACATTCCCTATTAACCATGCCTCAGGCAACAATCCTGTGTCAAAAATAAGATTAAATAAACACACATAAACATCAATAAAAAATTCAATAGACGAGCATATATACTCATTTACAATAAGATCATCACCAGGTGTCTTATTATTTTTCAGGCTTTTTATGGCCTTCAATATTTCATCTTTAGTGATACAAGCATTAAGAAATACATTTGATGAATTTTCGTTAACATCATTTTCTAAAATGTACCGATCTTCTGTTTCGTTATTTTTATTCAGATCCTTAAAAAAAGAAAACAAATCTTCAATATTAATATCATTTTTTTTCTTTTGTCTACCTCGATTTATAATTTTCCAAAATTCTTTCGGGTTTTTTGATCTCATCTTTTTCATTTTTGAACGTAAATCAACGTTAAATGATCTAATATTTTTATCCATAGTCTTTTTATATACAGTCTCACTACGTCTCAAACGTTCCTTGAATATACGTGAACCATATCGTTTATATAACCTTTTTGATTTTCTAAACGCCCTCCTTTCCCGACGGCATTCTGTGTTAAACCAATCACGATGATTTTGTTTCCCTCCCGTGTAATCAAATCCATAAGTTTTCTGCACGAACTCCCCAAATGTATTTCTAGCAGAATTGAGTAAAACATCTCTTATTTCATTTACAATTTCATCAATAGTATTTTTATCAACATTTTGAACATTTTCAGTTTTTGTCATAATAAAAGATAACAATTGAGATATACTTTCTTTGTCAATATTTTCTTTATATTCATTAACTTGATCATGATTCCATTTTCCAATATATGTATTATTTTCACCAGATTCTACATTTATATTTACATTTGATTGCTTAATATTACTACAATTGAGTACTAATTCGAGTGGACAATGAATATCAGAAAATAGACTGCTAAATGGTAAAACATCAAAATTTTCTACTAAATACAATACATCTGCAGTACTTATTGCATAATCTACGACACTTGTATTCTTGCTCGTAGGTTTAACTACTTCATCATTTCCTATCCGACCATTCATTATATACATGTTGTTATTCTTACAAAATTGTATAAGTTTTCTACCATATGAGTTTACATTTAAATCAGTACTGTGTCGTTTTCTTTGAATACCCAATTTATCTAAGATATCAACATTACTAAATTCATTTATATCAATTAAATTCTGTGCTAAAAAATCATCTGTGTCTACTAAATCATTAAAGTCTTGTAAACTCGCTGTTCTACTATTAAAATCGCCTAGAAGACAAATATACTTGTTTGTTCTTTGTAACTCAAAGAATTCTAATTCTATATCTGAAAGTGCATTTTCTGATGTATAGATAGAGTTTTCAGGTGGTATGTAAATTACTCCGAAAATAACACTACTTTTTAAGTCAAATATTTTTTCGTCAATACTAAACCATTGTACAAAAGGACAATCAGTTTGAATTGGTGTAATACAATTTTCTAAATATCTCTTGTAGCCAAAGGCAATACCACCAGATTTTCGATTAGAATACTTTTTACGGTTTTTAAAATGAAATATAAAATTATCTAATTCTACTGTATCAAGATCATCAAGTTTAGTTTCATCAAAACATACAACATCATAATTGTTAAGTAAAGTAATAAATTCAGGGTACATTAATTTGGATTTAATACCACATACATTTAGTGTTAATATTTTAATAGATTTATTGGTATCTATATAACATTGATTGTCATTGTTAATTAAGTGAAAGTCCGTTCCGCTGGAGTAGTCAGGCTGAATGAAACTATCTGTTAATCCTCCTTGATCTACCTAGTGTCTTCGCCCTCTGCGGGGTGCAATGTGGGATCGTTGTGTTTGTCGTTGAGGCTCTCTGTGGGGGGTTGTTTTTGGACGCGTAGTTTGGGTTTCATTTTTCCTCTTGTCATCATTTGTTTCCATTTCATCGTCATCGGGTAGGATGAATTCATTCCCATCTATAAATAGCTTATCCCGTTTCAAATAAGCTTTCTTTTTATCTTCTCTAGCCTGTTTAAAATATGGCCATAACATTTTACGTTTGTCATTTATCTCTTTCGGGAATTGCTCCTGTATACCATAATGGGTCCCTTTTAGTTCCTTTGCCGACGTCCGAACACTTTCTCTATCCTTGAAGTTTTTAAAACGGCATACGATAGGTCTTGTTTTTATCAGCCTCCCATCTTTTTTATCTCGAAATTCTGTTTCCTTGCCAAAACGATGCGCTCGGTGAAAGTCCACAGTTGTCTCCATTTTAAGTTCTGTAAACATAAAGTTTTTTATAATGTTTTCCGTTTCTTCTATAGTTTTGTCGTCTTTATGTGGTATACCAGAAAACACTAAGTTTTCGCGCATCGACCTGGTTTGCAAATCCAGATGCCTTTCAGTTAAGTGGTTGAGATTACGGCGAATATCATCTAAATGCGTAACAATTTCTCCATTATTAATTTGTATTTCATCGACAGTACTTTTGAGATTTTCCCGTTCTGTTTTATTTACTTCAAAGCTGGTATTTACAAATTCCATTCCCTTTTCAATTTCGTCAATCCTTTTATTAACAGTGCCAACATTTTTAGCCAAATTGTTTATAGACGACTCAAATTTTTTCAGCTTTTCGTCAATTTTGTCAAGTGTTGATAGTTTTTGGAACATTTGATCAACTTTTTGCGCTAAACTGTCTATTTTATCATTTGTGTCTTGTCCGATGTTCATTGTTGATTGAGAAAGTGGAAGGCCTTGTGGGATCATATTATTACCCGGACTTTGGGATGCCATATTATAATATCCATGCATAGGCGACATTTGGTTAAAACCAGGGCTTGGTATGGGCTGCATAGGTTGCATAGGCTGTACATATTGTTGATAAGTTGGATAAGGTTGTTTTTCCTGCACAGTATTTGGTGAATTACAAAACGAAGTCATATTATTTGTTTTGGTCAGTTCAGATTGTGTATCGATCTGTTTGTTTACCTTCTTACTTGTAGTGTGAGTACTGTTCTTCCGTTCATTCGTTTGTTTTTTCGTCGGTTTTTCACCACTGATATTTTGAATGAATGCATTGAACTCCATGTTGGTATACATCCTGGTGCAGTCAAAAGAGATTAAAAGGCAATTCCTATCAGGCATTCCCACTATCTTTAATGTAACCGATCTGACTTTTAACTATAGGTATCAAGAAGTAATCAATTAATTTGCTAACCCTTTCGGTGACATCGAGAAACATTGAGAAATAATTGGTCTGCAAGGGGACAATTCATTTACTGCCATCGTTTGTATTTATATCCATTGAATAACTTAGTTGGTGAAGTTGAGGAAGGAGAAAAGACGACCCAACCTTGGTTCCTCTTTCGATGGATGAGCCACGGAGAAAATTAAAAGTTATCCAATCAATCACACCATTGTCAAACATACTCCTAATTTGTGTTTGTATATTATTTCTAATCAGTAATATATATGTTCTTGTATCTCCGTGGAATGGATAGAGTTTAACTGCATTAACACTTCTTTAATGCGATACTAGAATCTTTAAGGTATATGTTGTGGCAAATGAAACAAAAACACGGATGAATTCTGAAGCAGCACGCATCACAAACATAAGCACCAGTGATATCCGTTCATTGGATTTGTTGTTTTAAAAGTAAGGTGATTCTTTTAAGTGATTAAGTAAAGGACGTTAATACTGCTATGGACGATTTTTAGACAAAAGTTAATTCATCTATGACATCCACAAGTGAATTACAAAGACGTGTTGTTAATGCAAGTAAACGTGAAGTAATAACTTATGGAGCAGCCGCAGTTCAGACAGCAGATAATTCTGTATCTGCTGTACCTTTAAATTCTCCAATTAAGCCCTAGACACCTCGCGCGTCAACAGCATGTCCGAAATTACTAGCACAGATTGAATTCATGTATCTCTTAAGACAATACCTAAAACGAATAATTATCAGGTCAATAATATGTCAACTTTACCATCGTGGAATCAACAAACATTCAAGCAAATGATACAAAATATATTTCGTTACATTTTCCGAGATCAGTATGTAACACCAAAACCTCGGATTTTAGGGTTTCAATCGCAAAAGTAGACATTTTAGTCGATTTTATATTTGCGGGATCGATAAATCTCGTAGTACTGAAGATGCTTTACGATATTTTCTTTCCGAGCAGAATATACGTGTCACATTTTAAAGATATTTCAATAGACCATCAAAACGTATTGCCGCCGCTCAACTCAGTATTGTAGCAGATTATGAACATGTGATACCTCATCCAGAATTTTGGTCCCATGGTATTTACATATAATAGTAACCAAAGTTACCATTGGAACAACTTGCCAGTGAATATTCTATTAATTCAATTTAATTTCATATGTTGGAATTGTAGAGGTGTTTTTTCGTGTATACCGTACTTCTGAATGTCTTGGGATGTATAATGTTAATGTAATTATTCTCCCCTTATCTGAAAATTAGCTACGTACATGATCTTGATTCGATTGATTATTTCTTATGCAGCAAAAATACTGCAATCTGATTGGTTAATAACTCCGGTGTAAATAACACCCCACCCTTGTTCACCCCGGGATAAAAAAAAAAAATAATAATAATAATTAAATGTCGAACAAAAAAAAAAAAAAAAGAAATATTTGAGCACAAAAATAGGGAAAAAAATAATTTATCCCCCCCCCCCCCCCGAAAATTCAAAAGAACACAAAATTTTTCTGAATTTTCCCAAAAATAAAGAAAAAAAGTATTCGACAATGCGCTGGAACATCGACATTGAAAAAATGCTACACTGGAACTTTTTCATTATCATTTTTCAACTTTACATCCTGGTTGAAAAATGAGTAAAGGAAAATGCATTCGTTATCTTGGTGTAATCAGGGGTGTACGGAATTTTACACCGGCTGCGCCCCAGGGTGTATGAATTTTCAACAACGGTGTAAACGTCTGTACTCCCCTGAATACACCAAGATAACTAATATTTTGATTATATCTCCATATTGCAAAAGGAACTGTTGAGCATAATCCTGGATAATTTAACTGGAATACCATTTATCATATCTAAAGACATTAAGCCGTCTACATCTTTAATTAAGGATAAAAGCGACAGAATTACCGGTATTGAAGTAAATATACCAAACAGTTAAAGATATCATGTGTTCTCTCTATACTTACCTGCAGTAACTCAACCGTACAAGTATTTCATTGAAGAAGTAGATATGCTGTTCAAATTGTCGTCCGTCTAAGTAGAATTTGGTTCTGTATTTTAAATGAAAGACTTCAATTCGAAAACTGACGGTCCGAGGTGAAAAATAAAAAAACGACCAAAGAAGTAAACTTTATTAAACTTTGATATCAACTCACAATTCAGTAAATATGGAATGAATGTGTAATGGACCTGTTAATACGTTTCAATCTTAGGATGTTAGTCCTTCGACTTGTACTAATCACATCTTAATTAACCGTTCAAAATTGAAACACGTTAAACAAGCTTAGGTAATTGACAATCATTCATTCAACACGTCCGATCATCACCCAATATTATTAACCTTAGAAACAGAATCTCATCTTCATAATCAAGACCAATGACCCAACTGTATCTTGGGAACGCGCAAGAAATACAAACTGTATAGAGGATTACCCTTTTCCAGTATCATCAAATCTGTGGACGGTAAAATTCATTCTTGCATAAGTAGTGCTATAAAGAAAGCCGAAAAAGAGACTTTACTATATAAAAAGTTCAATTGCCCACTCGAAACCGTATTGGAATCAAAACCTACAGTTTTACAAGACTCGATGCGTAGTATTCGAAATAAATAGATAAACAACTGTCACTGTCATGATACACACTGTGAGTATTTTCATAAATACCAGTCTGCAATTAACAGAGAATTTCGAACAGCTTTAAGAAAAGCATTTCTTGAAGATGAAAGTAATCAATTTAGCAAAAACTATTGAATGTAACCTTGATATTGATCAGAAAACGGTTTAGACAATAATAAATAATCGGGGAAAGAAATCAACTACTTGTAATACGTTAGTGAAAGAAGGCATGACATACACTGATCCTTAAAAGATCGACGACATTTAGCCGTCTCATTTCCTAGATGTATTCTTTAAAATAGAGGAACAACAAAGCGTATGGCCACGACAGCTTGTTTAATGAACACATACGATTATAAAACACTTACATCACCTTTTCAACATGTGTATCAAATGCGTATTCATTCCAAAAGACTGGAGAAAAATTATGATAATACTTCTTTAGTAAGTTGGTAACAAGCCAAAAACAGATACAAACTCATACAGAGGCATCTTATTAGTGCCGATAATCACAAATTCTTCGAGAAGATGGTTGATTTGCTACTTACCTTATTGGGTACTGACTTTTCGAATGTCCAAAATGTAGCTAACCAAAAACTCCTGTCTAGTTTAAATGCTTCATTCAACCTTAATAAAGTAACTTTTCATCACACAGAAAAGAACAGAACAGTTATAGTTATTTTATTTGACAGCACTAAAGCATTTGACACAATTCCTCCTGATGGATTACGTATTAAACGTTTTGAATATGGTGCCACCGGCAAATTATGGATATTATTAGATAACATGTACACAGATTCTTTCTGTTTTCTATCTGGTAGAATATTTTCTACATGGTTCAAGCTGAACCGTGGTGTACGTCTAGGCAGTGCTTTGTCATGTGCACAATTTATTTTGTATACTATGTAGAATGAAATTCATAACAGTGTAGCTGTAGTCATTGATTGACGCATTAAATTTATCCATTGACTGGGACAATTTAGGTGAACGTTTGTCTGTAACGACCAGTGTTCACGACGTACCTACGGTAGACATTTAAACTGTGGGGTAACCAAGGTTTCTCCACGCCTAAATAAAATAACTCGAACGACTAAGGCAGCAACCATTTGATTTTCGGGAGGGGGGTCGTTAATTTTTTTTCCGGACATCTATTTTTTTGGCGACAAGTCAAAAATAATTTTTTTCTTTCGGTTTTAGCATTACATACAGTGGCAGCTGAGGGTGTAACAAACATTTTTTTCTCAGGGTAAATATTCTCTCTCCCAAAAGTGGAAACAAACTATTTTTTCCAAAAAATCCATTTTGATTTATAATATCGAAAATCTATAAAAAAATCTTCACTAGCGTACTAAATTATAAACTATTTTCACCACTGGGTCGATGGCACTGCTGGTGGATGTTTCGTCCCCGAGGGTATCACCAGCCCAGTAGTCAACACTTCGGTGTTGACATGAATATCAATAATGTGGTCAGTTTTATAAATTTCCTGTTTACAAAACTTTGAATTATTCGAAAAACTAAGGATTTACTTATCCCAGGCATAGATTACTTTAGCCGTAATTTGCACAACTTTTTGGAATTTTGATCCTCAATGCTCTTCAACTTTGTACTTGTTTGGCTTTATAACTATTTTGATATGAGCGTCACTTATGAGTCTTATGTAGACGAAACGTGCGTCTGGCGTACTAAAGTATAATCCTGGTACCTTTGATAACTATTTGTTATGTTTTGATAATCTATTAATATGATATTGCGCGTACTTTCAGAGATTATCTTTTTTAAATGACTTTAAAAATTATAATGCGTGTGTTGCCGGATAATTATCTTTTTTCGGACGTTATAAGGATTTATCAATTGCGGTTGCCGAATTATGTCATCTTTTTAACTCTTATCTGTTCTGAAATTTTATTTTAGAAAGAATGCATGATCAACCTCCAAAAGTTGTACAAAATAAAAACATATGATATAGACAAAATATACTTCTGCTCTGTCTTTTTCGTACATGCAAGTTATTGGATAGTAAAAAAGTTATTTGGATCAAACCTTCTGAAATTTGCATTTACGTTATTTCATACATACACAAAATGTATAATTTGGTGTATATAGGAAACTTGAAATGTTCTGTTCACTACTATACTTGTGAAAAACTTTTGGCAAAAGAAATCTTCAAGGGTTGTCTCTTTGGCAATCATACCACTTCTTTTTTTATATCAAATTATTTAAATCGAGCCAACTTACATAGTTATGGACGACTTCGTATATTTCATGATCGCCAAAAAATGGCCAAAATTCATTTTTCAAAAAAAGAATAAATCGCAAGAATATATATATATGGAAACACTTATTTTGTTATTAATTAATGATATCAGCTATAAACAATATTTACCTAAAAATGAAACTGTTGTATGTGATGGTATAAAAATTATTTAAAACAAATTCCTTAAAATAAAATTAACGGTACGAATTTTCCTGCACCAGATGCGCATTTCGACAATACATGTCTCTTCAGTGATGCTCGTGGCCAAAATATTTGAAATCCAAAGCTTATATAAAAGATGAGGAGCTATAATCCAAAAGGTCCAAAAAGTATAGCCAAATCCGTGAAAGGAATCAGCGCGTTGCATGAGGGAGATACATTCCTTGATTTATAATAATTTCTATCATTTTGTAACAGTAAATTTTAATAACACAAAAAAATCCGTATTTTCATGCCAGTACCGAAGTACTGGCTACTGGGGTGGTGATACCCTCGGGGACTAATAGTCCACCAGCAGAGGCATCGACCCAGTGGTAGTAATGAAATTAGCGGTACCAATTTTCCTGCACCAGATGCGCATTTCGACAATACATTTCTCTTCAGTGATGCTCGTGGCCAAAATATTTGAAATCCAAAGCTTATATAAAAGATGAGGAGCTATAATCCAAAAGGTCCAAAAAGTATAGCCAAATCCGTGAAAGGAATCAGGGCTTTGCATGAGGGAGATACATTCCTTAATTTATAATAATTTCTATCATTTTTAACAGTAAATTTTAATAACACAAAAAAATCCGTATTTTCATACCAGTACCGAAGTACTGGCTACTGGGGTGGTGATACCCTAAAAAAAGCTTTGTGAACAGATATTTTAATTTTATGTATCGAAATGTTTAACAAGTGATTATTTGAATCCCCACTAGAAGGTCTCCGATAAACTGAGTGAGCATAAATTCATCGCCAATGACAAACAAGTTATAGGTAAAATTTTCAGTTCAATTAAACAAACTTTCTACCGTCGACCACACTGTTATGAATTTGATTCTATCATTATTATTTCTTTATTTCATTCTTTGTACCAATGTGTATAAAGTGGTTTTAAAGAATAAAATGGTTTTGTCTTGTCTGCCAAGTTATATCTTATCTTTATTTACAATTTGATTTCATTTACTTAAGATCGACGTAACCCTGTGAGCATGACTGTTTCCAACTATTTAAGAATAAAAAAAGTCACAATATGAAATTCTCTGTATGAAATTCCGTTGATTTATAATCTAAACGTTAAATAGACATTTGTTTTCTGGATGTTTTATGTTTACCAGAAATGGGTTTAGCATGCAAATTTATAAGAATAGTGGATTCGGAAACGGTATAAGTAATCAACATGAGTCTAACGTCGTTCGTTGATTATTGTTGAGGAATTCGCTACTTCTTAAATACATCAGGTAAAACACTTACGTCTCATAAAACACAAAGGAAAATTACAAGTCTTACTAACATACTGAGATTAACTTTCCTGTCGAATAAACACAACATGAAAAAAAAGTTAAAAAAAACCGACTAAACATTTAAACATGGATATGTTGTGTAACTTATGTAGATATTTATGCTGGCCATAATGACAGTTTCAGGTCTATTAAAACTGTGCGAAAAGAAAATCCATGGCAATTTACTGAAGTGTATCATTGTTTGTCATATAATACATCCTGTCAAGACCTAGTTTTAAAACCTATTATTATCAATAGTGAAATATTTCACGTGATGAGTACTTAAGTTGCATAAAGTCTCGGTAAGTAATATACATATAAAGATATATTTTGGTTAGATTTAACCCAGTTATTTTTTTGTCTGTCATTCATTCCATATCAAGCACTGTCAATATCATTTTTTTTTATCTGTCTTTAAATGTTATATTTCAGTTAAAATTTTGAATAAGAGGAATGGGAAACATTTTTAACGTACTGATGGTTTCACCTGTTGAAAAATTGATACATTTTTTTCTCTATCGATTTTGATTAAGGAAACTAACTTAAAGCATAATGGTTTCATTCTTTATATATGTCATTTAGTATAAATGAAGGGAATCAGTATGGCACCTCCCTCTAACTCCACGCTTAACGACATGCAGAATCCATGTTTTATTATCAGAAATAACATTTGTTGATTTAGTTTGCAAAATGTAGATCAACCCATTGTTTGACTTTTGAACCTAGATCCACCATGAAACGAATCCATTAAGCATTCTTCATTGTCTAGTATCCTGGTTATTTCGTTTGGTGTTCTTGTGCGTTGATGAATTTGAAACACATATACTACACACAATATGGTATAAACAGTTAAACCTGGTATTTATCACATCAAATTTTGACGATAACCATATTACATGCTAATGCAATCGTAAGAATTGAATTTAATAAACTTTTTGTCTTATTTATGCCTTTTTCCCAACTCTCCGCCTTTGGTTCAAAAAGATATTAATTATGATAAATTTAGATACTGGTTGTAATCAGAGTCAAATATTATACATTCCAAGTATTGTCACTTGGTTTAACATTTACATCAACTACAACATGTACAATGAACCAATGTTAATATTATCATGTCACTAGACAGTCAATTCATCCATTCATTCGTATTAAGGTGATGGTTTAAAAAATACTAAGGCATGCGTAAAAAGTTCATTGTAAATCATAGAATTCAATTTTATATTGACAAAAATGAAGGTAAAACTTCTTTTTAAAAGTTATTTGATACAGAATTCAAGTTGCAAACAATGATACACATTTTTTTATCTGTTTGCAAAGAAACATTGTCCAATAATATTTGAATGGTAAAGTCTCAAGGTGTAATAAATTTTGTGTTTTGATTAGGGACTCTTCGTTTTAAGTTTCCTTCCGAGTTCGGTGTTAGGTGTTGTATTATAGGGTTATTGCATGTATATTGGGGAATATTGTCCCGAGTAGAATTATATATTGCACGAACTTGCGAATGCAATATATGTTCTACGAGGAACAATATTCCCCAATATTCATGCAATAACCCTTTTATTGTATAGCAATATAATATTTGAAAGTAAAAATTGGTTTAAACTAAGATTTTGTCGTTGATGACGTCATGAATTGTGAAGATTTATTGCACTAGTGCAATATTATCAGATTATTACATGGCATTTTTCATATAGCATGTATTATCAGCCCTAGGTTCAATATCAGCCCAAGAGCCACATGGCCCGATGGCTGATATTGACCGAGGGCTGACAATACATGCGATATGAAAAAAGACATGTTATGATCTTTTTATCCTATGCTTCAACAATGGAGAAAAATAACAGATTCATATATTGATCCTTTTACGTGGTTTCCAAATAGAAGTTCAAAGATTGAAAAATTTACGGACGTCGGACCCAAATTTAGTACATTCGATATCAAATCTTCCTACCATATGCCTCAACAGAGGAGAAAACATTTTTAATATGGACGACTCGACAAATAAAAAAAAACCCAACAATATACATAATGAACACTGTTTGGAAAGGTCAACCTTTTCAAAGTAACTTTCTAAATTATGTTTGAAACTTATAAAGAATGCATTTATTTAATACTTTGTTTGTTTTTTTTAGTTTTTTTTTTTATTATTTTACAATGTTTTACACAATATACTTTTCAGTATCTAAATAATTGTTTTGTAGACTATTTCGTTATGTTTTTCCCTGAAAACGTAGCATTGAGGTGTATTTTCCGGAATTTGCCGAGTAACACCGGAATGCCATGTGATAACGTTACGGAAAGGCATGTGATAACAATCGAAGCATGTGTTAAACTTTTAATATCACCCCGCTAAGCACCAATTCGAAAAATATGGAATTTACATTAATTTAATGCTATTATCATCCAGTAAAAATCATATGTTATTTAGTCTAAGTATATGATAATACTTTTTATTGTAGTGTTACTTTTAACATATCTTTGATACAAATGCAGTTTGCTTATATCAACAAGTACATGTTTTTATTATATTCCAGATGTTTTCACTTCAAAGAAAGATAGGTTAATTTGGCGAGTAAATGTCTTTCCAATGATCACCAACATGAAATGGTATAAGTTAATTTTAAATGAATTGATGATTATTGTCTGCCTTATAAATGAAGGTGAGAAATGTACATTACAATTTAATAAATCATTAATAACGCTTTTAATAGAGATTTCCAATAAAATGACACGGACGTAATGGGACGGGTTATAGCCAACCATCAACTTTGATTGAATACGTCGCTGAAGTTTGAACAAAGTATTTCAAGACTTTTAAAATCACACACTGGAATTTTGTCAATATGAAATATTTTTTTCATGAGGAAAAATGATAGAAATATTGCATTTTTAGTTATCACGTGGATTTCCAGATTCACGCCTTTTTTTACTGACATAAGATCACGTAACTGATTCGGTAAAGTGTAATCATATGTTTCCTCAAAAGTATCTTGAAATAAATTAAAGAAGTATGATAAAAAAAAAAGAAAGTGGCAAGTCGTGTACACCTTTCACATTCCGGTGTGTTTGAAATTCTTTTCTTAATCTTATAACTTACAAATGCGAATATGCATAATGTTACGCTTCAGATTCAACTATTTTTATTTGTTCAATCTTAATTTTTATTTGTAAGCTTTAAGAACTCATCGTTTGAGAGATAAATATATGGTCCAAGTGAAATGACGAAGTAATGATCGGTGTATTTGATTACCGGTAACTGAACTAGTTGATCCCTTTAAGGTTGTTGTCAATGAAATCATCTCAAATTTGATAACAAAATATTTTAGAATTAAAATAGAAGTTTGTGTTAATTCTTAAATAACATCTATTCCAACAAAGTATGCATTCAACTAGCCAAAACTTCATGCAGTCTATGCTCCCCTACGTCTTCCTTCACTCCAATAGGCCGAGATACGGTCAGATAGGTCGGTTATGTAGAGTAATGTCATTTTATTGGAAATATTTACTACTACACTTGCTACAGTAACTATCAAAATAATTGTAAACAATTTATAGAAAACTGGAAGTCTAGTTTGAATTTTGATGTGACAATCATAGCAATCATCGTAACGCCTTGCATACACCTAGAATATGTGATTGTTCAGCAGTGATGTACTCAGTTTCTTAAAAAAAGAAAATTTTATGTATAATCAGAGACGTATATATGTGTCTGGTATAATACATGCAGTGACACGGCAAGTTGATAATGTGAATGATAAAATATCAACGTTTATAGTTGTATTAATGTAAAAAAAAAAACGCACAAGATAACCAGATATTTTGTACATATGTTAATTTATATCTAGGGTATGTGGTAAATATTTGTAGTTGAATAATAAAGTAATGAGCTATCGTAAAGAAAAACTTTGACAAAATCTGCCATTATTTTTATTGCGTAAAATAGGAACAGTTTGTTAATAAAAAAACAAAAAAAATAAAGAGTGAAGACCACTTGAAAATCAATGTCTTGAATCTTTCAATTTATTTTACATTCCAGGATTCCCAAACAAGCTTATATTTTCGATCACGAGTGCAATTAAGGAAATAAACCTTGACACTGAAGAAATATCAGATATTTTGACTGATATAGAGAGTAACGTGCATTCTATGGATTACGATTATACAAATAAATATATGTATTTTGCTAGAGAAGATAAAGACGACATTTCAAGGTATGTCTAGAGATTTAAGATTTTGTCATTGAAGTCAGTTGGGTTCGTGTTGCTCAGTCTTTAGTTATCTATAATGTATTTTGTATATACTATTGTTTGTCTTTGGGTCTTTTCCCTCTTTCTAGTCTTGTCGTTGTCAGCCTATGTTCGACTGCTGGGTTTGAATTACCTTCTGGTATCTTTCGCCTCTCTTAAACTATTCCGAATAATTTGAGGTCGCTGATATGAATTCGGAAAAAAAACTCAACCAATCTTTGGATACATAAGTAACACCGACCTTTTAAGACCCAAATGTTGCTAAGAAGCATGTCCTACCTCACTGATATGTTGATATTTACGCAGATAAAGCCAAAACAACATCGTGTGTGTGTAGCTGTAAGTTATATCACATCAGCTGCTTGATAAAGGAATAATTAGATATATGTAATTGATTTTGAACAAAATATACCCCATGTATTTGTATGGTATATTCTTTCCAAAACGTAAAGACAAATTAAAAGAGTTGGTCGTATTGTGTCTACGTCGATACAAATATAAAGACCAATGATTAAATTAAAGAAGAAACCACTATCATTATCAAAGATGGTTGATTGACAACAAATGCCTTACGATTGGAGAGCATGTTTTCCAACGAACAAATGACATTTCGAAAGGAATCAACTGTGCTCCTCTTTTTCCCCGACTTGTTTCGTTAATCATATAATGCAAACTTCGTACAGGGACTTCATAAGAAGAATGAAAATATATCACATAATCATTTTAACGAAACTCTCTCCAGATAAATGATATCGTCTCACTAAGAAATTTACGGACGCCATCACGAGTTGGCTGACCGTTATATAGTGTATCTATCACATGTAACGAAGGACTATTCCAATTCACAATCTCGAGGTTTTTCTTCGAATATGACAACAACAAATAAGACTTATTATTTGTACTCACACGAGTAATACGAAGGGACCACAGTGGGAGCATGATCTGCCAACCTGTCAGATCACCTGTAATTGATCTTATTTTATTGTAGGATTTATGTTGCTCTGACATTAGTTTTCTATGTTGTATTTAAACACTGTCGTTTATCTTTTTTGTAGTCTTCAGCTTTCTGTCATGGATTGACAATCGCTTTAAATTTCCATCTTCCTTATAATAAATTCTTATTTTACATTTATCAATTTATCAAATTACCCAGACCTTAAATTGTTCCCAAACATAAAATGAAAATCATAGTTTGTTCTTACTATATTCCAGGTTGATTATTTGAAAAAGTATATTTTTGCAATAAAAAATGGTAGAATTCAACGTGTTTTTTCTCTACCAATGGTGTGGTAAACAATAAATGAAACTCTTGTAAAAAGATATTTATTTTTTCGAATTGAAAATAATTCGTCTCTTATTATTTCAATTTTCTTTGTGTACGATTCATTTACATTGAAAGAATCAACATTATATCCAAGAAAATGCGTATAATCATTCTCGATTTCATACACCATGCATCATACACCTTCACCGAACTTCATTAGACAATTACACCATACATTATAAGGCCATTCACTTTTTAATTGGAAGTTTTCACCATCCAAGGACTGTAAACGTAATAACATACAAAATTGTATGAAATGTTGCTGAATAGTATTGAATCGACTGCAAGACAAATAGTACTAAATTAACAACGCGAAATATCTAAAAAAAAAATAAAGTTACAGTCTTAGCATATCTTTTACTCTTCCGGGGCACCTGATGTCATCCCCAGTTTTTAGTGGGGTTCGTGTTGCTTAATCTTTAGTTTTCTATGCTGTGTCTTCTGTACTATTATTTGTCTGTTTGTCTTTTTATTTTGAGCCAGGACGTTGTCAGTATATTTTCAAGCTATGAGTTTAAAGGTACCCTCTGGGACCTTTAGTCCCTCTTTTAAAGTTATCATGATTAAGATTCATTTTTTTTCAGATAAAATGAACTGTTTAAACGTAAAATAAAGGTCATTCACAAATTTAACTTTATCATTGAAATCGAAGGTTGGCGTTTGATTCAAGTACTTTGAAATAAAATGTGGTATTACTATTCTCCGCTTTCTAAGGGGCGTAGTTATTTTTAAATCATCACCACGTAGATCTTATCAAGGTATTTGAAATCTTTTTGTTTTGCTATATCTGAAAGCCAGAGTACATATATCTATGACTTTTCCCTCTAAGTTCTTACCCTGTATGCTAGAAACTTAACTATTCTTTATTTTCAGACATTTTATTCTTTACTAAATATCTTAATTCTTATAGAAATGTTTTCGATAAATCAATACTAAATTTTATTTGAAGATTTCGTTATCCAGAAAATCCAGGTAACAGCTACACAAAAGTGACCGATGCAGATAACCCGATAAGTGTGGCCATTGATCCTGTCTACAATCATGTTTATTGGACAGAACGGAATACGGGGAAAATACATCGGTGTGATTTTGATGGTACAAATCAAAGAGAAATACTGAATGATGGTAAAGTGTATGCACTCGCATTAGATCATAGGAAAAGGTTTGTACTTGTTTGGCTTTATAGACGAAACGCGAGTCTGACGTAATAAATTATAATCCTGGTACCTTTGATAACTATTGTATCTATTAAGAAGCAGATTGTGTACCCCTACACGAAATTATCTTAAAAAATATATTAAACTGAATCGAAAAGTTATGCAGAGAAAAAAGGAATATTACTGTTTGATAATATATGTAGACAACGGACATTCAGTAAAAACATTAGATTGCAAAAGAACGTGACGTTAATGGCACTGTTTTTACGTAATTATGCTGTTTAATTCACACCTTATTCATACATAAAAGGAGCCAGCTGAACGACGTCTGCGGGTGCGGGAATTTCTCGCTGCATTGAAGACCTATTGGTGACATTCTGCTGTTGTCTGTTCTATGGTCGGGTTGTTGTCTCTTTGACTCATTCCCCATTTCCATTCTCAATTTTATAAAAACCTTTAAAAATTATCCAATATGGATAATTCATACCACATACTATTTTATGATTATGCGCTCAAGTTCTATTTATTGTGCTATTTTCGAATGCAGGTGGCTGTATTACAGTACAAATGATATCATTAATAAATCAATTAAACGATCAAGATTAGATGGTTCTGACAATCAAACATTAGCGAATGTTCATCCACAACTTGTTACTGGTTTAAGTATAGGTATGTTATCCCAATTATGTCAATATAAATGAATGTTTCGCAACTGTCTTACAAGTAGCAGGTTAAACTAGCTTTACAACTAGATCAAATCCACCATTGTTTACATAAGGAAATGCCTGTACCAAGTCAGGACTATGAAAGTTGATTCATATGTTTTATGTGTTTGAGCTTTAAATAATACCATTTGATAATAATAAAAACAAAATAATGAGGTTCGTTGAGAACAAAACTTTGTGACAAAAGGGTTGATTTTAGTCTCTAAATTGTACAATTTACATTAAAATTAAATTAAAGACAATGCTCAAGTTCTATGGTTTGTCCTGGGACATTTTGCATAGACTCTCACAATAGAAGATACATTATGCTTCACTTCTATTATTTTAGCAGTAACTGTAACGTTACTATGTGTATGTTAGGCAGGTTCAAATTAATATCCAAAAATAAAAGAAGATAAGGATTGAAATTGATCAACACAAAGCTGAGAGGTGAGAGGCAGGATAGAGAAGATTAAAACATCTCGAGAGAATATTATCAAGCTCAGCTTTTCCTTAGTTGACAATAATTTTTAGGGTAATAATATCACCCTCTTATATTTGGGTTATTTATATTTAATGCTAGCAGTTTCCCAGAAAACACAATCGAAAGTGTCGCAGCTTCTCCCCGTCCCCTTTTACTGCAATATACCTTTTTTATAAGGTATTACTGGGATAAGCAAACTTTGTTGTATTCATTCAAAGTTGAATTACAGTCTAAATCAAATCAATTTAGAAGGTTACATTTAAATAATCCAGGCTTGATCTGTAATTATATTTATTTATTGTTTCTTAACGTTTTACTTTTGCTAACAAACTTTCGAGATCAAAGAGAACTATCCTCTTCACACGACTGTCCGTTCAAAATGTGAACTTTTTGTAAATTATGGACTATGTTTAGAAGCAGCTATATAGTATGTCATGTATTTTCGATAGAATATATTTTCTTTAATTTTTATAAATAAGTCCGTCAGTTTAACTTTTTTTTAAATGTATCAAATGTATCATATCGGGTCCTCTATTACCAACTATACGGTATGCTCTTGTCTCATTATGAAAGGTGGCCTATAATTGCATAAATCTATTGCGTTTGAACTCTGGTTGTTTCATTGACAATTAAAACACATCTCCTGATTTTGATATATTTTGGATATATCTTTATTTTATTATATCAGTTTTTAACCTAGCATTGGTTTTTATAATAAAACTGTATCGTCGCTGGGCTTTCAAAATGTCGTATATAACTTGTTTGGCTAAAAATACTTTTTGACACCAATGGTCTGGGTGGGAGGAAATCTTTGGTATTGCAAAATAGCATACAGTTAGACCAATCAAAACGTTTGAAATAAGACAAATTACAAAATTGCCAATGTCAGTGGTTTGTTTGCTTCCAAAATGTTGTATGAAAACTTGAAAATCGTTGTATAGTGGCTTTGGGAATGAAATAATTGCACATTTCTTTATTTCTGTGAAAATAATTTTTAAGTTCTCGGTTAATCCAGAAATGTCAAAGTTTTTATTTCACTGCAATTCGCAAAAATGTTTAAGTTCACATACGACATTTTGGAAGCATGCATTTTGTCAAAATTTTCAAAGCCTGTTTGTGAGATATTTTTTTCTTGAAAAATTTGTTATTGGAAGCCCAGCGACGGTATGTTTTTAAATTAAAATCCTACAACTATTAAAAAATATGGTTTTTATTTGAAAGACCTTTGATAGAACTATATGCATTTCAATCTATGTAGTGTCTAGGACCGGTTTATATACACATCTCTTTGAAACTGGAACTAACAGATTAATGTGTCGTAAACCTGTTCTGAACTATTAGAATAATATGCCGTAAATCTGTTCTAAACTATCAAAATTATTTCGAGGTAAGCATCCTTAAAATCTGGCCTACAGTTAATATATTCAAATGTATTCTAGGGTACAAATGTCTGAATATGGTCTCGAGAAGAGCAGCTCTAAATGACCGCCAAATGTTAAGTGAGGTTGAAGTTTATCCAATCCATATTAGAAATGGAAAGATCATTGAAAGAAGTTTTTCGAAAACAACATTTAAGAAATACTTAACCCCAAGATTTCTTTACAGTCAATTATTTGTTATATTAGAGATACATAAGATACCCAGAACGTTCGTTTAATCTTGTCTAAAAATGTCTTCAAAGATCTAAACAAGGATATCGTTTTCCATACAAATTTGTATTTAAGATTTCAAAGAAGACAGACTTGTTTGGATGGAACATGGCAACGGTGATTTAAAATCTTCCAATTTTGACGGAACAGATGTAATTAAAATATTCAGCACGAATACGATAAAGGCAAATGGAGAAATTTCTGTACATGGTAGCACGACATACTGTGCAAATGATCGTAACATATTAAGCGTCGAAGTATTAGCAAAAACAACGGCAAAAGTAATTCATACAGATTCAGGAAGAGTTTTGGGTGTATTTTATTATAAAGAAAAAGGTAAGGTAATACACGACGAATCTTTGTGTATTCAATAAAAAATACAAACTGAATCACAATAAATCTACCATGGATACCAGGAATGAAATTTGAACACCAAACGTGCGTTTCGTGTTCAAAATATTCATCAGTGGACGCCCGAATAAAAAAAATTTACAGGCCAAAATATAAGAAGAGTATTGAAAATTGGATGGACAAAGAACTTAATTTTAATTTTGCATCGAAAAAAAAACCACAATTAGATTGTATGATATAAAAACTGGTAAGGTGTGGTATGATTTAAAAAAGTGGGAGCAAACATTCATGACCACTCTAGGACTTTCAACAGAGTAATCCTCATACCATATAATCGGCTATAAACGGGCCCGACATCAAACATGTGAAACAGTTTACACTAAAATTGAGAATGGAAATGGGGAATGTGTCAAAGAAACAACAACCCGCCCAAATAAAAAACAACAGCAGAGGGTCACCAACAGGTCTTCAATGTAGCGAGAAATTCCCGCACCCGGAGGCGTCCTTCAGCTGACCACTAAACAAATATATACTAGTCCAGTGATAATGTACACTGTCTATTCGAATACTTCACAAAAGATTATAACTTTGCATTAACCAAGTGATTTGAAACACAAGAAATAAAACTATTAGTTGGTTGATGTTTTCTTATTTGAATATAGGCGTGTATTAGACATAGTGATTATGATTCTGTCTTGTAATATAATTTTTGTCTCACTTTTATTAAATGTATTTGTACTGCTGTTTCTTTCTGGTTTTCGATAACTCAAACTAACCAAAGTTGTTGAGGTTTTACATGTTCGACCAGAAACTGAAACTCGTTACCTAATGATTTAAAGTTGTTATTCATTATATATAACCGTGACGATGTTTTATTTTTTTAAATTTGGGTGGTTAAGGTTTTACAGACATACAGACATACTAAGTATATGTCAAACGGTAAACATGTACCATTCTCAACAATTTGTATTACAACACACACTATTAATAAAACTAACCGTATGCTAGTGTATCTCATAGTGACGGTAACTAATCAATAAATTCGGTAATGGCTATTCTTTATATATATTTTTCTTTTATATCATAAACGTATACATTTTACTGTAATAAATGGATGCTTTATGAAATTTGTATTTTTATCTTGTGAGATAAATACAGAATACATTTTTAAACGAAGATAGCAACTTTTTTTTATACATTTTGACTTGTGACTCATGCCACATTTTTATATTCATCATATTCATGTATACAAAAATTTATCATCATGTTAAAATTCATTTAAAGCTATCATTCTAATAATCCATTAGAATAACTATAGGTCAAAGTACGGCCTTTAACACGGAGTGTTAGTTCACACCGAACTGGAAGATATAGAGGGACTCAAATAACTAGTGTAAAATCATTCAAATTCAAACGGGACAACCAACGATCTAATCTATATTATAAACGAGAAACGAGAAAAAATCATGAGCCACAACAACAAATGACAAACACTGAACAACATGATCCTGGATTAGGACAGGTGCATAAAAGTTCAGTAGGTTAAAACGTTTTACAAGCGCCAACCTTCACTCTAACCTGAGCGAGAAGTGTAATAATTTAACATAAAACACACATTCAACACATTGATTGTAATAGTTGACTTTCCTAGCAACATTTGACTTAAGACATCATGTTAATGTGTATGTAGTTGTTTTCAGTTCTCTTCTGTTTCCTCCTATTTACTCTGAGTAGCTATATAATTTACATAATCGATGGGAAATCACACGGCGAATAACTTTTTTTAAATTTAATGGTGAGTAAAATTATTTTAAACAATTTATACAAAGGAGAATGATAAGAGTTAAAAGTAAATAAGTATCAAATGAATTGATAAATTGTCATTATTTGATGTTTATTCAGGAAAAGAATAATCAACAATTATCTAAAAAAAATATGCTATTCAAGGTAGGTCAGATCTTGTAAATGGGAGCATTTTTGTAACGGACAAAAAAAACCTCATGGAGTCCTAAGCCAGTTAATAAAAGTCACTAAGTGCGAGGAAGAAGTTCAGGGATAGCATTATCCCTATATCCCTATCTTTCCTTCAGGTTGTACAAATATAAGGAGATGTTTTATATCACGTGAAGATATTTTCAACGTAGACGTAGCTATAAAATTCGACGTCACGTAAACAAATAAAATAGTTGGAGAGACGTAGCTATAACATTCGACGTCAAGTAAACGAGTACAATAGTTTTAGATGCGTTCCGATCCTATAATCGATATGTAAAAGAGTAAACTAATTAATTGTATAGATATAAGAAGATGTGGTATGAGTGCAAATGAGACAACTCTCAATCCAAGTCACAATTTATAAAAGTAGTTATTTCTTTATTTTAACTGTTTGGGAATTGTTCGATGCAATTGTACCGTCCTACACGTTTATTACAGTTACATCAGTTTTGAGTTGATCTCATTTTACAATTTTACATGTATATGAAAACATAAACGTAACCCTGTATCAGTCTAGTTTAGCTTACTTGTGTTGTGTTGTAAAACATTTATGTATTTTCGCATTTATTTTTTCATTTGATTTGTTATCTTTTCAGATATTGAAATTCTTATGATATTGTCTGTGAGTGGAGAAGATACCTTTTTTAAGATAATCTCTTTTCTTATTTATAAAAGAATTGCGAAAGATACCAAATGGATGTTCAAACTCTTTAAGTCGAAAACAAACTAACAATGCCCTTGTAGAGCAAACAACGAGAAACGTCTAAAAGACATACAGCGGTAAACAAAACACAACTTAGAAGACTAAGGCCGTGTTCACACCAAACGCCGTGTACAGTAAACATGTTAACATTTGGTTTCATGTAATGTACACCAGTTTCACATTAAATTTGTTCACATCTATACACTTTGTTTAGCTACCTGTACATAAGTTTTGTTCACACTTGTAAACTATATGTCAGTTAAATGTTTATTACGTAGAACAGACTTCAAATTTTCGAACAACTTTTCTAACAGTTAGGGAACGAACATTTGACTTTAAAAAAAAGGGGGAGGGGTTGATTTTTCCACAATTTGATAAAAAAAAATCGGGTCATACAGATGATAAGTATGAACAAATATCCTGAATCCATGTTTCCCCATACATTATAGTGTCAAATATTGAATTGGTACCATCAAAAAAAAAAACTTTCGCGCGAGAACTCAAACTCAGAACCCTCCCCCCTTTTTGGAGTAAAGTGGTTGGTCCTTTAAGAAAGTCATTTTGGATGATTTGCAGTAGTTTAAAGATGTCTCGATTACGCAGTAAAAACGTAGGCTGCATCAGCGTGCTTACAGACGAAGAGAAAGAATTGCGATGTTAACGATCACTACATGTCTATCTTTTCTGTTTATTTCAAATGGTATTTTTTCTCCAAGGAGTATTTGGCAAAGGGAAGGGTAATGTTTTTTTTTTTTATTTCTAATTGTATTTTAACGGGTCTGATAAACTACACACAAAACAATTAACCTCACCCTTTTTCAGTAATGCATTTATGAGTGAATTGTTGTTTGAGTAAAGACCAATGGCAAATATTTCTGTCAGTGTGTACGTCCAGTCGATTCGGGAAGACCTTTTCAAATGAATTATGTGTTCGGCAATAATGATGGATGAGTCTTGATAAGGGGTTAATAAAGCTACGTAAAGTACTTTTATAACAAATAAATATATCAAGTTTAGCAACTATCTCTGTAAAGAACTTTATTAATAAGTGTTATGAGTATCAATTTTATATAACAATCGTTTCTTTTTTAAATATACATGGGAAATTAAAGTTCTGAATGCCTAGTTTTGTGACCACTTAACCTACACAAGGCCTACATCGACTATCGACTGCATGTAGACAAAACATGATTTAAACTACATGTAAACATTGAGTTTTATCAATGGGGACGTAATTATGTTTAGTTTCTGTGTGAGTTACACTAACACAACACCAAGTTTAGGTCAATGTGAACACGGCCTAAGTTTACTCCTTGGTTTTGATTGTTATTGTCTAGTAATAATTTATAAATCAACCAGGAAAAATCCAGCCCGAGATTGTTTCCTTATTTAAAAACGGAAACGATATCATGTGTTTTTATATACATATTATTATTTTTTTTTTATCGTATTCATTACCTCCTGACATTCAGTTGTGATTTTTTTATTTCTATTGCCATACACGTTACATCATTGCAGAAGGGAATTAATCGCAAATGTACTTTGAATCACATTGTTCGCATATTCTGTTATCTCTGTGCTTTTTTCGATCTGCCAAATTCAATTCAAAATTATTGAATTTTGATATAACGATGGTAAATAAAAAGAATATTGTCCACATTATGTTCATAACAATTATTGTTGTTTGATATCAAAACAGTTTCAGTTCAATTCATAAAAATGTTATTAATCAAGCTGATATTCCACATCTTCTTTTAACGGCAACTACTTTGTCATATAATTCAAACATTATATTCATCATTTTAGTATCACCATGTTTGGCAAATGTCATACATACATCCGTAGTATTTCCTGAGTTCTTACATTTTCTGTAGTGATACAGTATGACATTGTGTGATCGAAGCATAATCCTGTAACAGAAAAAAATTCTTACAATTTAGAGAAATGCGAATGAATAATTGTAATGGAAATTGTATTTTCAATTTTAATTTTAAGGGCAACAAAACGACATAAAGACAATGAAAACTAGATGTGATATACGATTATTTTTTTCCTACAATATGTATAGGCTTATTGACAATAAATATAATAAACAAGTCATTTCATTTTGTATTTTGATAATTAACATTCCATCTAAAATATCAAATCGTTCGGATTTGTTTGTGTTTTTGTCTGTTTGATAGTCATGCTATTCTAACACCATATTCACATTACAACTAAACTATGTTCCAGTGACTTCTTGTGTAACTGTTCATTAAGAAATTTTTGGAAATGTTTTAAGTCGACACATTGCCATTCACTCGTAATAACAAATCGGTTATGACCATCGGTAATGGCCATCGGTCTAAAATGTGTTTATCATAGTTCTGACAAGTAAGTAAAATTAACTTTGTGAAACTTCTAATTTTTATTTAGCTAATCTTTTTATTATAATATCATAATAGAATTACCTATATGATAGCGTCTTTTTGATGAACGGTCATTTCATATGAAGAGTTTAGAAGTATCAAAAGTAAACTGTAACAGAGTGTAAATTACCCCGACAAAATGAGTATAATTATATCCATTTGGTCATGACCATACGCGTATGGTCCAATTACTCATATGGTCCGGAACAGATATATTTCTCATACAACATCTCTACGTTTTTCCCATTCACTGCATTTATCATATGAGTTTCAATAAAACACCTATTTAAGATGTAGAACTATTATATATTAAACAGTGCACTTATATACCAAACAAACTAAATGAAAAGCAAATACAATTTAACAAATACAAACTCATCAAATATATCAGGATTTTTAATTTAAAACACCAGATGCCCTTTATCTACAGTGCTCCGTTCAAATCAGTTGAAAGGTAAACTTTATCCGAAATTCCGAAAACGTGCCAAATACAGAAAAAGCAATATATGCCTGTGGAAAAGAAAAACCTTAGTGTATCGAGTACTTTAGAAACAGAAGATATACAGACCATGAACATATCAATGAAAGTCTAATCATAGATACCTTCGATATCCTTTAATTGGCCACACCACATGGGTATCCACGGTTGCAGTTCTATTAGGCATATAAATAGTCTTGAATCGATTGAAAATTGGCTTTGATCCTCGAATATATTTACTTGTTAGTAGAGGTTCGACTCCTGAAACTCCCCAATCTGTTATGAAGAATGAAACTCTCAGGGTGAAAGCAGCAGCATCTGGAAAAGCTGGTAACAACTCTGACTAAAGACAAATATATATTAAATTTAAAAAATGACAATTAGTTCCAATATCGCTTGAAATGAATAGTCTTTTCGTTGTCGATGTTATTCATATTTTCATTTTCAAAAATTGAATCAAATATCCATGAAAATATTAACAAGTGTAGCGCATCAACCATTTCCGGGTCGTATTATTTCAACAATTAATTGATGGATTTATTTTCAGGGTAAGACATTTGTGTATCTTACTACAATAATCATTATAAATGCGAATCAACCATACTAGCTCTACGTCTTAATGTCTCAAATATCAGTATTTGCTAATAATATAGTTGTTATCCATTCATTTTCTGTGTTTGACCTTTTGATTTTGTCATTTGATTCAGGTCTTTCCGTTTTGAATTTTCCTAGGAGTTCAGTATTTTTGTGATTTTACTTTTTATTTCATCCGGCCACTGATCAAATCCACAACCCTTTACACTAGAGATGGGTGTTACTGCAATATCAAGGAAGCATTACGGGTACCACTTGTAGATCAGTTACTGCTTTACCTTCTTAAAAATATGTTTCATCCACAGCTTTTTGGGGAATTCATATGTTGAAATCTGTGTTTCTGTGTAGTTATTTTGGAGTGATCATTTCTTTTCCGATTCATATTTATTTTATCATGGTTTTCCTTATCTATTTTGATTTTCAAAATATCCTTAAAATTATTTTTTTTGTCCTACTTTTTGTTCAAGTCATACCCTTTTAAAATTGTGTAAAAATTAAATCTAAAAACAACATGACTTAACAATGGATATTTTGCTGGTCAGGAGCAACATGTTTACGTAGTGGAACACGAAAAACTCCAAAAAATTAGAACATACATCCATTTCAATAATATTTGAGAAAAATAACAATACACAACATAAAGGCACTTGTATTCAAAGTCTCTGAATATCAAATGTTAAAAGCTAAAGGTAACATATGTACACTTATATACCGTCGGAGTACATGCTGGGAATAAAATAAAAGGTTCAGGCATCAGAACAGAAGAAACGAAAGCCATTTAAACAGAGTAGGAAAACTACAGCCTATACAAGGCTATGTTTTTTTAAACGCCTTATGTATGGTATTTTGCATATATCTATACCAATTTGAAATTCTTTACCTTAAACATTTCTGTGTATCTTGAGAAGTTTTTATGGACAATGTACTCGTCTAAATCTACAACAGCCACAAAACCGAATCCTTTTAAAATTTCTTTGCATGAATACACTGCGACCTGTTCATCGTGGGTACTTTGATGGTAATTCCATTTATGTGGTTCAAAATTGCGATCTAAAAAAGATTGAAACCTTATCTTTTTACACGCTAGAAATATATGTCAAACACATTGTGTTTGAATGATAAAGATATCATATTACGCATACCAGCACTATCATTCAATTGTCGGAAATGCCAAGTACTCATAAGCTTGATATTTCCCTGACAATTAGATATTATTAGTGTGATTATCGTGATATTATCAGTGCAGTCAGTACTCCCCTTAATTAATTCTATTTGTATTGAAAATCAACATTTATTAAATGAAATCTAAATGGAGAAAAGAATTCCTTCTAACGAGAGGGATTGTTAGTATTCCTAAGCGTATTGCATGTATTGCTCGGTGTTTGTCTTTATTACATTGGCTACAGGTATAGGGGTATATTTAGTCTGTCCCAAGTCAGGAGCCTCTTGTATTTGTGAGTCTTTTTATGATTTTTTAGTTTTAGTTCTTTTATATGTTTAGGAGTTTAGTATGGCGTCCATTTTCACTGAGGTAGTACACATTTTTGTTAAGGGGCCAGCTGATGATCCCCTCCGGAGATTTCGAGGGTTTTCTCGATGTTTGAAAAAGACATAAAATACAATTTTGAAGTGCTCGAAGTAAATGGAATTTAATTTTAAAAGATACTAAACTTATAATGAGATACGCAATACGTGCGTTTCGTCTACATAAGACTCATCAGTGACATTTAGATCAAAAGATTTAGAAAGCCAAAACAAGTACAAAGTGCAAAGCTATTGGCGAACGCATTGGTATATATCAATACCGTAAGATGGGGACATATGCACTTCTTCTAATAAAAAAAAACAGCAATGATTGGTAAAAAGAATCATCGCTTTGGTCGTAAAGGTTGAGCTTTCTCAAACTGAAATGCCTAAAGGAAAGTTTTGATAAATATTTGATACTTTTTTTCATGTAAAACTTAAACTAAATATTGAAATTACTTTTTTTTAAATGAAATAATGATAAATAATGTTTTCTATTTTGTACTTTAAGGATGTTATGATCTGCTATATTCCAAAGCACTCTTGATCACCATTGCTTATATGATGTCCATATTGCACAGTATTTAGGTTTCTGTGTTGGTTTTGTTGCTAATGGATTGTCTTTTAAGAGTGTTTTAGTCATCGTGTTTGGCTTTAACCTATGCTGATTGTATTTTTGACATCTCCCGCACTTGTTTAGGTATGAAGTTAGACATAGATAGTTTTTTTCTTTACCTCTTTTGAACTTGATCTGTGATTAAATTATATACGTTACTTTAGGATACATACCAATATTACCAGGCAATTTACATGGAAATGAAATAAGTATGGCAATGCCTTCTCTCTCATAATATTTAAATACTTCATATGCATCTTCATTTACTTGTTGTAGCGCTATCAGTACTGTATCTACACCCATCATTTTTTGATATTCGAACCATTCAATAAGATGCAGTGGATTTAAATAGTTATAAGCTATTTTAGCACATATTGCAAATTTGTTTTCCTTGACCGGTGCGTATAACACCGGCTGACGAATATGAGAAGAATCACAAAATTCCTTTTTTCCTACCAATTGAATATGTTTCATCGGGGAACTTATATTATGTACAAAACATTGATACTGTCTTGCTTTAAGACTGACAACCCTTCTCTTTTGAGGGTACGTTTCTTTCACAACAGCCTTTACACGATAAAATGACAATTTCGCATCTCCGTAAATACAACAGTCGAAATTGGAACGCACAGAACCGTCGAGAACATTTAGAACTACAAATTCTATCAGATCCGAATCTCTTTTCGCTTGTGCTACAGCAGAAATGATATGCACAGCTTCAGAACAAGAATCGATATTCTGAAAAGAAATGAGAAGGCTTTTACAAAAACAAATATTATAGTACATAATTTATAGAAATATGATAAAACAGCTCTAATTTACCAATTTAAAACACCTGACTGCATATTTTTGCTATTACTTTTACTAATATTTTTCCTGGATACATCGATTCAAAAGTCTCTTTCTGAATGCTTACAGACAACCAAATAATAATTAGAATAACGCTACGTTCTTATTCTATAGGTAAATAAGAGTTATATAATTACGCAAATAAATCAATTCGATGTTTTTTATTGTCAATTCACAATTATTTTACCTGACGACCATCGTTGGCAAAGAGCTGTTCTTGACGGTTTTGAAGTTTTTTTCACGTAGTTTTTAGATATGCAAATTGTCAACAAGAATAGATACTCAACCAGTCTAACTAATCTATTTGCGGTATTATTAAATGATATGACCAAATAAGCCGTTCACTTCCGGTTTTCAATTTTATTACAGCATTACTTAACTTTGGAAGTATCGTTATGCATAAAAACATTTGTATAATATTTTTAAATTAAAATCATAAAAATAAACAGGTTTAATGATGTGCAATGTTTTGTAACGTTTTAAAGTTTTGAAACGGAAAAAAACAGGGCCAATACAAAAAAAAAAGCGGGAAAAAAGCCGTATTGGCCCATGTGCTAATACGGGACGTTTACTTCCGGTTTTTAATTTTCTTATAATCATTTAATAAAAGTGTTATGAACTGGCTGTTTCTGTATTGGCACTGGTATAGATTCTCGGTCAGCTGTATTGGCCCTCGACCCTACGGGTCTCGATGCCATACAGCAAACCTTGAATCTTTACCAGTGCCAATACAGAAACAGCCAGTTAATAACACTATATTATGTACTCTGTGTTTTGTATAAAGTAGGAGACGAATTCTTTCTCTTTTATATCCTTTTTGTATTACTTGTATCAAATGCAAAATTATGTAATAAAAGTCAAAGTCTATATGCATTCTTCATTATACTTTGGTTTCTTTTGTTGAACAGAAACACTAAAGTGCAACAAAAAACCAAACGGCAATGTCACACACACACAGAAACGAATTATCAGATAACAACTGCATTTTTCCGGACTTGGTACAGGACATTTTAAGAAAATATTGTGGATAGAATCTGGTTTTGTGGCTAGCCAAACATCGCGCTTTTATGGCAATGTTAAATATGACAATAAAAGGACAACATTACATGACAGAACAACAGGACAAAAAAAGCAAGAACATGCAGGACAGAGATATACACAAATAGACAATACAATAATGCATTTCGACATGTTAATAGTTATCAAAGGTACCAGACTTATAATATAAAACGCCAGACGTGCGTTTAATCGTCATAAGACTCATCATCGGCGCTCAGATCAAAATAGTCCGAAAGCCAAACAAGTATGAAGTTAAAGATCATTAAATTCCAAAAAGTCGTGCTAAAAACTAAGGTTTTCTATGCCTGGAATAAGAAAATTCTTAGTATTAAGAATAATTCATACTTTTGCAAACAGTAACCTGTACTAACAATCGGGTTTTTTATTTGGTTATACCTTATTTTATAGATATGAATGATTGAGAACATATTTCATAAAAGAGATGAGCGAAAGATACCAGAGGGACAGTCATTAAATCCTACTTTTCCGCCCATAGTAAAACCATAGTAAAATTCTTTTGTTTGAAATTTTGAGTATACTTCAGGGAGTCTTCGATATCGAGTGTGAATAATCAACGTACTCGTTATAGATAATGTCTTGTAATATACCTTTGGTGGTTTTTGAAAAAATAGTCCTGGATGTCCAACACGTGAAGTCTTGCAGAGCTCACCACACATAGTTTGTACCCTTTCTATTTCGTTTATAGGATTCAGTTTTTGTTTAGTTTTGTTCATCAATGTGTTCGTTTTTAGGATCAAAAGAAGAGATATAAACATCAATAGCAAAATCACTTTTCTATATTTTGAATATCTGGTCTTCATTTGGTTCTAGTTATATTTGAATAGCAGCTTGTTCTCTGAAAATAAATATAGATAATTTACTGTGCGTATTGCTCTGGGTTTTTTCATTTTACATTAAAAACACAATTTTATTGAGGGGTTATCTGAAAACCACTACCGGCTGTGGGATTTTCTCGCAGCGTTTAAGACCCATCGGTGGCCTTTAGATGATGTCTGCTCTCTGGTCGGGTTGTTGTTTCTGTTAAATATTTCCCAATTCCATTCTCAATTTTACAAATAATTATACAATATTGCATACATAGCAATATAAATCATGTCCGACTAAGAAGATGTACAACCATATTTCGAATGCCAATGTACACAAAGTACACGTCAATATTATTTACGGTAAACTCGTTGGATCAAGCACATAAAACAATAAAGGGATATATAGTGACTAAACACAGTTAGTGTTCTGTATATATTTAACTGTGCATGACATTGTGTTTTTGCAGGAAATGCTTACCCTTCCGGAACACCTGATTTCACTCCCGGTTTTCAGTGGAGTTCGTGTTGGTTCTTAATTATTATTTATAACTGTTGATGTAAATGTCCTTTTGTTTTGTGAGTCTTTGTTTACTCCTTGGTTTTGATTGTTATTGTCTTTGCAGGATTGTTTTCAATGGAAAAGCCAAGTATGTTTTGCATCTAAGATAAAAATAGATTTTATTTTTCATTTAGTTCATAAGTGTAGTTGATTCACTTGCATTTGCAAAACATTAGGATATGTATTTATATGAAGGAATGTACGACATACGTAAGTGCATTCAACATGCTATGATTTTGTTATATAAAGTGTCAGTGAGAAATTTGATTATCAAAAATTATATGAACATCGCTCAGTAAACATTCCGACAACAATGCAAATTATTGTATATTTTCATTATCCATTTTTATTAAAACTATTTATTATTCAAGCACTCTTTACTTTGTTGTTATGACTTGGCCCATATATTTCATATTTTAGTATTGTACAATTGTGAATTGTAATTTCAAATCGTTATGTAGCTTTAGTAAATAGAAATGATAGAATCTGAAACGAGATGTTGTCTCAAATAGTTTTGCTTTAAACCTTTCCAAAGCAGAATAGTCAACTCAATCCCGTCCAAACAAACTAAGGTGCACTCAACTTTCTCTTTTCTGTGAAATTTTTGGCCATTATTATGTTTTTTGTTTCGCAAATAAAGTTGTCGGGTCAGCGGTGCAAATTGATGCTTTCTTTTAAAAATTTTGTATCTTTCTGTAGATTGTTGTTGGCGGAATTTATACGTACGCACTTATAAAACCCATTTGTATTTGTACGTACCATAGTCGACTGTTTTATGAATATTTGTGTATAATTCAAAAGTTTTGAAATATCTCGAATATACTGATATAACCCAATTTTTGAAATTTTTATCTATTGTGTCTGTTTGTTTTGCTCACCCATGGTTGTCAGGATTTCTATGCAACTGTCTTACTAGTGAGAGGTTTCTCTCTCTATGTTCTACATAAGGAAATGCATATACGAAGTAATACAGCAGCTGTTTCACAATTCGTTCGATGTATTATCTACTTAAATGCATATAGAAATATTTACTAATGTCAACCACAAGACTTAAAAGTTAGTATGCATACATAATAATACTTAGATAATTATGAGTTAATTAGCGGTCCAACGATTTACAGAAAAGAGCGACGCTTTACAGATAAGAACCGAAAAGAACCGAAAAGGACCGAAAAGAACCGAAAAGAGTATACATATATTTATTATATAAAGTTAAAACAATGTATATGTTAGCGACAATAAGTGAAATTAGGCATTAAGCTTAAATCCTAGTCAATATAAGCTAACGCCTAGGAAGCAAGTCTATTGCCTAAATGATGTTATTTAAGCTTAAATCCTGAAAAATGTATGCAGGCATTAAGCTTAATGCCTAAAATATAAATGAGCGTAAATAAAAGTCATTTATTCATTTAAATAAAAAATATATTTGTTACATAATAACATTATGATAACTGGAGCCTGTTTATCGGTCCTAAAAGATATCCAGACTTAGGACAGACATTTTGATAAACTTCCAACAGACTTACAACATGTCTCAACATGCACATCGAAGCTATCTGAGGATCATCTTACTAGGATATTCTAAACACTGTATTGGCGTAAAAGTAAATAGCAAATGAAAAAAAAATGGTTTATAAATTGACCATAAACCCACTTATTCATGGTATGGTATCAATATATCTGACCTGACACTACGTACTTTTTATTGCTTAATTCTTAAGAATTTAATATGCAATGTGTCGGGTTCTTTCGGGAGTATTCCCAAGTAAACCCTCATCAGAGGCCGACCTTCGGTATTTATTTCGTATCTAGTATCATAGATAGATGCGTGTCTGTTTCATAACAATTTTTTTTTATTTATTTATTTATTAAATAGTTTTATAAATTGACCATAATAAGAAAAACTTTTTTTAAAGTACTTATGACCAGTTCAAACCAGCTCGACTAGTGAATTGTACAAATTTTCAAATAAATATTAAAATTATTTTATAGAACCTCTCCCCTTTTTTAAATCTTTTTCAATTTGCTAATTTCCTTCGATATATAAAAAAAAATCGATTTCCTTTTCGGTTCTTTTCGGTCCTTTTCGGTCCTTTTCGGTTCTTTTTGGTCCTTTTCGGTCCTTTTCGGTTCTTTTCTGTAAATCGTCGCTCTTTTCTGTAAGTCGTCGAACCCGTTAATTACTAGTAACATGATACAACGGATAGATAGTTTGGGATAAAAGAATTGAAACAGTATAATATTTACCTTTTGATTTTCGAAGCTAAACGCACCAATTTTTTTTATACCTTGAGATTATACTATTTAAGTGTTTTGCATTTCTGTGGAATAATACAATCTTTTTGTCCTTATTTGTGAGTTTTATATCAAATTACTTTTAAATGGACATGTCATCTTCAATTTTGTTAAGGTGAAAATATCGAATTCAACGATTCACAATGAACCATTTACGGAAGTCTGTGTGTTTTAAAACCCACGAATGTTTGAATGAATTGAATGTTTAACAATTGAATTGCACTATCGATGATAAAGTATATGTGTACACTAAGTGATAATATGTGGAATGTCTAATTTTAGTCTAAATATAACGAGTCTGCATTTATCACTATAATGTTTTATTCTTGTTATTTTCATCATACACAGTGGGTTGGAAAGATTATAAACGACAAGAATTTCAAACAATGTTTATTATATTAAATTTATGCATTATGGGTCATCTACATCTTGTTTATAAATGTTAATTCAAACAATTTGCGTCTCGTACTGAATTTCTCTGTATTTATTTTGGAGGTCATACTGACTCTCTTCATTCATACTTGAGACGTATACAAACGCTGAAAACATATATGTTATGCAAAAAGAAATGTTTTCAGCAATCAAAATCACGAAAAAGTTGTCGGCACTAGAAAGCGTCAGTACATTTAAAGTACATTCAAAGATAGATAAATAAAATGACATTGATAGTTCTAGATATGAAAGGAATGATAGACAAAAACATAACTTATCTAGATATATAATATATTTGTTATGGAAATAACTTACCCAGTCATTATGCAGCTTTCACAGTCATGACGTGACATATTTCGCTATCGATAATTATATTTAACAAGGTCGTATATGGGTCATTTTCAAAAAATGTAGATATTTTGTAATGGTGTTTTTCAAAAATAAAATTATTCATATCGTTTTAAATTTTATTTGGTTTCAACACAGAACTATTCAACTGTATGAAAAAATAACAGAGCATTACTTTTGAATGCACAAAATGTCAAAAATTAAAAAAATGTACCTCTTACTGTCTGCAAGTGTCACTTGTGTTACCATAACAACTTATTTGAAAAAGAATACTTAATTATTTAAAACCATCTTTGTAAACGTTCTAAAAGTATTATTAGTTGAAAATTACTCGAATGATATATATTTTATCTAATTTTAAAGATTTTTTAATATTATTTTTCTAAATTAAAAGTCAGTCACAGAAAAAGCAAATTTTAAGTAATAAACTTTGGTAATTTATTTGAAAACAAGTTGAATAAAAATATTCGTTCTCTCTCGAATGAAATGAACTGGCAATGCATTGTACAAAAGCGAAACAATTATTAATTTAATTCAGGGGTTCAGTTTTAGCATGCATTTTTTCTATCAGTAACGCAAGTGACAATTTGGTAACACAAAAATGAAAAAAGTAACACTAGTGACAATCATACAAAATAACAACATATTTGATACAGTAAAAATACTATCAATGTTTCTGAAATATTTAATATGACATTGTTTGTTGTTCATTCATATCTAAAACCTATATTGATCTAGACACACATTTGAGGTCTATCAGTTAAGTCACATTTTGATCATTTCAAGGGCTTGTTTCCAAAGACTGACATCCACGATGTACTTTTGTCCAACAAGTTTGGGTTCTGGAATTGTTCCCAAAACGTTCTCCATGTCGTACCAACATTCGTCTCTTACTGCAAGAGGCCAATAAAAGGATGGATTTTCTAGGTTTCCTATTCTGTGCATACAACTTACAAACACCTCGGTTTCATCGCAATCTGTTACGATTCCAGGGTACGGTTTTTTGTCATAATCCACTAGTACATACTGTCCAAGTAAATCTTGAGGACTTAGATCTGAGACATTGAGATAGTTGTGTCTACTCCCGCCAGGATTATCGCCATTGTCAGTGTGTTCTTTTGTATTAACATCTTCGAATTCGTTACCACTATTGAGTTCACCTCTTCCAGTTTGTTCCATTGGTAGTAAAACAATGAAATGATTGGGTACCCAATTGTTCCTTTTCATGTCGTTTCTCGTTGTAGTCCACATTATAAAACTCGTTTCTTTGCTTTGTATTTCTCTAGGTTGAATCATGCGGTGAAGGTCTCTTCTGACATTAGGGTTACCAAGGTTTGGATAAACCGAATATATGGGACGACATAGCACACTAGCTAGGGCAAATACTTGCCAAATACCCATATAAGATTTATTCTTGCAAATTTTCAGGACCTCTCTCTCATATAACCTTTCGATTTCTCCATTTGACAATACTTCATTTGCATATTCATCCGAGTAAAACGCATAGGTTTTCGCAAGAGAATTATTCTTTTCCCTAATTCCCCTTTCCAAGAAACCTTGATTCAAGTATGCATCCTTGAAAATACAGGATTCGAGAATAATTCTGACTCTAATTTCCTCACTCATACCTTCCTTTCCAGAGACAAGTATACTACCCGAGTACGGTAAACAATTACCATCTGCACTAACTTTGACAGGATGAAGCGTTACATCATGTGGTATGTCAGATGGCAGAATTGAATGTGTTCTTTCATCAATTGCGATCCCAGTATTTGTGATATTTGGCGAGTAATTATAGTCTATTCTGTAACCCTTCTCATCTATGATTCGATTGATAATTTCGCATTTTTCTAGTATTTCCTCGTATGTCTGACATTGTCCAAGTTCGGTTAATGTGCGTGCGAAATAATACTTTCTCTTAGCTACTGTTCTATCTTCAGGTACCTGTATTTCTGGTGATTGTAGTGACCGGTGTCCTTCTTTATCATTGCACGCTCCTTGGTGTTCTGTTTCTGGATGTTCACTTTTTTTTCGTTTTTCTGTTGTTTTAGCTTTTCTGTTGATCAGGGAATGCACTTTCATATCGTGTCCTACATGAAATGAGCCTTTCACGCAAGTGCAGCTCACATCTCTGTACAGTATGTTTCCATACCCAGAGTACGATATTTGATGGAGTTTTAACGTTCCTGGAACGGGTTTGAGTGTTTCCTTTGATAAAATTATTGCCTTATTGTCTATTTCTTGCTGTCCTACTTCATACAAAAATACGGCAGAATCCTGGAAGTTCTTTACAAAAGACTTGGCACTCATTATATCTTTCCCATGAAGCACCAGATCATTTGCTCGTCTTTTCAGAGCTCCACCTACACCGTCTGGCACTCCTTTTCCGTGTCCACTTTCATGGAAGTTCCATTCTCCAGATAAATTCCTGACTGTCATTTCGTGCGTAAAAAGAAAGAAATTGCCCTTCTGCTTGTATTGCGTTGCCGGACCATCGCTAAAAAAGTGCACAGTGTCAACATCTTTGTTGGCGTGTAGAAGTTTATCCAAAATGGGGTCCATAAATGCCCAAACTGAGCAAGGATTGTGATCTAGACTATCTGACACTGCGCAAAATGTTTGTGAACTTAATGCAGTGTAAAAGACTCCAGTGTGAAGTGTTAATTGCTTTTTCGATGCCCCAAAATGCATGCTTTGTATTTCATTTGCTAATTTGCATTGGAAATTTTCAGCAAAATCGACGTGAACAAGTGCTTCGTTTGGCTTTAAATTTTCTTTGATATTTCTGTAATGTTTCATCTGATTTGCTATGTTGAATGCATGTATTTTGAACCTTTGCATCTCTGTAGAAAAGGCATCCATCAACACATGAATGCTATCTGTGACTGTTTCCTTGACGGTCAAAGTGATTTCTTTCTCGTCACCTTTAATATTTCTTTTCTCCTTCTTTGTTTTCCATTGCAGCCAGGATGTTTCCTCATTATTGTCTCCCTGGTCGTTTGTAATGATATTTATTTCTTTGCATTTCTCACACTTTCCATACATGCAATCCAAATCTTTTATGTCACAACTGAAAGTTTTTATCAGATCAGAAAGAGATTTCGACTCGACATGTTGTAATTTGAATAGTGAGTCTACAAGAAACTGCATGTTCTCATGTTTCTTACAACCACAGGTGTCCCTATCAGATTCTTTTGGGGGTTGAACCCAGAATGGTCTAAGTCGACTTAATGTTGTGTAGCTTAGAGTTATGTTTGTATTTTCAATCAGGAACTTCTCATGTAACTTTTCTACAGTGTCATTTAATATTCTCCTTTGTTTTTTTCACACCATTTTTAGTCACAGTGTCCTTCATACCAGGTGTTATCTTGCTGTTGTCGTCTCTTTCATAGAATTCAAAGATTTTCGGTTCGAGTCTGTATGACAAGGACCCTTTCTTAAAACGAGTTGTACCTGCTTTCATTTTAAGTTCTTCTCTTGCTTTGTCTATTAACTTATATTTCTTAAGCAGTCTACCCTGTGTCAACTCTGCTAGATACTTCTGTTGCTGTCTTTTAGCTTGGCCATATTTTGTCTTCAGTTCATCACTCAACGAAAGTTGAAACATAAGAGTTTTCTTTGCCTTGTTTTTCATTTTTCGTCTATTTCGTCTACTTCCCTTCATTTTTCTATTTTCTGTGTTCCAATTCCGTAATAATTTGTTTGTTTTGGTTCTTGGTGTATCAGGACATTTCATTAAAGGTGAATTCTTCCTTTGTCTACTTAGGCGGACGTATAACTTTTGATTGAGTCGTCTTGCTGCTTCAAGTTGATCTTTTAATTTCATATTGTCTCTATAGCATTTTGCTATTCTTCTTTTCTTTCTCCGGGTATTGTGAAGACCGATCTGTGGAGCTGGATCAGGTACATGTACTAACGGACCTGGCACAGGAGAGGATGGAGGCGTAAGAATTTGACCATGATTGTTAGCCTTTCTTTTTCTTTCTGCTATCTTTTTTTTCTTCCATTCTTTTCTTTGTCTACGCTGTTCTCTATGCGTCATGTCATTTATATGTTTCACTTTTCCTACTGCAACATCTTGTTGATATTTCGATCTGCACTTTGCCTGGTGTTCTGTCCTTTTAAAAAGATCTGCGTCTCGTTTTTGTCGATAGCGACGTTGTTTTTCTGCATTTGTGAGTACCATGCTAAAATTCCTGAAAATATATAGAAGAAATATTTATCAATAAAAAAATAAAACATTATTATGATAAATCTGACTGTTTTATGTCATTTGTGTTACTGCATTTGTCACTTGTGTTACTTGTTCTATTATTGTAGGATAAACATCTTTTGTGACAAAGAATTCATTATAACTCTGATAAAAATTATTGTAAAAGGTATTTTTATCGTTATCATCTTGCTAATTTGATAATTTTTCATGTAATAACTTAGAAAAACTATTGATTTGTCATTTGTGTTACCAATTTTGTCATTTGTGTTACTTTTTTAATAGTAACACAAATGACAGTAACACAAGTGACATATGGGCATGGAAATTGCACTTTTTATGAAATATATTCTCCCTGACAGCATGATTTATCTTCTGTCATAGTAAATGTTCTTAAACAAAAACACTGGTCATAAAAAGAATATGAATTTAATATGTAAACTGCTTATTATTGCAATAACATTGTGGACAAAAATAAAAGTTATGCTATAACTGTACATACCTTTAAACTCAAGTTTGATGTTAAAACTGCATCATGTTGTCTGCTAAACTACCCATAATTCCAAAGAGGAAGCGCTGCTACCGGGAGAAACTATTTTTTATTTGAATTCATAAAGAGAGATAACCCGAACTTTAATTTTGTTTTACAAAGTAACACAAGTGACAAATTAAAACGGCACACCTAACACAACTATTTTAATATTTTTTTCGTAGATAGTTGCCTTTTTATCTTTTAAAGTTTCTAAATTCAAAAGAAGTCAATGGATATAAAACTAACACACCAAAGCAGAAACAAAATATTCAGTATTATGCAAAGATTTTTGTATATCTTTATCATACTGCGGCGCACTTACATGCATTTTAAAGCATACCTAGCAATTTGAAATGCATATTTTATCACATAGAATTGCAGATAAGCGATATTTTCTGTTTAGATATCATTTCTTACATTTTATTGTTGAATAACGAAAAGAAAAAACATGATTTTTTTAAAATATTAGTCCAGAAATCAACTGCATATGTTACTTACACAAATATCTACATTTTTTGAAAATGACCCATATCATGACAAAATATTGTAGAATAAATTGGCCTCGTGTTCGGTTTTTTCAAAACATATTCATAACCAATTTCAGGCGAAATAACATCGTATTGCGCAATTTTTAGCTTATTGTTTCCCGCATTTTTCACTTTCTTATGGTCTGTTTGTTTTTTCTGTTTTAGCCATGGCGTTGTCAGATTTTTCTCGACTTATTAGTTTGAAGTATCGTTGGTATCCTTTTATTATGGAAAGACACCAACTTTCTACGGTACAAAAAAAAACAAAAAAAAACAACACGACAAAACAAAAGATTGTGCAACATATTTGTAAGGGATGTACTGAAATCTATCAAATTATATGCCTAAAAAACTGTTATTTTACAGAAAAGTGATTTTTTTTTTCAAAACTTCAGGGCATTACTTTATATATCCAATATATAATATTTTATTTGCTTTCTAGTTACTTATAAGATGGCACTCAAAAGTATGAATTATTCTTAATAATAAGGATGTTCTTATCCCAGGCTGAAACCCCATGCCATCTTTTTTGAACTTTTGGTCCTCGGTGCTCTTCAACTTTGTACCTGTTTTGGCTTTCGCACTGTTTTCGTCCGAGCGTCACTGGTTGGTCTTGTGTGGACCTTGTTTTAAACCTGGTACCCTTTGTTAGCTATTATGCGTGTGTTTCTCTGTCCTATATGTTCTCCCATTTATTTGTATTGTAGTCTTGTCATGTAATGTTGTCATTTTAATGTTATATTTAACATGCCACAAAACCAGGTTCAACCAACCATTTTTTTTCTTAAAATGTCCTGTACTAAGTCAGGAAAATGGCCACTGTTATAGTTCTTTTCTGTTTGTGTTACATTTTAATGTTGTGTTTCTGTTGTGTCGTTGTTCTCCTCTTATATTTGATGCGTTTCCCTCAGTTATAGTTTGTAACCCCAATTTGTTCTTTTCTCTATCGATTTATGAGTTTCGAACAGCGGTATACTACTGTTGCCTTGATTGATTAATTAGTTAACACGTGTTAATGTAATATTGATTTTTGTACTAGAAATCAACCATACTGTATAAACCACTTACCCAGTTTACGATTATATTATGTCTATAATCTTTATATAAATACTTCCCACTAACGGCAAATTCATATTATTTATTTATTTTAAAGTTTTGAATTCGGCGGTATCGCACTCGTTCTATCCTTGTGTCCTTGAATATTTGTACCTAATCCATCTTTTTAGAATTAATCATATTAGAGAGAAAGAAAAAATAAGAAAAAAAATGATACACATGCTAGTAATCCATTAAACAGCGTGCTTTTTAATACTGATCTGGTATGATTTACGTTTGAGTAATTAAGTGTAGATGGATGCATTTAAATTGAATGAATTGATTATGTATCTATTTCAATTGTATTTAAATGAGATGAAGAAATAAAGTATAATTCAATTTGTAATATTTTAAATTTTGTTATCATTGAAATATGCCATTTGATACTGTTTGAAATGTAGAATATAATCGGGGCTCCAAAAGACTGCTCTCCTCTGTTTTTTATATTGAATAAACAGAGGAATTTGAATACAAATATCTACCAAAGAAGTATAAAAAAAAACCTGAACATACAATCTGGTATACTGTATATCATTTCCCATTTTAAAGTAACCTTTTCTTAGATTCTACTAGTTTTTTTGCTCATTGTTGAAGGCCGTATGGTAACTTATAGTTGTTAATTTCTGTGTTATTTGGTCGCATTTGAAGAGTTGTCTCAATTATTCAACATTAATGAATCAGTAAAATTAATTAAAACATGTGAAAGTTGTACTCGAAAAGGCTGTAATTCAATGGTTGTCGTTTGTTTATGTGTTACATATTTGTTTTTTATTCATTTTTTTTTTATATGAATAAGGCCGTTAGTTTTCTTGTTTGTATTGTTTTACATTGTCATATCGGGCCCTTTTATAGCTGATTATGCGGTATGGGCTTTGCTCATTGTTGAAGGCCGTACGGTGACCTATAGTTGTTAATGTATGTGTCATTTTTGGGTCTCTTGTGGACAGTTGTCTCATTGGCAATCATACCACATCTTCTTTTTTATGTGAAAAATTTCCTTTTCTAGAAGTTTCAAAACGATGAACATCATTTAAAATTTTCATATTATTAAGTAAGAAAATAAGATACAAATGTATTGTATGCATAACGATATGTCCAAAATTATGTTAGCTTAGGCGTCCAACAATTAAAACTGAATGTGAACCATGGGCCAATATGATTTTTTCGGGATTGGCCCTGTCCGAAAAGCAACAGTACAACGTCATCAGTATTGCACATGATTTTATATCACAAATAATCTTAAAAAAATAGGGTCTCTAAGAAAATGAAGAGACGTTTTGACTCAGATTTAGTTTTCAAAGTATTTTTATCTACATACCTTTGCAAGGAGTCATACTGCTTTAGTGGCAGTGTCATACATGCATAAAATTACTTTAATTCTTATTATTACGTGTCAAATATGGAAATAAATAGCTGAAATCCATGGATTAATATTCATAGCGGTTTTATTAATACAATATCTATATTTTTCAAACGAAACAACTTCACTCTTTAAGGTTTTTTGGGTATGCACAACCCGGTCAATAGATAAATCCTCAAAAAACGATATCAAAATTAAAGATTCATGAAGTCGTATATTCCACTTCCTTCAATGTTTTCAGTCCTGCGAATTTAGTAAACCACAACCTGCTTATCATCCTTATATAAGTTTCATAATAAGTTGTTGTTTTAGAACACATGCAGCATAAACTTTAATCTCCAATTCTTTTCTTGTCTACATTGCAGTTTTTCATAAAATCTTTATTTTTGTTTGACCTCAAATACTTGTAATTCAGTTCAATTCACGAATATGCTATTTATCAAGCAGATATTCCACATCTTCTTTTAACGGCAACTACTTTGTCATATAATTCAAACATTATCTTCATCATTTTAGTATCACTATGTTTGGAAAATGACATACATACATCCGTAGTATTGCCTGAGCTCTTACATTTTCTGTAGTGATACAGTATGACATTGTGTGATCGAAGCATAATCCTGTAACAGAAAAAAAATTGTTCTAAATTACAAAAAAAAATTTAAAGAAAAGTTGTAATGGAAATTGTATGATTTTTTATAATGTACGCCAGAAGCATAAAGTGTGTGGGTAAACAGCACAAAGACAAATAGTACAGTAAAAAAAACTACACAAAAACCTTCAAAACTAGAGGTTTATATACCACCAGAGAAAATTCTGCATAATTTAGGTATATTCCATATTGTAATGAACGTGTAGCAATGCAATTATTCAGCAAGAGTTATAAATATCATTAAATTCGTCAAATTTCATTTCAAGTAAATCTAAAATATATTGTAGAATTGGTTTGATTGTCAATGAAACAACCATCCACCAATTGAAAGTAAATATAGACATCCGTACGGGCTTCAAGATAAGATAAATATGCTCATCATAGAAATATATATATATAGTTTCCACAACTGCAACAAATGTATTACGATATTTTTCCACTCGAGTCAGTTAAATTTTAATATTTAAAGCGCGAGGCTTGCCGAGCTTTTTAAATAATTAAAATTTAACTGTCGAGAGTGGAGAAATATCGAAATGCACGAGTTACAGTGGTAGAATCTGTTTCTCTAATGATTTTTATCCTTCCTTTTCAAGGAAAGTTGTGTACTTTTGATGTGACGTCATCAGACATGGTCGCCTTTTTTCATGACGTCACAATAAGAAAATTAAGAAGAAAACAACAAAATTTAACGTCACAATTAAATTATAACCAATCATTTGCTGAGAACAGATTTTTCATATTGGTATTAATCTTAGTATTCATCGTTGAAATTATTCGAAAATAAACATTAAAAAGCATTTCAGTAGTTGTGATAACATATTGATATAAAACTCAGAAAGTTACCTTTCAATTTATATTCACAAATTAAAATAATAATTATATACTGAATACTACGCTAACCACTTTAAAACAAAATAAACTTAATGATTTGTTTAAGTTTTGATCTGTCTTTTGTTCTCTATGTTGTGTTTTGTGTACTGTGTCTTTCTGTTGGTCCCATTCTGTTTTAGCCACGGAGTTCGACTTTTAATGAGTTTGAATGTCCCTTTGAAATCTTGCGCCTCTCATTTCATGAAATGCAAATCCAGTTTAATCTTCCGCATTTACGATTACAAACTCATCAAATATTCCAGGGTTTTAATCTAAAGCACCTGATGTCCGTTTCTCTACGTAAAAACTATCAATGGCACTCGAATCAAATCAGTTGTAAAGAAAAATCAAATACGTATTACTATATAATTGAAAAAAAATTTAATAATAAATTTGAAAATGTTGTGCTAAATACATCGTATGCCATATATGCCTGGGGAAATAAAAACCTAATTGTATCGAGTAATTAGCAACTAGAAATGTACAAAAAAAAATGCATATATCACTGAGATGTAGTTTCGATACAAATGTCCTGACATATATAATAGTGCTACCCATATGGACACAACATTCGTGATATGTGATAAATTGCCATGGACATAATTAGCTATCACAAACCAACAATACAAGGACATAAACACTTTAGTATCTCTCACAGCTCTCAACAATGCGTTTAAGTTTTATACTAAAAAAACAAACCTTTACTGTAAAATGATAAATACCTTCGGTATCCTTTCATTGGCCACACCTGATGTGTATCCATGGTAGCACTTCTGTTAGGCAAATATATATTTTTATATCGACTGAAAATTGGCTTTGATCTTCTTATGTATTTACTGGTCATAAGAGGTTCGACTCCTGAAACTCCCCAATCTGTTATGAAGAATGATACTCTCAGGGTAAAAGCAGCAGCATTTGGAAAAGCTGGTAACAACTCTGACTAAAGACAATTATATATTGAGATAACAAGAATGACAATAAATTACTCACAGAGGTCGAAATTAAGAATCTTGCTATTCTTGCTTTGTTTTCAGAAATTACATCAAATATCTATAGAAATGTGAACATGTTTTGTGTGGCGCATCGAACATTTTCGGTGTTAACGTCAAATCGTCGTTTAAATAAATGTACCGTCATAGACATTATAGAATGTGTTTACTTCTTCTAAATAACTTGATCGGTATACTTTGTAGAGTAAGACATTCATCTATCTTACAGTGATTTATCTTGTTTAATGCGATTCTAGATGTCGCAACTTAACGACAAAACCGCAAATATTAGTATTTTGTTTAAATATAAGTATGTTTTAAGCGACCGCAGCTTACCACAATATTTAACGCTAGAGATCGGTATTTACCGCGATATTAATACTTTATTTGGTCTTTTTATTTACTAGCGTCACTGATGAGTCTATTGTAGACGAAACGCGCGTCTGGCGCAGATACAAAATTTTAATCCTGGTATCTTTGATGAGTTTTTTTTTAGATGGTTAAATTCGGAAATTCAACTATAAAACACTTTCTATGGATAAAGATAGCCGCAGGACTATTTCTTTTCTAGTAAATGAAATGTTCTTCCTGTTATTTCTATCAATATCCCTCTTTCTTGTCCCCGATTTTGACATCACCGAGTCACGTGATTTTCAGGATTCACCTCCATCCGGTCCGTCCATTTGAAAAGCAAAGATGTAGACAATTAAAGATGAGAAGCCATTTTTCAGATAGGGATTAAACAAGAAAAATCAAATTTCGGTACGGTCAACTTTTCTGTCAGCTTTGAAATCTTAGTTTCTTTATAATTTCTTAATGTTTTAAGAGGGATTATAGAAGAAAAAACCGTGATTAAACCACACGCTGCGTACTGTTAACTGGTTTTTTTTTTAATTATTTTTATCAAATGAACACTGCACGACTTTCCATGTACTGTGTTCTCATTAATGTATTTGTAATAATTATATTTTATCGTTTGATTTATTGAAAATGAAAGGCGGGATGATTTAACATGGAGTTTTACCTTTTGAACGGTAAGTATAAGAGTTCTTACCTACAGCGTGTGTGGAATTAAAAATTAGGCCACACCAATTTAATTTCTTGTTCTACTGATTTTTTGACTCCAAAATTTTGAGCGAGCAAGCGAAGCTTGAAAAGTAAAGGCGAGCGATTATAATTTTTTTTTGTAAACATAAAATAGTAGGTTTTTGACAATATTAAAGCTTGATTTATCACTTGTACTTTGACATTTCTTTAATTTCTGAAGTATTTTTTCCCTGTTCACCAAGAAATAATTAAATCTGGTCTATGTATGTGTGACTGACAATGAGACCATTCTCCATCCAAGTCATAATCAGTTTGGGGACAACCCCTTAATGTTATAAATATCCCTTGTATATGTTTTATGAGGGATCAATAGAAATTATAATATATTTGTTTGTACAAAAGGGCTCATATTTTTTCAAAGAACTATATATCTATCTGGTATTAAATGGTCAAAACATGCATGTCCAAGAATTTTGTAATATTCCTGGACTTTAACCATGTTAACACATTTAAATTTTGTACTTTAACAGTTTAATATTATTCAAAATAAGTGGACCCCTCTTTTAGAAAAAGTTGTTTAAAATATGATGTAACTCTCCTCTTTTTCAGTACAAAATTCTAAGTTTTCAAAGGTTTTGTATAGAATAACTATACAAATCCTTGGTATTTCTATTTTCTTTTCTACATCAGTAAAATGACCCCTTGTCTGAGGGAGGGTTGTTCTCAACCTGATAATAACAAACACAGGTCAAAGTACGGCCTTTTACACAGGGCTTTGATACAGACCAAACAGCAGGCTATAAAGGACCCCAAAATTATTAGCGTACATAATTCGAACAGAAAAACCAACGATCTAATTTATATATCATGTATATCCAAACGGGAAAATACCAATGAACAACATCAACAAACGATAACTGCTGAACGACAGACCCCTCAATCAATGAGGACAGGTGCATAAACATGCAGTGGCTATGGATAGTTTTGTTTCGCCAGCATACAATATAATTGCAGTTGAAGGCAAATCCTTCAGAAGTTCTTTGTACTTTATTCTAACAACGAACATTTTTTGATAGGGAATATAAGTAAGGGGGAAAGTAACCAATTTTTTGTTCTTTATAGGTATTTCCGCTGTTATAAATTTATATCAGAGCAATCCCGCTTTGGATAAATAGGTTTCATGCTGAACAAATATTCTCACAGATATTTACAAAGTGTGGTGGGGTGCTTTTATGTTTAAAATCGTTATATACAGGTTAGACTGATTTTAAAAACAAATGTTGGTATCTTTTTATAATATTTACAAAACAAACGGTACGGGAAATGGACATGATTACATTTCCGGATGCGGGAAGCGGGAATATAAAAAAAAATAAAAAAATTCTGTTTTGAAAAAAATAGGTGCGGGCGGGTCCGTCGAACAAGGAATCAAATTGGTGTGGTCTAAAATTACCTTAAGAATGTCTGTGTATTTTGAGAAATTTCCATTGACATTGTACTCGTCTAAATCTACAACAGCCACAAAACCGAATCCTTGTAAAATTTCTTTGCATGAATACACTGCGACCTGTTCATCGTGAGTACTTTGATGGTAATGCCATTTATCTGGTGCGAAACTGCGGTCTAAAAAAGATTGAAACCTCGTCGAATTGATGGCCATAATATTTTTAAACATATTGTGTTTGAATGGTAATTATTTTATAACACGTACATCAACAATATACGTCAACTGTCATAAATGTAGGTCATATTGAGACCATGCAATCATAAACCTGATTCCCCACACGACAATTTGATAATATCAGTGTAAATATTGCCGATACTGTAGTCAGTACATCCCTTCCGCTCTGTTTGTATTTAAAATCAACAGTTACCATACATAAATGGCGAAAAAGACACTTAAAACTTTTGATTAAAACACTAATACTATACAATCATTCAGATATTCTGATACATGGTATCTTATTATTATCATTTGAAAAGAAAAGTCTTATATACATCGCTTATTATGCCATTGAATTCATCCAAAGTTTTACTGTACTAGAAAAACAAAGGATATATGGTATCAAGTCATGACACAAAACCAGTTTATGCTCAGCACAAAAAAAACCCAAAAAGCAAAGGAATAGCACTTTAGTTGCTGTTCATTTTCTGAAAGTTACAGTGGGGTCTTCAACATGAAGCACAAAAAAAATACAATTTTACCTCACTGCAAATTTAAGAAAGCCCCTAACGAGTGGAATTGTGTACACGTGTATTTGTAGATAAAAAGACTAACTATATAATTTTATTCTTTGCAAGCTATACAAGTAGCAAAATATAAAAAAAAAATAGATCATTAGTATGAACGCGAATTTATTGCAGCATTAATTAAATACGTTTTAGTTCATGAATATTTTGTAATCTTATTTTTGATTTGTTATCAACTGCTTGAAATATTCAACCTTTGATTAATAAAGTGTCTTTGTAAACATGCAAGAATGAATGTTGTTAAAGTGTGACTTCCTGCGTGATAAATGCGTAGCTTTAACTACTTATTATGACAATTTAAAAGAAAAATCTGCATTACTCAAAATAACTTTTTTCAACCACTACATTATTGGCAGCTCTGTCGATCGGTATCACGTAAACCACAAGTCCTCTACGTCGATTTTCCTTGACATGGGCGTTTAAGCGTCATTTTATAATTGCGATTGTGTTCAAAATAAAATTACAATATAAATACCTGTTTGCAATTAGAGTCAGATTTTTTTCATCAGCTTTTAACTGTTAACATCATTTTGTACAAAAGGTCAAAAGAGTGGTTTTATTAACATGACGACATACATGTACATGTGAAATAGACCCGTTTGGAATTGATCTTGAAATATGTTGGAGTATACGTTATGTTATGACCATAGGGATCATAAGAACTTCAAAGGCTAATGTTTAAGCAGCCTTATTGTCTATACTATTGATTAATGTAACGACTGAAACTAGTTTGTACAAGATTTTGTATTTGTATACGAAGCTATAAGGGTTGTTGTTTATCAAAATAGGGATGTATACATTTCTACAAAAAACAGAATCGTTAAATGTACAATTACAAAAACTGTTGTATTGCCGTCTTGGATGTGTTGAATTTATTTGCATGTTTGTTTAAATTGTTTGATCAAAATTTTTGTATGTGATTTATAGATTCAAACTATTGTCATATTAACCTGTTATGTCTGTTTGGGTTTTTAACTCAGTTTTGTCAATATAGTTAAACTATAAACAAGTCATTCAATTGGGAGCCAGCTTTTTAACAAGGTCCAGTTCAACATTTGCTTCGGAAAATATCTGTGGCATGTCATAAATATTTATAATTTGTTTTTTTAATGAAATAATGTCTGCAAAAGCGTATTAAGGATCTGTTTAACATTCAGATTCACTAATAATCACCGTCGCTTATTTGACGGTTATATCATTCAGTAGTTTAAAGTTTCTTTGTAGTTGTCATTACATCATTGAATGTGTTCTATATAATTTAGATTTTTTGTTTGTCTTTATAGAGGGTTATTTTTGTGATCTTGTTTCGCTTCGGACTCTGAATTTTGATCAGTGATTTATATGTGACTAATGTGTATAATTTTTCAATCTCAAATACATACCAATATTGCCAGGCAATTTACATGGAAATGAAATTAGGATGGCAATGCCTTCTCTCTCATAATATTTAAATACTGCATATGCATCTTCATTTATTTGTTGTTATAAATACAGCAGTCGAAATTAGTACGTTTGGAACCATCGAGAACATTAAGAACTACAAATTCTATCTTACTCAAATCTCTTTTTGCTTGTGCTACAGCAGAAATGATATGCACATTTTCCGAGCAAGATTCAATATTCTGAAAAGAAACAATAAGATTATTACAAAGATATATATGTTAATACATGATTATAAAACAGATTGTAATGCAGGTGCATTTAACCAATTGTTAACTTCCGACATTCATATCATGACTATTGACTGTTACAATATACCTCTCACGTAAATCTATATGAACCGCAAGCTATCTGCAAACACTATTCCGTTTTCATTGTGTTAAAATTGCAATAAAAAACATCCTACAGAGCCTTTATTCCTATTCTGATGCATACCAAACGAATTAGTGCATTTCAAAGTCAAAATAGAATGAATTGAAATTCTACGAAAAATGCTTTTGGTGCATTTAAGTCATTCCAAACATGACGTCAACGAAAGATAACAATGGTGCGGGTTATTCGGTTATGCGAACCCTGTGAATTCGGATGATATTGCATTGAAAATGAATTCTTTGGTAGGTGTTGATTAATTTTTTATTCTAATGTATTATTCGCACATTTTCCTGCATTCAGTAGGATTTTTGGATTTTTCTGAAATTTTGGCTCCTTAGCAACGAAATGTCAACTGTGGATTAGAAGATGGCATGTGAGAACAAATATAAATTAAAAATGTTGAACATGTATTAGTACTTACTTGCTTTTTTACTTTTAAATTTGATCTACATGAACAAATAATGTTTAAACATTTGCTTATAAAGAAACACAATCGTTTATTGCACATAATTCATTGGGACATAAAGTACGAAAGTATTGGTATAAATAAGTGTAAAATGTTACATAACCATCTATTCAGTGTACAAGTTGAAGCAGATATCCGAAACATGTGATATACGTATCTTTATTTGGCCGAAAGTCAGAGGTTCTCTCTTGCACTTTTGGCTTCCTTTGTTAATTGAACAAAGTGTTGAAAATATGATAAAGGAGTAGGTTCAGTAAGACCCCTTTTTGGCCCAAAAATATAACAGTTTTACAAAATTGTTAAAATGTAAACCTTTAGTTATTTATTGGACAGTAGAATGCTTCTGCTACATAAATATGGGCTGTTTTTGACAATACAATGCACATATATCCGGTACTAGCACCATTAAGTCATGTTAAATTACTGAAATCCTCATAATTCTAGCATTTTAGTTAAATTTAAGACGGTTTTCGTGTAAAACGAAAGTGGCCGCATTCGTGTTCATCCTTAATATTGAAATGTAAGTTGTATTTTATGATAATACATAACATATATAAAGGTTGAGGATGAACATGGATGCGGCCACTTTCATTTTTACCAAAAACCATCTGAAAAGTGACACTTTTCGGCATATTAGGTAGATTTTTCACATTTGAGCTTGAATCAGATCGTTTTGAATGACTAAATCTGTTAAAATCTTTCACATAAACTAATTAATTCAAATGAAATAGACACTTAAGTGTTTAAAAAGTGGTCAAAATCTTTCGTCAGATGAACCTGAAATTTGAGGCCAAAATCGGTCCTTACCGGACCTTCTCCTTTGAACATTCAATCCATACTTGTTTTTTGTTTTTCCATATTTCCTAGACATGACGTATTCAAAAATATTTCAGTGAATCCTACTGTTTCCGTAATAAATCTTTTATTCAAATTTTGAGCATATTTCTAGGAGCATGTGAGGTCCATGGTTCGAATCAACATACTCGTTCTGAATAATAACTTGCAATTTACCTTTCCTGTTGTTTTGTGAAAAAATAGTCCTGAATGTCCAGCACGTGATGTCTTGCAGAGCTCGCCACACATAATTTGAATCTTTTCTATTTCGTTCATATGATTCACTTGTTGTTTATTATCGTTCAATATTGCGGTTTGTTTTATTATAAAGAAAAGAAATATAAACATTGACAGCAATAGAACTTTTCTATATTTTGAATATCTGGGACTCATCATTATAACAGCAGTCTGATCTCTGAAAATATATGAAGAAATACAAGAATGGATGAGAAAAAAATGAGTAAATATTATATAAATAACATTATGTAAACTTATTCGACTACGAATATGTACTACCATATGTGGAAAGACAACGTACAGAAGGTGAACATATTCTTTATTAAATTCATATGTATTCTATATGTAAGATTCTCCCTAATTTTTATTCAAGAGGTTACTTTTTATATATATTCATTTAGTGTTCAATGTCTCGATGTAATAGAATTAGCCGTTTCCTTAATGTTTATAATAAAGTTGAGTTGTTTTTATAGAAGGGATTTCTATTTTATCTATTTCTGCACAATTATTTTGTCTGTTGATATAAAAATATTAAGAATCATACGTAAAAAGTAGTTTAACATAAGCATACTTTTGTGTTTCTGTAAAAGTTTAGGAACTCCGTCAGTAGATACCCGTGTCTTCACTTTTAGGTGTTAGTTCTGTAGTTGGTTGCAGTATTCGTGTATTATATGATGTTCTGTCTTCTGAATTGAAGTAATAATGTTCTCTTTTGTATTTATATTTATATATTATTAGCTCGTGTCTTATAATAATTACATTAGATGTATGTTTCATTATAGTAATTTATTCTGATTGGCTAACTGCACATCGAGTGTTATTCCGTAAGCAGTTGCATTGCTCAATACAACTTTTCACTCATGATAACACGTGCTCCAACAATAAAGTGCACAGGTGAATTAAATGATAAAATATATAAAATTCGTGTTTTCATGATCATAGCTAAAAAATTTAATTATAAGTATTGAATGCTTCTTTTTGTAACTTTATAGGGTTGTAAAAGCGTTGACCGTGCGTACATTTTTAGAATGAAGCGCTTCCGCTCTTCATGCAAAATGTACTTCGGTCAACGCTTTTACACCCCAATAAATTTACAAAAAGAAGCATTCAATTCTTAATAACAAATTTCTAAAATTCGAAAGTATCATACCACTTCTCATCATTCACTCTATTACATCATGTCCAACTTTCACTCTAGCTCAAACACTCGATGGCATCCTCGATTTAGCTCAAACTTTAGCTCATCACAGTGTCTCAACTCTCACACACATCGTTCCTACTCCCTCGCCTTCTGCCACTGCCTCTCAATCTCACAGCATCGCTCTAGCTCAAACACAACCTCTCTTTCGCTCAAAATCCCACTTACTCAAAACAGTCTCTCTCTCGCTCTTTCACATTCACACTCTCACAGTCTTACACTCTTATAGTCTCTCTCTCACTATCTCTCTCTCTCTCTCTTTCGCTCACACACTCCCTTTCTCGCTCTTACTCTCGCTCTCATGCATTATCTCTCTCACACTATCTCTGTCACACAGTATCTGTCTCACACTATATCTCTCACTCGCACACTCGCTATTACTTTCACTCTCTCTTCCTCACTCTTCCTCGCTCTACTCTCTCTTCCTCGTTCTACTCTCTCTTCCTCGCTCTCACTCTCGCTCTCACTCTCGCTCTCACTCTCGCTCTCACTCTCCCTCGCTCTCTCTCTTTCTCGCTCGCACTGTCTCTCTCTCTCTTTCTCGCTCTCACTCTCACTTGCTCGCACTCGCTCGCGCTCCCACTCTCAGACTCTCTCTCTCTCTCTCTCTCTCTCTCTCTCTCTCTCTCTCTCTCTCTCTCTCTCTCTCTCTCTCTCTCTCTCTCTCTCTCTCTGACTGTCATTCTTACTCTCACTGTCACTGTCACTCTCTCTATCTCTTTCTCGCTCTCGCTCTCACGCTCACTCTCACTCTGTCTTTCTCGCTCTCACTATCACTCTCACTCTCGCTTTTACTCTCGTTCTCATACTGTCTCTCACTGCCACAGGGAAGGAAAGGAGTAGGAAGAAGTTAAAAAGGAAGGAAAGGAGTAGGAAGAAGTTAAAAAGGAAGGAAAGGTGACAGTGAAAGAAAGAGACTTAGAGAGAGTGAGGGTTAGGAAAAGAATGTTAGTAGTAATAACCGAATCATCATAGGATAAAAAGAGAAAGAGTAAGAGAGATAGTCCCTTTCCAGATATATTTTCTGGTTGGCTCTGCAAAGCCAACAAAGAAAATATACCTTTGCTTAAGTGCATGGCTACGGCAATGGCTTCTACAACGTCAGGGCTATGTAAATCACAGTCCAACGAAGAGGACACCACGCCTACCATTATCTGGAAAAGGCGGCACTCAATCCTTCAGTACACTTCATTAGGATTGAGCACAACACAAATATCATTCATTGCAGTCAAACATTTTTATTTCAAAAGAAGTAATATACCATGTTGTATCCAAAAAAATTATTCCTTGCATTTAAAATTTTACAAAGGATGGCATTGTTATTTTTTTATTTTTTTTATTTTGGTATTTGATCCTTCTATTCAATTTTTCTGTTTAATTAAATATAAAATGCTTTATTTTTGGAGAATTTCAAAATTTTATGAATGAGCATATTCAAGGGTAGTAACTTCGATGATTTTATATTTATAACTCAAATGAACAAAACACGTGTTTACCAAAATGTTCACGTGTAGTCAGCGAAGTAAAAATTAAGACACACACTTATATATCGGAAGAAATAAATACATAAGAATTTTTCATACCATAATGCACTACATGGAGAAATAATTTAAATCAAAATTACATAGAATTTAAAAGAAAATACATTTGTACATGTATCAATAAATAATCTAAGAAAAGCATGTTATAAATCATGTCAGTATAGAAGCACTTGTTACTGGTAAATTGAATATTGTCTTTATTATCAGGAATATAACAGTTGTTTTTCCCTCCATCAGTTGATTGATTACGTTTGATTTTTTCAGTTGTCATGCATCCTTTCAAAATTAACCTTTATTAGAACTCGGTTTTGGAATCCCGCTAACATGTATAACCCCGCCACATTTTGTATGTATGTGCCTGTCGCAATTCAGGAGCCTGTAATTCAGTGGTTTTCGTTTGTTGATTTGTTACATATTTGTTTTCCGGGTTTTTTTTTTTTTTACATAAATCCTCTGGGGTCTCTAGCTTGCTTGAATGCTACCACCGTAATGGATCTCACACTAATATCAAGGCATATAACCAAAACGAATTAGACTGTTAGTTTTCTCGTTTGAATTGTTTAACATTTATCATTTCGGGACCTTTTATAGCTAATTATGCGGTATGGGTTTCGCTCATAGTTGAAGGCCGTACGGTGGCCTATAGCTGTTTAGTTCATTGTCGTTTGGTCTATTGTGGAAGTTGTCTTATTGGCAATCATACTACATCTTTCTTTTTATATTAGTAGCGTATGCTATTTAGAAATAGTCAGTACTGAAAAACGACTGAAAAGTAAAATCACAAAAATACTGAACTCCGAGAAAAATTCAAAACGAAAAGTCCCTAATCAAATAGCAAAATCAAATGATAAAACACATCAAACGAATCGACAACATTTGTCATACTCTTGACTTGGAACAGGCATTTTCAAATGTAGAAAATGGTGGATTGAACCTGGTTTTATAGCGCTAAACCTTGTATGACAGTCGCGTCAAATTCCGTTATATTTACAACGATGAGTGAACAAAACAGACATATTAGGTAAAATAGCCAAAATATGGGTACAGTAGTCATCATTGTGTCACAATCTCAAAACAAACAAATATTCAGAACGAAAAACGACTGAAATTTCAGTACGGAAAACTTTTTTCTCTCCATTACTGAAAACATACATATACCGCCTGTCCCAAGTCAGGAGCCTCTGGCCTTTGTTAGTCTTGTATGATTTTTAATTTTTGTTTCTTGTGTATAATTCGGAGTTGAGTATGATGTCCATTATCACTGTACTAGTATACATATTTTTTAAGGGGCCAGCTGAAGGACGCCTACGGGTGCGGGAGTTTTTCGATACATTGAAGACCCATTAATGGCCTTCGGCTGTTGTCTGTTCTATGGTCGGGTTTTTGTCGCTTTGACACATTCCCAATTTCCTTTCTCAATTTTATACAATTACTGAATACATATGAGTAAGAAATGAACTGATTGATAACTTTTTATACAGTGCTGTATTTGTAATGGCATTTAAAGTACATGTGAACCCTGTATAAATTCCTTTAACATACTTGACAAAAAAAATAAACTTGATTACAGATAATCCTTGTAATATTAAATAAATAAGATAATCATTGTACAAGTAATATTAAATAAAACAATCCATGTTTGCTTCGGTTAACATATGCACCTTAAGGTTGTATCACAATCATGTGTTATCCAAGTAAAAAATTCAAAATGAGGTCGTTGTAACAGTTATTAAGCAAGAAATAGTAAACGTGTTGTTCTCATTTTTTATAATAGTTTTTTTTTTTTTTTCATTATCCAAGTAAAACGTCGTTAACTATTTGAAGGACGGCTATTTGTATTTGGTTAAAAGTGTTCATTGTTTAAATCTAAAGGGATGTTTTAAGTAGTAAACAGTTTCGTCTTATTGACAAAACTAAAAATTACACATACTTCTTATGTAATATATCTGTTCCCACAGATATACAATTATCTATGTTTTGTTCAATGAGAACAATGAAGACACACGTCAACACGTCCCTGATAAGAATAATTGTAAAAATGAGAAATATACCAAACAAATTCGCTAAATATATATCTTGGGAAAAATATTACGAAAGAGAAACATGCGAATATATGGATTATTTTCTTTTTGTCTGTGAAACGGAAATGTTAGTTAACATCAATAAAAATCTAAACAATAAACACATTTACGGTTCAATTGAAAACACCTTTATTGTTTAGGGCGCTGAATAATTCCCAATTTTTTCTTACCCAAAAAAACCAGACATCCCTATAACGTTGTGTTTGTTTTGATTGATTGATTGATTGATGTTAAATGTCACTCTCAACACAATTGTGCCATTTCGTGGCGGACAGTTTTTATTGGTAGAGGAAGACGAAGTGGCCGGAGAGAACCACTGATATTTGGTAGAAAAAAAATGCAATCCTAGTCAATACAGTTTGTGCAGAGTGCACTTGCCCAGTGCAGTATTCTAACACACAACTCCAGTGTTGACTTGCTAGTGATACAGTAGTTGGGGACTTAAACACCTCGGACACCGTTTTTATTTTGACACTGCCAATTATTGTATTAACCTTTTCAGAAAATGTAAAGCATAATTTGAAACCAAGCTCTTTTTCTGAAAAGAATTGTTCACGATATAGTGTACAATGTCGGACGGGATATCTGTTTACTCTTAATTTGGAAATCTAGCTCGTAGAAGCACTTTATCATTTTGCCGATTAGGGCAATGAATTCACGATTTCACCTCTAACTTCCGATTATAAATTGGTATGAAATTTAACAGTAATGATGCGCTTTTTAACTTGTAAATTAAAGATACCTGTTCATAAACACGCAGCTAGGTATTTCAGTCAATGCAACCTTGACAATTACCAGTGTATAACATCAACAATACAATATTCTCAATAGACAAGTTTCTAATTTTGCATGTCATGGCCTATTATAACCGACTATACGGTATGGGTTGTTTCTCGTTGTTGAAGGCCGTACGGATGCCTTTAGCTGCCGAAATCCACTTCAATTGAACTTTAGTAGATATTTTCTCATTGACAATTATACCACATCTCCTTGTTGATGCCATTATTTAATATTCCTAGTCAATTTGTACAACTAGTACATTTCTTTTTTCTCTCTTTTTCTTTAATAAGTTTTCTATAAATATAATTAAATGATATTAGAGTATAAACAAAACAGTTTAATACCGTTAAGATATCTCCAATACAACTCTACAAGCTTTTAAATAATAACCTTTTAATTCACATTTTGTTCCAAATTTTAAGGGGGTCATGTGTGTGTGTGAACAATACCACTTTATAATAATATTATTGAAATTGTTAAATGATATTTTGCCCACTCTCTCTTAACATTTATTATCCCCTTCCGAAGGACAATCACCATACTCGCAAATGGTGTCAAGGGAAAGACGAAATTTCAGTCCTAAAAATTTTCTCCCCGGAACGGTGATCGAATCAGGAAATTTTGTGTCAGAAATCCGATGCGCTAAACACTACACTACGACTCTCCACATTCTACTGAACTATTTTGGTAATGTTTCACAAAGTTTTTGAGCCGTTAATATACCGCAGTCCCACTTGGCCACGATCGCACTACGATCTGTGAAAAACATGTAAAATTTGACGATCGTAGTGCGATCATGTAGATCGCAGTAAGGTCGTATCACGGTCGTGTGCTGAGGTCTTCAACATCGTGATGAGCGAGGCCAACTTTGAACATGTTTAAAACAATCGTGATGTGGTCATGGCGAAATCAGGTCGTAGTAGAAGCGTAGTGAGAGCACACTAAGGTCGTGGTAAGATCGCAAATGTTGCTATATCGTGGGTGCGAGAGCGTAGCGAAAGCGTGATTCTATTCGGAGAAACTGTGCTACGTATACGATCTCATAGCGATGTTATTAAGACCTTCACGTTATCACCGCGACCCTAACATGCTTACATTACGACTATACCACGTTTACACCACGCTGTTTAAGACCATAGTACGATTCTAGCACGCCCAAGTCGTCCTCATCACGCTCTTCTTACGACCTGAAAACGTTCATACTACGACCATCATTCTTAATGTCATTTTCACATAAAATATATTAAATCTCTCAAGGTTTTGTTTTATTTTAGATCGCGGTGAGCGTGGCGCAATCGTGGTCTAGTGGGACTGGGACTTTAAAATGATAAATAACAATATTTTCATTTCATTTTACATGTAACATTCATATGACATTATACAATTTATACAAAATCAGGAGATGTGGTATGAGGGCCAATTAGATTACTATCCACCAAAGTTCCTTCCGACATGACAAATTGTTAGATATTTCAAACGAGAAAATTACGATATGAAAAATGACAAACATATGAAACTGAAATACAGGCTCCGGATTTTGGGATAGGGATTTAAAGAATGTGGCGGGTTAAACATTATTTGTGGATGTGCACGTGATGTTAAAGCACACAAAAAAAAAGAATAAATTGTGGAAATATGTTACAATTGGTTAAACTCAAAGAACGGTACATTGCACGAAAAACAACAAATATGAAAAAAAATATAAACAAAGAACCTATATAAGAGTAGCATCTATAAAAACATGTCTTAAATAAAACAACTGATAAAGGAAATAGGAAATACCCAAATTTAACAAAGTGTTCTTCTGATTGCACAATGGTTAATAAAATATATAGTAAAAGAATTAAAAATTATAAATTTAACTTACAACAAATAGTAGTATCCGTGATAAAGATAGAGATGTTGTTTGATAATCTTTTATTAAGTTTTGTAAAGACCAGGTTTTACCTGTATTTCAGAAATCACATATTTTGCATAGTTAATCAATTATCGCTTTGTTAGAAAATATATTTGTTTGTGGAGGAAGTTAATGGAATTACGATACGGAATGAGATTGTTAAAATGTACAACTGCTAGCAACTCTGATCATGCAAGCATGTTTTAATTAAGAAATAATTGATGCAAGCCATGCTTTATTGTAGTTTTAACATGGGACGGCATTATATTCGTGATTATTTTTGCCCGAGCGATAATGAGGTCTAAGATAACACGAATATAATGCCTACTCATGTTAAAACTACAATAAAGTAGTAGCTTGCATCAATTATTTCGATTCTGATTAGGGCTATTAAGGTTATTTCTATATCTGATGTGTATAGGTGTAGCCTGTTTGTAAAGGCTCTTCCATGAACCTCCCTTTTTCGTTGATAAACAAGCAAACGAGTGGCAATGTGATTTTTCAGAGGGAGGAGTTTGAACAGCCAACATGAAAGGTTGTCGTATCTCGGTCAAATATGTCAATTTCCAAATGCAACACATTACAGTCATAATAAATGAATAAGTAACAACATGTGCATCATTTAAGAGTTTTAAATTAATGATATATAAAATGCATGACAATTTGATAAAACTCATTATTCTGCAGTAGTCAATATACGCATGTGCAAACACATTTTATTGGAGTTAGAGCATTGGTTTAGCGAAATAAGTACGTCATATTAGAATTTTCTGTAGAAAAAATGCAAATGTAAATATTATTTTTACTAAAAATATGCACATCCGGATGACAAACAGCTGCTTGAGATAAAAACAGGTGAAAAGGTACCATTAGCAGAAACCCCACTTAGTGTAATCGTTCGAGTTTATTTAACTTTATAAAAAAGTCAGATAGAAAGAATGATTTATTAATATAATTAGTAGTCATATTTCGTTTCATTTTAAAAAAAAATCACGTTCAACATAGATCCACATATTTTCTTTTATGGAGGGATAAAGCATACTTTGTTAAAAAAAACACCAATATGTGTCCAAAATATTCTCTGAAGTATTTGCCTTATTGACAATTTCTTTGTAACGGTTGAGAACGTGCATATAATAAAGAATCGGCATTTTATACTATGGATACCAACTGTGTTCCAATTCTAGTCGACATTATTTATACAAAGAATACTTCACACATGAGCGTATGGCCTATATTTTAAAATTTAGTCCTGGTATCTATGATGAGTTTACTTACAACCACTGGGTCGATGCCACTGCTGGTGGAGATTTATTTCCCCAAGGGTATCACAAGCCCAGTAGTCAGCACTTTTTGTGCTGACATGAATTATCATTGATATTGTTATATTTTATTAAATTAACTGTTTACAAAATTTTGAATTTTTTGAAATACTACAGGCTTTTCTACCTCAGGATAGATTACCTTAGCTGTATTTGCAACACTTTTAGGAATTTTGGATCTCAATGCTCTTCAACTTTTGTACTTTATTTGTTGTGAAAATTTCCATTTCTATGCAGCGCTTTGCAGCACCATCTTCATATGGAGAATATATCTCCCAAAATATATGTCAAATCAGTACTATAAACAGTACTGTCAAAATCAGTACTGAATTTATAGAATTAATAAATGTACCGTTTTCGTATAATAATAAACAGTACTGAATAAACAGAAAGTATAACATGCAAGTTTTCTGTCTTGCCGAACATACTGATTATACGAGGATAGAAATGTATCAAAAAAACGTGAGTCAATTCTCACACATTCAAGAGCAAATGATTTCATTAATAGAGGATTGCTGCTCAGCATAAGCTACCGACCAAATGTTCAAGTGAAGAATCGAAAGTATACGGACGAATTGTTAAAATTATGAAATATCTGGTCACTATGGATCAAGGTTATGTTTCAATTGTAGTAACTACAATCCCCTTCTCTATTCCTTGATGTAATATATCGAATGACAGAATGGTCTCATTACGAAATGTTCTTATCGTGAATAACAAGACAGGATACCACTAATTCTTAAGGTTGTGCTTACCTTTCCGGACCAACTTAGGTCATCCCGTTTTGTTGCTGTGTCGGTGTTGCCCATTTCTATGTGTTCTATCTATTGATATATATTTTTTTTTCGTTTTTTCATTTATCTTTTCTTTTCATATTTATGTCAATTTCTTTAATGAACTTACGAACTGTTACATTTACACAACTTTCCTAGTTTAGGGCAGTTGAAGGGTTTGGCACAATAAAATATGTTTAAAAACCGACATATTCTGTATGTGCCTCTCCCAAAGACAGAAGCCTCTAATCAATTGTTGTTATATGTTGCTGTATATAAATCAAGCCGTCACTTTCCTCGTTTGAATTGCTTTACATTTGTTTTTTCTGTGCTTTTAACAATTTACTTTGCGGTACTAGATTTACGTATGGTGGTCTAAATAATTGTTAATTTTAACGTCTTTTTGTTTCTTATAGAGAGTTGTCCAATTGGTTATTATAACACATTTTATTTTTATATGATATATATAAAAGTCAGTTGATCTTTAGATACGTTATATAAAAGAATAATTTAATTTTGGATGTAACGCGTCTTCTGATTGGCTGACGTTATTTTGTTATGGGCCCATAGACATAATTTAGTCATGTGACCGTGACGTCATCAACGTTTTTTATGGTTTTCTACGGTTTAAAATGGAATTTAGAATTAAATTATAAGAAATGACTGTAATATTTTTTCTGTCTATTCGAAATAACATAAAAAATGTGGTGCACACTGTTAAATAACCCGCTACGCGCGTTATTCAGTGTGCACCACATTTTTTATGTTATTTCTTCATAGACAGAAAAAATATTACAGTCATTCCTTAAATATATATGTTTGAATAACCCTTTTGACACAATTACTCTCAAGTAACTTGACAGACCTGAAGGAACGCACATGTGAAGTTTTTTTTTATTCATGACGTGAACTTTCTATGACAAATGAAATTGACACTGTTTACAATTTTAGATTGACGATATTAAATATATTATTTTAACTGAACTGATATGAAATAAAATACAAATTGAGCTGCTTAGAAGTAATGACCCTTAACTTAAGTTTTTGTATTCTCAATGATATAATGCAACTATAGGATCCCAGTGTACGTATTGCGTGTTATCTTGAAATCTAAAGAAAGGCGCCTGAATAAAAAAAAAAGTTCGATGAAATTTTAGACTCAAATGATTGATATCCAAACCAATTTTAACAATTCTAGCATCAAATAAGAATAATCCGAAATTTATACAAGTTTAACTTGTTGAAACACTAGTGCAAAGTGAGGATATTAAATCCAAATAGCTTGTTATTTTACCTTGAATCTTTTTGTCCATTTCTAACATACAACTTAGAGAATGATTATCTATACGACTGTGTAGACAAACCTTATTATTTGTTTGTTGAAACTGGATATTATGACGTTTCCCATAGCAATTTAATGTTAAATTTTGTCTTGTAATTTAGTAAAAAAAGTATAGCCTTCTTGTACAATTGGCCGGAAAACGGTACATTTTTTTACAATTGAGTCTATGACAGGCTGTACATCAAGCAGCATGACTGGATCATTGAAAATAGAAATTGGTGATAATCGTATTAACTTTTTTTCTATTCTATTATGACAAAACGTCAGAAAAACGTAATTGATGTCATGCTTGTGTTTTACTTTATGTTATAGTTATTTGTTTACCGTTTTGTACAAATAAAAGTATGAAAGATAAATTATAATATACATGTATATTTAGAATTTACATTCCAAAATTTAGAAATGATCCTTGTAACTAGCTGTCAGATATTTGCGAGTACTCTCAGATCTGTTCCTAGTGTCTTTTTGTTCAACAGTTGGGATGTAGAAGTACGCGGCCACGTCTGATGAGTTAAGCCTTTTTCAACTGATTTTTATAGTTCGTTCTTATGTTGTACTGTATATACCACTGTCCTAGGTTAGGGGGATGATTGGGATCCCGCTAACATCTTTAACCCCTCCGCATTATGTATGTATGTGCCTGTCCCAAGTCAGGAGCCTGTAATTCAGAGGTTGTCGTTTGTTTGTGTGTTACATATTTGTTTTTCGTTCATTTTTTTTATATAAATAAGGCCGTTAGTTTTCTCGTTTGAATTGTTTTACATTGTCATGTCGGGGCTTTTATAGCGGACTATGCGGTATGGGCTTTGCTCATTGTTAAAGGCCGTACGGTGACCTATAGTTGTTGATTTCTGTGTCATTTTCGTCTCTTGTGAACAGTTGTCTCATTTGCAATCTACCACATCTTCTTTTTTATATGTAGCCCACGTATAAGAATAGATTTTTTTTTAGCCGAAGAGCAAATATTGACCAAATAAGATTAAAAACGAAATATCGGGATCATTGTTTTAGAGTATATTTTGTTTGTCATTAAGGATCGTTGTTTAGCTGCAGGTTTCAAATCGACAAAAGTAAAAGAAAAATGATTTATTCGTTATTACAAAATATAAATAAAAAATAGATAAAACTCATTGCTAAATTATACAAACAAAAGACATGCATTATTCCACAAATGTGGAAATATAAAAACTAATACTCCCGCGAATAGTTCACTATCCTAGATAATTTGCGACAAAGAAGGCATCATCGCGAAACTTTAAAAAAAAAAAAAACCTAAAACATTTCAAAATAAGGAGTATTTTGTATCTTTTCAAAATGTAGAAGAAATTAATAGTCAATTCAATATCTGACTTATATCAATAACATGTCTGTATAAATTTGGAAACTTATTTGATAACTATATGCATTCAGCTGGATTAATGATACTTTTATAACATGGAACTGAACGGCTAAAAATGTCTCTAAATGAACATCTTTTCAAAAACAAAACAATAACTACTTGAAATCACATTAATACAACCTATACATTTTTTCTCTCTAGAAAATCGAAATCAAATAAACAAAATCTCTCATCTAATATAAGCTTGAATGCTCGAAACTTTCTTAGGAACACCGTCAAAATCCTTCTATCATAGGGAACATCGTGTTACGCGCACTAGTATAAACATCGTACTCAACGTCAATACTATTGGCATAATTTGAGCCAAAGGGACCTAAGTAGTTGCATTACGTTTGGCACTGATGTTTTTCTGTTTCTGTTCCTTAATTTTCCTCTTTGAATCAATATGGGATAAAATATCACGAATGAACTTTATTTTAGAATTAAACAAAATAATAGATAGGGATTCAAAACGTCAATAACTTTATAAATGTCCGGCAACTTTTCATTTATCGGTGCATGATCATAACTACTGATATAAATTTTTGTAAGCGTATTACGACTACTAACACGAACTGTAGAGAGATGTGAAATTACATATCACCACTTATTTATTTAATTGTTTAAAAGATAAAGGACATATGCACGGGACAATTGAAAGATAATAGAAACAGATACCATAGAAACTTTAATTTTCATAAACGATAAATACAACACCATTCATCATGTGCATAATGAACTTGCATATGTCGCAACAAAGTAAAACTACATATACTACTATACGTATAAATACCAGTAGTTTTATGAAAAAATAGATGTTGCTAGCCTTCTGCTGTATGTTTACATTCTTTGTAATAATTATTTATTAAAGAATTGATTATTTTCAACTCATACCTTTACAATTATAAACCAACCCAAGGTCTTATGGTAAAGACGATCATGTCCCTTTTTATACTCCAATGTGTTAACTAAATGTTTTATAGTTTACCTGAATTTTCTTTGGCTAATGTTTGAACTAATACAATCTTTAACTTAGACCAATGTGACGCCCCTGTACTTTTTCATTCACAAGGCTGAAGATGAATCTATATTGCATAACTGCTTGACATCGGTATATTTTTCTGTATAATTACCCTAAAACTCAACTTATCAAATTATAAAATCAATCAATTTAAAAAAGATAACCTTTTTAGTTTTGGTTGTCGGTGCTATCACTGAGTGGTGGCCGCAGACTCAAAAGTGTTGGGGGATATAGAGCCAAATATATATGTTAGTGACAAACATGTGCGACAAATAGTTGTCCAACCACTACTACTACTCGACATCTTGCTCCCCGCACTCTCACTCCGATCTGACGCCTGTGATCCAGTCAACCCTTTTGGTGTATGTATAAAACAACTTAATTACCAAGCGTGTACACACGAATCTTTTTGACAACATCATAGATAACGTTACATGTCTGTCTTATCTTTAAGTTAATTTCTCGTTACATGTACAATGTATTACTATTTCTATTTCATTTGAAGATAATAAATACAATGGCAAACGTTTTTGTTTTGTCCCTGTGTATCGTTTCCTTGGTGAATACTCAAAAGACAAAGCGGCTTTTGTTGAACGACCCTGATGTTATTGGCTCCAGATTATCAAAGGAGTAGGTCCGGTAAGGACCGATTTTGGCCTCAAATTTCAGGTTCATCTGACGAAAGATTTTGACCACTTTTTAAACACTTAAGTGTCTATTTCATTTGAATCAATTAGTGTATGTGAAAGATTTTGACTGATTTAGTCATTAAACTCGATCTGATTCAAGCTCAAATATAAAAAAAATCTACCAAATATGCCGAAAAATGTCACTTTTCTGATGTTTTTTGTCAAAAATGAAAGTGGCCGCATCCGTGTTCATCCTTAACCTTTAAATATGTTATGTCTTATCATAAAATACAACTTACATTTCAATATTAAGGATGAACACGAATGCGGCCACTTTCGTTTAACACGAAAACCGTCTAAATTTTAACTAAAATGATGGAATTGTGAAGATTTCAGTAATTTAGCACGACTTAATGGTGCTAGTACCCGATATATGTGCATTGCATTGTCAAAAACAGCCCATATTTATGTAGCAGAAGCATTCTACTGTCCAATAAATAACCAAAAAGTTTACATTTTAACAATTTTGTAAAACTGCTATATTTTGGGGCCAAAAAGAGGTCTTACCGGACCTACTCCTTTATGCCCGCGTCACACTGTCCCGATTTTTACGCCGATGGCAACACGATTATGGAAATTTTCAAAATCGGGACTGATCGTATCCAGATCGGGCTATTCGTAGTGTCATCTTTAACCATCGTAGAACCATCGTCCACTTTTTCTAGCCTTCGGGGACAACTTCGGGAAGGGTTCTAAATTTTTTAACATGTTAAAAAAGCCCCGAAGGTGCGTCCGATTTTGAGGGTTCGTATTGAGTTCGTATCACCATCCTCACCATCGTAATGTCACCGGGAATGCATCTTTGAACATCGTATTGCATTCGTGTTTCCATCGTTTCCATCGGACAGTTTTGACATGACGATGTCTACACGAATGAATCACGAAGCTACCCGAAGGTCTTACGATGGCAACACGACTTCGTGAAGACCTCGTGATCCCGTCGTGATGCCGTCGAATAAAAGTACGAAGGTGACAAGATGGAACTACGACGGCCATAAATCCAGCTAAATGTAAGTTAATTTTCGCGCTTAAATACATTTAAAGTGCCATGCGCGATATGCACTGGTCAGTCTAATACGACAGTTAAGAAAGACGTTCACAAAACATGGAGCTCATATCATATGATTCTATGAGAACAAGAAAGACGACAGCGTTGTTTCTATTAATTTAAATTGAACAAGAAGAGCAGGTATTACAGGCTCAGAATTTACTTTTACAAATAAAATATTATTTTTTGTAAATTTTTCATATCAAATAACATAATGAAAATCATAAACGCGCCTCGTATACCAAAACTGGAGGTACACGTATATAGGGAAACCAACTTTTTCTTCATTATTCTGATTTTTTATGTATCGTCTGAGTTATTTTCACACGAATGTTTACTCCATAAACATTTTGTTTTCTATATGTCATATTTTGCCGCATTTATTGCTTTCCCCACATCCTTCCTTTAATCTATATTATTATGATATTCTCCTGGAAAGAGCTCTTTTTGAATAAAAGGGATCAACGAACCCATTACCTTACCTTTAAGATAGATCAGTAAACATGGGCATAATTATGGGTGATTATTCAGACTAGTGCACACATTTTTCAGTTCAAACAAGGCAATGCCGAGCGTGGCATCCCCTCGTATGTAACATATTGGGGACAAATATGTGCACTATATTTGTATATGACACATGCAGAAAATGGTAAATTGAATACACATATTTGATACATAAACTATTTTTTTTATTCAGTAACTGGAAATACCCACGGTCTTCCGTCTTATGATTAAACCAAAAATTAAATGTACAATATAATATATATTCAATATTGATCAAACAATTTAAAACGCGTGATGCCTTCGGCATATAATTTAAATGCATCGTAAGCTGTACACGACGTCTTTTAGACATCGTATGGCCATCGCGCCATCATCGTAATCCATCATATAGCCTTCGTGATCCATCTTGTAGGCTTCGGCTGAGATATGAAGCTTAAATACCGTCTTCGGTTAACCTTCGTATGTCCATCTTTTGCTATCGTATAATACTTTCGGCACCCTCGTATAGACTTCGTTATTCATCGTACTTGCTTCTGTCACTTTTTTGGTATTTTAACGAGATCGGGACCAACTCGTACGAACTTACAATTTTCGCATTCGGGTCTCCATCGTATATAAAAATCGGGACAGTGTGACGCGGGCATTAGAGAAATCCATACAAGAGATGAAAGCAGAATTTGGACAGGAAAAAGCTCAAATGCAGGCTACTATCTCTCAGTTGCAAACGGCTCTTACCCATGTAACGAAAGGTAAACATTATACGTATAAGATCTTATACATTACACATTTCTTCACGATGAAAGGATTAAGTAACTTTGGCTTTATATCTTGCATATAATTTTTTTAATCAATCCCCCTTGTTTCTGTAAAAAATAACATGCATAAACTCTTTAAATTCGCGCATACTAGTTTCGTGTTATTTTATTCTTTTCTTTATTATCACTTCGATTGCTTCATCCAATTATATCACCTTGCATACTGGTTGGATTTTAAAAACATATTCTGTTGTGAATATTAATCGGACGAAAATAAGAAACAATTCAACTTCAAGGAAGTTTCGGAACGAAAGTCCATTATCTAACCGCAAAAGCCTGAACACATCAAACGAATGGAAAACAACTGTCATATTCCTTTTTTCGTACAGATATTTTCGTGTGTAGAATATTGTGGAATTAACCTGTTTTTTGCTAGCTAAACCTCTAACTGAAATACTATTACATATTATATTGTCAACAATGTGTGATTAAAACAAACAGACATAATAGGAAAAAATGTCAAGTCAACATTTCGTTATAACCTTAATCAAGGATTTGTATAGTATTACTATACAAATCCTTGTCTTAATCACTATACAAGAAACAAGTATGTCAACAAAAATAAAATAAAATGGCATATGGACAAAGTGCCAAAGCCAAAATGAATGACAAGAATACAAAAATCACAATAGCACAATTACATAATTATGGCTGGATGAATAAATACCGCGCCCCGCCAAAGGGATATTGCCAGACACAGATTGTTTCCTTTTTCTTTTTCGATATTCAAATTTTGAAAAAATATTGCAAGTCCAAACTGAAACATAAATTTTTTTTTTTCCTCAAATTTTTTTTTCCTCAAAAGATTTTTCTTCAAATTTTTTTTCACCTCAAATTTTTTTTTCACCTCATTTTTTTTCCGTTTCCTTATTCAGTTTCTATTTCTTCATTCAATTTTCATTTCCTTATTCGCTTTCATTTTCCTTATTCGATTTCCTTATTCGGTTTTGTTTCTTTATTCGATTTTCATTTCCTTATTCGGTTTCTATTTCCTCATTCGATTTCTTTTTCCTTATTCGGTTTCTATTTCCTTATTCGATTTTCATTTTCAAAAATCAACTAAACAGTAAAGGTTAATAATTTACAAACTTTAGACAAATTAACCAACACTATACACGTAAGATGATAAACAATGTCAGTACCTAGAAATTATAGAACATAACTCAAGATCATTATTTATTATTTCTGAATTTGATATGGAATATTTATGGTAACGTTATGCGCAATAGGTGAGCTTATAACATGAGAAGTAGACTCTAGATCGATCACATGTCTTGAAGTACAAAGTCATAAAGATATCAGCAAACACTGTCCTCTGACGTTTTCCAAATTTGGTACAATCACATTACCATATATACATTTATTTCTATATTAAAAACAACCGAAGTGACAAAAAAACTTATATCGGTTTATCTTCTCATATATTTATGATGGTATGATACTAAACCCATAATAAGAGGGATTGTGCTTGATATTCATATGATAAAGACATTATCTTTCAATCAGTTTAATTGAGGTCTGGCATTGGCATGTCAGTAACTGCTGGCAGTTCTTTGTTAATTTATGTATCATTTTTCAATTTGTGTAATTTCTTTAGATGCATATTCTAACATTGGGACTCGGACTTCTTTAAAATGAGTTCTATTGTGCGTATTGTCATGTGTGGTTTTTTTTCTTTTCTACATTGGCTAGAGGTATAGGGTAGAGGGTTGAGATCTAAAACAAATATGTTAAACCCCGCCGCATTTTTGCGCTTGTCCCAAGTGAGGAGCCTCTAGCTTTTGTAGTCTTGTATAATTCTTTATTTTAGTTTTTTTTATATATATTTCGGAATGTAATAAGACGTCAATTATTACACATTTGTGTTTATGGGCAAGCTGAAGCAGGCCTCCAGATGCGGGATTTTCTCGCTGTATTGCAGACCCATCGGTGGCCTTCGGCTGTTTTCCGCTTTTTAGTCGTGTTGTTGTCTCTTTGACACATTACCCATTCCCCTTCTCAATTTTATATAAAAAAATACTGCGAAATACATCAACATGAAGATGACACTGAAAAAGAAAACTATCAAGGAACTGCCCTTGTCTTACGTTGTGAATAAGTAGTACATTATATAGATGCAGATATTTAATCGTCATATCAGAAAGATGATCTGTTTCTTTCAGATCAAGGATCTGTATATGTGAGATGGGGAAGACAGCAGTGTTCTGCCTTAAACACTGAATTAGTATACACAGGTACTTTTAATTATAATGCATTGATTTTAAAACTTTATATGCCCGAATAAACCAGTAATGTTAAAACCTTGGTACTTGTACTTTTGTAACATGAAATTTATTAAAATGACCACATTATTGATATTCATGTCAACACCGAAGTGTTGATTACTGGGCTGGTGATACCATCGGGGACGAAACGTCCACCAGCAGTGGCATCGACCTAGTGGTGTAAATAGTTATCAAAGGTACCAGGATTATAATTTAGTACGACAGACGCGGGTTTCCTCTACATAGGACTCATCAGTGACGCTCATATCAAAATATTTATAAAGCCAAACAAGTACAAAATTGAAGAGCATTGAGGATCCAAAATTCCAAAAAGTTGTGCCAAATACGGCTAAGGTAATCTATGCCTGGGATAAGAAAATCCTTAGTTTTTCGAAGAATTCAAACTTTTGTAACAGGAAATTTATTAAAATGACCACATTATTGATATTCATGTTAACACCGAAGTGTTGATTACTGGGCTGGTGATACCCTCGGGGACGAAACGTCCACCAGCAGTGGCATCGACCCAGTGGTGTAAATAGTTATCAAAGGTACCAGGATTCTAATTTAGTACGCCAGACGCGCGTTTCGTCTACATAAGACTCATCATTAAACTACGAATAACTTTTCATTGTGATTTTAGGGTTTGCTTCTGGACAAGAATTTCAAAATGGAGGCCATTTTGGTGGACCTGCAAATTATCTATGTCTTCCAAATAACCCTGAACTTAGTAACAGAACGGGACCTGGATCAAGTTTACTGTATGGCACAGAATATGAAAGTGGTGACATCTTCAAAAAGGGTGCCCAGGATGAAGATGTCCCGTGTTCCCTTTGCCGAAGTCAAAATACGTCGACAACAGTGATGATTCTTGGTAGACAGACATGTTACAGCGGCTGGAAGACTGAATATCATGGTATATTAGGCTCGAATGCTTATACCTATAAAGCATCATCTTATATTTGTGTTGACAGCGACCCAGAGTATTTACAAGGTGGCGAGAGGAACAACAATGGAAACTTGATTTATGCAACAACTGCAAAATGCGGTTCATTACCTTGTCCTCCATATGGTAACAATCTTTTGGTCAACTGTGTTGTTTGTTCTAAATAAAAATTAGAATTTACTTATTATACTTCTTATTTCATCAGAATCATGCAATTCTTGTCAGACGAAGTTTTTCTATACGGTTCAATAAAACTCACGTACAAACAAAGCATCGAAATATTCTTGTCAGCTAAACATTCATACTCAGTAGCAAAGGATTTGTCCTATGATTACAAACATTTGGTTCAACAGGTCTACAGTGCCTATTTATATAGATTTATACATTAAAATACTTGAGAATATTATACATATTAAATGTTCTTCTTTAAATTAATAAACGAAATAATATATATATGTAGGACTCGGAGGTGCAATATGGACGCTGAAGTGCGATGGTCACGCTGAGGTGATATGGTCTACGCCGAAGTGTGATGGTCCGAACGCTGATGTGCGATGGTCTATCAAATGTATGATTACGAATTTAAAATTATACAGATTATTTTGAGAAGTACATGTAGATGAACTTTTATTAATAGTTAGTAACTGTTTATAAATCTGCATTCATTATTTGCTATGTCTGTCCTTAATTACAGTTCCATACTAATGATTTCGAAAAAGAGCAGGCTAATGTCTCTACAAGGCAGCACTCGCACCCGCAAAGTGGAAAGGGATTAATATAAGTTGCAAAACTTGTTTTCCAATCCACTATAATTAAATATGTTTAAACTACTAATCATGAGAGATCGTTTACTTTGATTTTCTACGTGATTTTTTTGTAGACTCTTATAAGATCGTCGTTTTATAATACCGTAATATTATAATACGGAGAGTATGTCTGCTAATCCGTATGCATTTAAAGAATATCATGATCCACCGTATACGTAATAAGGAACCTTTTGTAGATTAAAAAAAATCGCTACAGAAGGTTAACTTTCCACCAATCCTCCCCGTTTGCTGTTGTAATTAAATGTTGTAAGCCCCCCCTTACCAATCAACTGGAAACTGCTTTTTACATACAAATTGTCTTCTACATCGACATATGAAAAGCATTGAAAATGTAGTTTGTATAAAATTGAGAATGGAAATGGGGAATATGCCAAAGAGACAACAACCCGACCATAGAAAAAAACAACAGCAGAAGATCACCAACAGGTCTTCAATGTAGCGAGAAATTCCCGCACCCGGAGGCGTCCTTCAGCTGGCCCCTAAACAAATATATGCTAGTTCAGTGATAATGAACGCCATACTAATTTCCAAATTGTACACAAAGGCCAGAGGCTCCTGACTTGGGACAGGCGCAAAAATGCGGCGGGGTTAAACATGTTTGTGGGATCTCAACCCTCCCCTATACCTCTAGCCAATGTAGAAAAGTAAACGCATAACAATACGCACATTAAAATTCAGTTCAAGAGAAGGCCGAGTCTGAAGTCAGAAGATGTAACCAAAGAAAATAAACAAAATGACAATAATACATAAATAACAATAGACTACTAGCAGTTAACTGACATGCCAGCTCCAGACTTCAATTAAACTGACTGAAAGATTATGATTTCATCATATGAACATTAGGCACAATCCTTCCCGTTAGAGGTTTAGTATCATACCATCATAACATATATGAGAAGATCATAACCCGTGTCATGCCAACAACTGGTTTTTGAATAAATGTGTTTAGTTCCGATGCAAAGACCCTATAAGTGAATCAATATTAACGCCAAAATATGCAATCTTTAATGACCTGACAACAGTATCGTAACTATATCCCTTCTTAATAAGTCTATTCAAAGGTTTTGTTAGTTTTTGAGGTAAATACTGACACCTTTGTTTATAAAGAATATTTCCATAACAAATTGGATGTGAAATACCTGAACGTATAAGAAGTCTGCATGTTGAGCTATATTTACGAATGATGTCCTTATACCGATGATAAAATTTAGTAAATGTTTTGACTAGTTTGTGATATCGAAAACCCTGGTGTAATAAATTTTCAGCAATACATAAATTTCTCTCGTTAAAATCTAAAACATTGTTACATACACGAGCGAATCGTACAAGTTGAGATAAATAAACACCGTAAGATGGTGACAAGGGAACGTCACCATCTAAAAATGGATAATTAACGATAGGAAATGAAAAATCATCTCTTTTATCATAAATTTTAGTATTCAGCTTTCCGTTAATGATATTGATATCAAGATCGAGGAAAGGGCAGTGGTCATTGTTAGTATATATTAGCTTTATTTAAAGTAAGTTCAACAGGATAAATTTCTTTAATATACATACTGTAGTCGTCATTATTGAGAGCCAAAATATCATCCAAATATCTAAAAGTATTATTAAATTTGTTTATCAGATGTTGTTTCGATGGGTCTTTGCTTATTTTTGTCATAAATTGTAACTCATAGCAATACAAAAACAGGTCCGCAATAAGTGGTGCACAGTTAGTCCCCATTGAAATTCCGATAATCTGACGATATACGGAATCCCCAAAGCGAGCAAAAATGTTATCTAGTAAAAATTCAAGGGCATATATAGTATCAAAGCATGTCCAATTGACATAGTTTTTTTTGTTTATTGCTTATAAAAAATGACATAAAAGAGTTTGAACATATATATTCACATTCAGACTTTTTAAATGCCCATTTAATTAGGTGTGTGAATTTTTTCTTAATGAGAATGTGAGACAATGTGGTATAAAGGGTAGAAAAATCAAAACTGTGAACAGATTCAAAATCACCAATATAAGCATGCAATTTATCAAGTACTTCCAACGAGTTCTTGACACTCCAAAAGTAATTAATTCCACTATTTTCGAAGGCCTTATTTGAACAATTTATTATCAGGTTTTTAATTGTACCAAGTGTGCTGGTAAGAAGAATAGACAATTTAGAAGTGGAACAATGGCTTGAACACGAAATAAATCTATATTTGTAAGGTGTTTTGTTTAGCTTCGGAAGCCCAGTACATAGTTGGGACTTTCATTGTATTTGGCTCTAGATCTGCTTGTAAAGCGGTAGCTAAAAGTTTATGTTTGTTACAGATGTCGTTTTCTGAAAATGGAATCAGTTGGAATGTTGGTGAATTGGTGATTTCTTTTTTCAGAACCTCAATGTAAAATTTACGTCAAACAATAATAATATTATTAGCCGGGACAAAAACAAATTTCTTGGCTAGTTCTTTTAGTTTATGTTTGATACGAGAAATAGGTTTTTTGTGGTTATTGTTAATAGTAAAATGTTCTTTAAAATGTTGAATACGTATATCAACTATCTTCATTACTGAATTAAAAAAAGAGTCCAAAGATTTTTTGTCAGCTTTTTCTCGTTTTATCCATTTCATACAGTAAGTATGGAGTGAGTCGTGGATGATATTACGACACTCATTCCAATTAATAATTGACGGGGGACGATATTTAGGTCCTTTACTGAGGAATGATTTTAACTCTCGGTCTTGAACGATGTTAAGATCTCCTGTTATAACATGGGAAATGGGTCCATAAATATATTCGGAGGTACTACAATTACATGAAGTAGGTGTATTTTCATTAATATTAACATCTTTACACAGTTGACTATAATTAAACACAAATTTCCGGGTAGATTTCTTGTAAATATAACAAATAAAAGGTAGCTCAGTATTGTCAAAATATCCAGGAATTTGTTCTTTAACAGAATGGTCGTTAAATATACCGGCAATAATTACAAAATCAAAACCTTTATTGACATAATTTATTTTAATAAAATGTTTTTTATGATCTTCAGGGCGATCAATTTTGGGAAATAGTTTAGAATAACAATATGCCATAATAATTTGAACACTTTCATACTTAGGACTGCTATATGAAATTGTGTTGCAATCCTCCAAAATTTTATTTAACTTATTAAGCGGTAATGAACAGAGTTTTGTTAACAGATAATGTCTGCCGTTGTTTTTTGAAATAGAAATTAGGTCTGAAATATTGGTATGATTGGTCCGAAATTTTCTTTGATTGCGATTTGTTCTACGACCGTGAGAACGGTTTTTACGAACAGTTTAGAAACTATATCCAAAATGTTAACGGAATCGGTTCTAGATATATTACCAATTCCCATGATATTATCATTAAGACCGAGAGGGTAGACTGTCTGTAATTTTTTAATCCAATTTAATTCAATTATTTTCCGTGATCGTACAAACTTTGAATGAGATTCACCAGGCTGCTTATTAACTACTTCTAAAGGTTGAACTGCTAAATATTTAAAAGGATGGTTGTGCTTCTTAAGGTGTTGGTAAATGATACTTTTGAATTTATTGGGTCTTTTAAAACGATGAACCATCGCACCTCGGAGTTACTATCAACAAGATAGCGTCACTATGCCACCATCGCATTCAGCGTCAAACCATCTCACCTCAGCGTGACCATCGCGGTTCTGAGTCCTACATATATATATATAGCTTATGTCTGGGTCCTTTCAATTAT
>CM034349.1:89402040-89415450 GCA_019925275.1 Mytilus edulis | reverse complement strand
GCTTATGATGGGTCCTTTCAATTATTATAAATTTGATACTGAGTAAAGGTACTTGTTTTTTTCTTCAGTAAAACTTCACTATATTGAGGAAACAAGAGGTAATAAATAACCAAGGCGGTCTTGGTGGCTATAAATTACAACACTTTTTAAAAATCACTTGACAACATGAAAATCTCTCTGTTTTGTGTCATTCTAAATGACAAATTGTATTTTGTTTAATACTTAACGAAAAAACGTTTTCAACAATCGTTTGGGCTTATGCCGTTATTTAACTAGCCGTTGACATCATAATCCCGCAAGTCTCCTTTCATCTCATGGAGACAGGAAATAAGGCATAAAGCAAAAAATATTATGAGACTGTTATCCAGTAAGTATAATAGTCCTAGGTGCAAAGTCAAAGTCATCAAATGGTAAATAATAGTACATGTTTATTGCTCTCTATTCCATATCCATATCTGTTCTTATTGTCAAACACAACCCAGAATCTTTATGTTAAATTTGATTGTCCTACTACATGTATTGACAAATCAAAATATAATTCAGAGTTTCTTTGTTCTACTTTACACCATCACACATTTAAATTTTGCAAATAATGATAATAGTCTAGTAACTTTCATTCACTACTTCTTATTTTTGTTAACATCACTTAGTATACTAACTGCAAAGTTAGTTGTGAATGTTTACTTCGAATGACTTTAATGAGTTTTAAAATAGAGATCTTGTCATGAAGGGAAGAAGAAGCAATATATATATATGTGGTCTGACTGTTTAGACCATGGCATTAAACCATGAATTAAATAAAGGTGAAAATACTGTAAAAATATATCAACAATTTAACCAACACACAAGTATACAAGGATAATAATCTCCTTATTCGTCTATCGAAAAGACAGCTCTTTGTCATTTTTAAGATCACGAAATAAAGACCAAAACTTTAATAACTCTTCAATATAGTGAATAATACCAATAAAAAAATATCAAAGTAAACAACTTGTGAAAATGGACAAAAATATCTCAAATGGAAGTCATTCAAGCATAATTTGGAATATCAAACTGACAACTTGATATACCTGACTAAAATTATGTCAAAACAAAACGATAAATGAACATGCAAATGATAACAACTATGAAAACTTAAAAACGAATAATACAATACGAACATCTCTATAAAAATAAAATAACAAGTACTAGGATGGTAAGCAATCACTGACACAACAATGAGCAACATCATGCAAATCGGCACTAGGTGAAAGCAAATCCAGGTAACATCAGTACCATAATCAACTATGACAACTAAAGAAACAAACAACGCACAAAAATAGGGAATGATTACGCACGTAAGAACATATCCGAGGGGTAATGCAGATCTGCTCCAATGTGGCACATCGTGTTGTTATGTGAATAACAAATCCGTAAATAGTCTACTTCGTGTAGGATCACATTCATGAAAGGGAAAAGGGGATTGTAGTTACGACGTAAGAACATATCCTACCGATATTTGAAAGTTATCATGCACTTTATTCTCATTGGTCAATTAAAATATTTGTGGCCAATAATAATTAGTATTGACCCTGATCATGCCATGACCATGCTGACCTTGACTGCCTGTAATCGAAAACTTGCATAATTCCTAGAAAAAGACCATGGAAATTTTCGGTTTCTTATTACACCATTGATAAGAAATAAAACCTACACAAGTTGAAACAGTAGCCCATAAAGCTGAAATTTAGTGTATAAAATTTACTGCCAAAAATGCTTTTATTAGAATAAAACTTATTTTTTGTCAGCTATACTTTTCTTCTTGTCCAAATAAAGACACGAAAATGGAAACCAAGAATGCGAGTTCATTTGCAGAATATCTAACTCAAGATTTGTGAAAAAGGTCATTTATTCAGAATATCATAAAGCATTATATAACTGACAGTGATGGACAATTATGTCATCAAACAAAACTGAATAAATGACAACAATTGCAAAGGTGGGGAATAAATACCGCCACTCATCAATTAACAAATTACAAAACATAAACAATCAATTATATACAATAAACATAGATATGATAGAATAATAAAACTAAAAACGTAAAAAATAGGGTGTAGGTGGGTTGAAAGTTGAAAATCCTTACTTTTCTGGCAAAACAAAAATAGCGTCTAGTAGCATTCATTGCAATTGGGATAATGCGGGCGCAACTTGACGCCTGTTGAAAAGAGGGACGAAAGATACCAAAGGGACAGTCATACTCATAAATTTAAAACAAACTGACAACGCCCTGACTAAAAATGAAAAAGACAAACAAACAACAGCACACATGACACAACATAGAAAACTAAAGAATAAACAACACGAACCCCACCAAAAAACTAGGGGTGATCGCATGTGCTCCGGAGGGGTAAGCAGATCCTGCTCCACATGTGGCACCCATCGTGTTGCTTATGTGATAACAAATCCGGTAAATAGTCTAATTCGGTAGGTCACATTCATGAAAGGAAAGGGAATTGTAGTTACGACGTAAGGAACATATCCGATATTTGAAAGTTATCATGCACTTTATTCTCATTGGTCAATTAAAATATTTGTGGCCAATAATAATTAGTATTGACCCTGATCATGCCATGACCATGCTGACCTTGACTGCCTGTAATCGAAAACTTACATAATTCCTAGAAAAAGACCATGGAAATTTTCGGTTTCTTATTACACCATTGATAAGAAATAAAACCTACACAAGTTGAAACAGTAGCCCATAAAGCTGAAATTTAGTGTATAAAATTTACTGCCAAAAATGCTTTTATTAGAATAAAACTTATTTTTTGTCAGCTATACTTTTCTTCTTGTCCAAATAAAGACACGAAAATGGAAACCAAGAATGCGAGTTCATTTGCAGAATATCTAACTCAAGATTTGTGAAAAAGGTCATTTATTCAGAATATCATAAAGCATTATATAACTGACAGTGATGGACAATTATGTCATCAAACAAAACTGAATAAATGACAACAATTGCAAAGGTGGGGAATAAATACCGCCACTCATCAATTAACAAATTACAAAACATAAACAATCAATTATATACAATAAACATAGATATGATAGAATAATAAAACTAAAAACGTAAAAAATAGGGTGTAGGTGGGTTGAAAGTTGAAAATCCTTACTTTTCTGGCAAAACAAAAATAGCGTCTAGTAGCATTCATTGCAATTGGGATAATGCGGGCGCAACTTGACGCCTGTTGAAAAGAGGGACGAAAGATACCAAAGGGACAGTCATACTCATAAATTTAAAACAAACTGACAACGCCCTGACTAAAAATGAAAAAGACAAACAAACAACAGCACACATGACACAACATAGAAAACTAAAGAATAAACAACACGAACCCCACCAAAAAACTAGGGGTGATCGCAGGTGCTCCGGAGGGGTAAGCAGATCCTGCTCCACATGTGGCACCCATCGTGTTGCTTATGTGATAACAAATCCGGTAAATAGTCTAATTCGGTAGGTCACATTCATGAAAGGAAAGGGGATTGTAGTTACGACGTAAGGAACATATCCGATATTTGAAAGTTATCATGCACTTTATTCTCATTGGTCAATTAAAATATTTGTGGCCAATAATAATTAGTATTGACCCTGATCATGCCATGACCATGCTGACCTTGACTGCCTGTAATCGAAAACTTGCATAATTCCTAGAAAAAGACCATGGAAATTTTCGGTTTCTTATTACACCATTGATAAGAAATAAAACCTACACAAGTTGAAACAGTAGCCCATAAAGCTGAAATTTAGTGTATAAAATTTACTGCCAAAAATGCTTTTATTAGAATAAAACTTATTTTTTGTCAGCTTAACTTTTCTTCTTGTCCAAATAAAGACATGAAAATGGAAACCAAGGATGCGAGTTTATTTGCAGAATATCTAACTCAAGATTTGTGAAAAAGGTCATTTATTCAGAATATCATAAAGCATTATATAACTGACAGTGATGGACAATTATGTCATCAAACAAAACTGAATAAATGACAACAATTACAAAAATAAATACCGCCATGACCCCCAAGTCCCTGAGTTGGGGAGACCGCCACCCGAGACATCCTTGGAGACTACTTTTTATGACAAAATGAAAAATTCAGAAAAATAACATATCATTCAACTCAAAACATTAGTGTAAATAACAAAATTAGGCAGAGCAAGCCCTGTTGACCTCTACCGTAACTGTTTGGCCAGTAGAAATGCCAATGTAAAGCAAACTCTTTTGACCTTTACACTTCTATGTCATACTGTTTGAAGTTCATCCTATTACCAACATTAAAGTAACTTCAATGTGTAAGGTACGCAGAGTGTTACAATATAATCAAAGACAAAATACATAGTTATATATAAAAATTACAAAAATTACAAAAATACAATCTTTTGAAGTACAAATACTTTGATAGAATCAATATAAATGTTATAACTAGTTCAATCTGTTACAGGTCAATATTCATGTTTTTCGAATTACGAATATATGACTTTGCTTAATTTCAAACAATAAGTATCAATATATAAGAATGAAAATGTGTTTAGGTATTGCCATGAAATATAAATATTTGACTTGGAAACTTTTCCTTGTATGGCTAATTGTGCTATCATTAGTACAAACTGTATACATATTAGAGTTACAGAGGTATGTAGATAGCAAGAAATGTCACATCAAACAATTAGACATAAATATAGAGAGGAGAAGTAACATTTCAGGATTAGGAAATCAGCTAGATTATCGTAAAAGAAAGACAATAGACAACCATGTTCCCAAGGAGATGATACGACCATATGGACCAGGTATGAATTATGTGCATCTTTTGTTTTGTTGTTGGCTGAACAAAGGATAGATTTCACAGAATACGTCATGTATATGGACGTTTGACGTAATGTGTAGTTGTAAATTACAGTTACTTATCTTTTATTATAAAGAGTTTAAGTTTGCTCCTTTATTTGATGCATGCCTGTGATGTATGTTTACACAGTTTTAACGGCTGTGTCTTATGGTCATATTTACCTACTATGTCTGTCTTTGTCAATCATCCGATATTGTCAATATAACGTAACTATAAACAAATGTCATATACGTTGTAGGTTTGGCTAGCTATAAAACCAGGTTTAATCTACAATTTTGTTATGGAAAATGTCTATAACAAGTCAGAAATATGGTATTTCTTTGTCATGTGTTCTGTCGATTAATAGCATTTGATTTTGTCAGATTTAGTTTTTTAGACTTGCCTTCACTTAATTAACCTTGCAGTTTCTTATTTTTGTTAAACTTATTTTTCATTGAGACACTTGCATGAAATGATGACAATCGAAGTGTTTTATAAGGTTTTCTTACAGCATTTTTGTATCGAATAATGTAATGAATATTTTCGGATCCATAAAAGTGATAATAAGGTCGAAGAGATTACATTTTGTATATATATACTTAGATATTTACGTTGAATTAATGTTCTTTCATTACCTTAACGGCCGGGTTTATCATAACTGTTCATTGACCGGGTTGCATCTCTATTAAGTTTTATAACATCTAACCAAGTCGTCGTCTTTGTTTGAAAAATGTTTAAATTCCCTAAAATGAATTGTTATGGTGTATTGATTTAGCTGTTCGTTTATTTAAATGAAAGAGAAGTTGAAAATTAGAAGTTGAAACGCGCGTCTGTAGCAAATACCAAATTTCAATCCTGGTATATATGGTGAGTTTATTTACAACCACTTGGTAAATACCACTGCTGGTGGAATGTTTTATTTCCAAAGGGTATCACCAGCCCAGTAGCCAGTATTTCTGTGTTGACATGAGTTATCATTGATACGGTAATAATTTTAAATTAACTGTTAACATATCTCTGAATTAAACTTGTTTAATAAATAGGCTTTTCTACCTCAGAAATAGATTACCTGAGTTGTATTTTTCAAAAATTCTTGGATTTGTTTGTCCTCAATGCTCTTCCACTTTGTTATTTATTTTGCCGTTTTAACTCTTCTTTTTTATAAACGCGTCACTGGTAAGTCTTTTGTAGACTAAACACGCGTTTGGCGCAAACACAAAATGTCAATCTTGTTATCTACAATGGTTTATTGATGTTGATTGTTTTAGTATCTAGTCGATACACAGTTCAATATGTCACCTCTTGTATAATTTAGCCCATGTGTTTACCTTTAGAAGTCTTTCCACTTTCTCATTGTTTCTCTGCAACAAAAAGTATCAAAGCAATCAAATATATTGATATAATATATAAAACCCCTATTTTAAACTGCATAAAGAAAAGGTACGAAACAGTGAGAGAAAAATATTAAATACTTAGTACAAGTTGTACTAAGCATAAAATATATATATATATATATATATATATATGATTTGTTTGGCAGAATGAAGCTTTAACAACAACATAAAAAACAGATTGGCTTAGGTAAGCATAGAATTACAGAGACGTGTCAATACTGTGCAAAAATGAATGCTAAGTTTGTGTGCTAGATAAAAGAACGTTTGAATTTTCTTGTTATGTTCGATTCCAGTTTCAATCAAACGAAACTCTTGCTCTATCTATAATTCAACAGTCTGCTTAAATAGTCCTTATCTAAAGACTTTTAAACTCCTTAAAACTGCAAAAGGTTTGAAATTTAAGTATACTTTCATTCCAAATCGGTCATTGCAGTTCATTGTAAATTTATTTTACGAAATCTTTGTAGCAATTTAACCACAAACAAGTAATAGTCTGAAATGGCATATATCTGTTATCGACTGTACTGATTTTCATTCAACAAGTCTGAATTTGGTCTAAATTTTACTCGATATTAATCGACCCAAATCTTAACCATACTCAACTGTACTGATTTGTTCTTAATTGACCCTTATCTTTGCCATTAAAAATAGTCAGAACTATAACTCGATAAGTCTGAAACAGTCTTATCAGATGTACAGAAGTTGTCGTTTGTTTATGTAATTGTTTTTCTTTTCTCGTTTTTTTATAAAGAAAAAAACGTTGGTTTTCCCGTTTGAATGGGTTTACATTAGTAATTTTGGGGCCCTTTACAGCTTGTTGTTCGGTGTTAGCCAAGGCTCCGTGTTGAAGGCCGTACATTGACCTATAATGGTTTACTTTTATAAATTGTTATTTAGATTGAGAGTTGTCTCATTGGCTCTCATACCACATATTCCTATATCTAATTAACAATTCTCGACCTTTACTAGAACTATTTTGTTTCAGTCTGAACCATACTTGACCGAATAACATCTCCTTTGTTTAATTTTAACTGTTTGAAAGACTTTTTTTATAGCTAACATGACAACGGCTTCAATAAAGTAAAGATACATAAAAACAGACTTTTACATCCTAACATGATTATCAGATTTATCAAACCGAGAAAGTTTTGTCTAATTTTTAAGTCTGAGTCCTGTTTATCTGAAAACGTTACCTGTATTGAGGTTAATAACACCTTTTTGTATGGCATGATGTTTTTTTAAAACAAAAAAGTACTTATAGGTGTTTGAACATACAACAGTTGTATAACTATCTATTAATTGAGGTTTACATGAGCCAACACAATCACTGAAATTCTTAACTTTATATCTTAAATAAGTCTATACTTATTATAATTTGGCATATGTATTTATACATATATCCTAAGGAGATAAAACAATTTAAGAAATTAATAAAAATTTTCTACTAATTAAGATTAGTTTGAGAAAAACAGGGTTTTCTTTTAACCAGTAAAACACACCTGTACTGGGATAATTATGCCTTAATATATCCCCATTAGGAGTTTAGTATCATACCATCATAAATAATAGCAACAGTAGTATACCACTGTTCAAAAGTCATAAATCGATTGAGAGAAAACAAATCCGGGTTACAAACTAAAATTGAGGTAATATAAAATATATGAGAAAATCATAACCCGTATCATGCCAACAACTGGTTTTAGAATAAATGTGTTTATGTCCTGCACAAAGACCATATGAGTGAATCAATATTTATATCAAAATATGCAATCCTTAATCATTTGACACCAGTATCGTAACTATATCCTTTCCGAATAAGTAAGTTTAAAGGTTTCGTTGGCTTTTGAGGTAAGTGAGGACATTTTTGTGCTTTGTAAAATAAAATACATAAAATATTGGATGTAAAATACCTCAACGTATGAGATGTCTGCATGTTGAATTATATTTACGAATGATTTCCTTGTACCGATGATAAAATTTAGTAAAAGTGTAGACTAGTGTGTGATATCCCTGGTATAATAATGTTTCAGTATACAAAGATTTCTTTTCTTGCAATCAAATACGTTGTTACATACACGGGCAAATCGAACACGAACAAGTTGAGATATATAAACACCATAAGATCGAGACAAGGTAACGTCACCATCTACAAATGAATAATTAACAATAGAAAATAAAAAAATCATCTCCTTTATCATATAAATTTTGATTTTAAGCTACCCGTTTAAGATATAGATATCAAGATCCAGGAAAGGGCATCTTTGTTAATTGTTAGTATTAGCTTTATTTAAAGTCAGTTCGGCAGGATAAATCTCTTAAGTGTACATACTAAAGTCGTTATTATTGGGAGCCAATAAATCGTCTTGATATCTTAAAGTGTTATTAAATTATTGAGTCAGATGTTGTTTCGCTTTGTCTTTGCGGATTTTAGTCATAATTGTAACTCAAACACTACAGAAATAAGTCTGTAATAAGTGGTGCACAGTTATTCCCCACGGAAATTCCGATTACCTGACGATATACGGAATCTCCAAAGCGAACAAAAATGTTATCTAATAAAAATGCAAGGGTAGTTATAGAAATAAAGCAGATTCAACTGACATAGTTGTTTGTTGTTTGTTGTTACTAAAAAAAATGAATTAAAAAAGTGTGAACATATAAATTCGCATTCCGACTGTTTTCTTAATAAGATTATAACATGTATAAGGCAAAGTGGTATATAGGGTAAAAAAATCTAAACTTTCAACAGATTCGAAATCACCAATATCGCCATGCAATGTATCAATAAATTCTAACGCATTTTTGACACTCCAAAAGTAGTTGATTTCGCTATTTTCAAAGGATTTATTTGGACAATTTTTTACAATTTTTGTTGTTGCACCAAGTGTATAAGTAAGAAGAATAGATAGTTTAGTAGTGGAACAATAGCTTGAAGAAATCTATATTTGTAAGGAGTTTTGTGCAGCTTTGAAAGCCAGTACATATTTGGAACTTTAATTGTATTTGGGTGCTGCTTGTATGCTGCGTATATGCTGCTTAAATGCTTATAGAATATTGATTAATAATAGTTTTTTCGTTAAAATGATAAATTCGGTTACACTTTAATGACCTTCTTGAACAACAACATAGATTGATCATTGACATGTTTACATTGAGATCATATGTTTCCTGTATTGTTTCAGGTGAGATGGGGAATGGAGTCAGAATAAATTTGACATTGTTATCACCAAAGGATAAAAAAATATACGACGAAGGTATAAAGAAACACCGTATGAATCTATACGTATCTGATCTAATCTCTGTGCACAGAACTTTAGACCCAAACATAGTCGATCCCAGGTAATTATGTGTTTTAAATGGAAAGATTCTTGAGCTAAAAATCGATGTCTTGTGATTCCTGTCTCTTGGTAACCGCTTTTAATTTCCAACTTTTACATTTGAGTTTTGAGTTTTGGGGATCTAGTCACAAAAAGAGACGTATCTATTGTAAAATTCTAAATTGTTCTAAGAAGATATTTAGTTAAGTCTCAGAATGTTGTACCATTTATAGCATGCATAACTACATGAAGACAAACAACTATTTCTTTAAAATTAGATGTGATATGATTTCTAATGAGACAACTCCCCACAAGTGACCAAATGACAAAGAAACTAACAACTATAAGTTATCGTACCTTACCACATAGTCAGAATGCCCTGAAATGACAAAACATTTCAAACAAGAAACCTTACGGTCTCATGTATGTTCAAAATAATAATGTCTACAATCATTAATTCAAACGTTTTGCAATCAATAACTTCCAACAAAATTGTTTTCTAACTTTGAATATGGGAACATCTTAAGCTTAAGCGTAACAAAGTAAAACATTAAAACGTACTAGAAAATCAAACCGAAGAGGTTGGCTTATTAGATAACACATGTCCAAATATGTTTGTCAGGTGTAAAAGGATTATTTATAACGAGAACTTGGATCCATGTACAGTGATAATACCATTTCGAGATGAAGCTTGGAGCTTACTGATCAGAACTGTACATAGTGTTTTAGACAGAACCCCTCATACTATTTTGGAAGAAATTGTGCTAGTGGATGACGGATCATTAGAAGGTAGGTAGAAAATCACATATTTTGTGTTTGGAAATGACGAAAACTGCTAACGGTTATAGGCTTTAAATGTTTGTGCACAAATTTACCATCTTTTGCAATTGAAAGTAAAACTATTTAGCCTTTCTTATATCAAGTTATTATTATTTCTTGTAATTTGAAAATCATTAGAGAAACAGATTCCAATACCAAATCTCGTGTAATACGATATTTATCCACTCTCGACAATTACATTTTAAATATTTAAAAGGCTCGGCGAGCCTCTCGTTTTAAATTTGAAAATTTAATGTCTCGAGTGGATAAATACCGTATCACACTCGATGCAGTTGTAGAATCTATATTTATCCGTATAATTGTAGTGAACTAATATCATTTTATTTTACAGATGATTTGAAATACAGGCTTGATTTATATGTTTCATACCTTCCTAAAGTAAGAATAATGCGTTTGCACAAAAGCCTAGGAAAAATGGCTGCATGCCAGAAAGCAGTCGACTTAGTAAAAACAACACATTTTGCCCTTCTGGACTCTCATTCTGAAGTATACGAAGGTAACCAAATGTTATCAATGAATTACTTTTAAATATATATAAGAAGTATAAGAAGATGAGGTATTAGTGTCAATGAGACAACTGTACATCCAAGTTACAATTTTTAAAATTAAAATACGGCCATCCGAACAGGAAAATCAACGGTCTATAAAACTCAACCCACACCACACTGACAAAAAAAAAGAAAAGTAAAACCCCCGAAATATACTTAACCACAATCAGGACAATACCAATATATTAGGCTCACTGATCTTATGAAGGTGCAAACAAATACTGATTTATATGGCTATTTACACGTACATAAGAATATTCATCGTAATGAAAGTTGTAAAAACATTTTTTCACAATTTCAATTACTAAATCGGAAATACCAATTTTTGTATTGTTCAGTTTCTTAAAATATTTGTGATTAAATAATATATAAAATTGTGCATATTTTATACGTTTATATATAGAATCATTCTTACTAATGAAATAGTGTACATGCGTTTTTGATTTGTAAAACTTAATTATATATTATATGTGACTTTGTTTTCTTAAATCTTTAAAATTGCTGCATTTAATAAAATGCATGTGAGAAATGGCAATTAACAAATAAAAATATGAACATCATTTAGCACAAACTAAATGTATTCTTTGTCTATCTTAATAAACAAATTCAATGATCTGTCATTTGTTCTCCTTCGAAATTCTTTTAAAATCATCAATTCGGACAAACAACGATCTGTCATCCTACACGAATATGACATTGTTGCGAAGTACAGCAGCGGAAAGTTATTTCTTAACTGGCGAAAAAAATAGAATTCAGAAGTTAACAGTCGGTAATATGAAAATGGTCTATTACGCTATCGATCTGCGTCAGAAAATTTTGATCTTGCTTTCAGTATACACAATATATCTGCGAGCATATTTTTATCTTAATCTTAGTCTTTAGATTTCTATGTTGTGCCATGTGCACTATTGTTTGTCTGTTTGTCTTTTTCATTTTTAGCCATGGCGTTGTCAGTTATTTTTTATTTATGAGTTTGACTGCCCCTCTGGTATCTTTAGTCCCTCTTTTGATGCGGTGCTATTCAGTGTTGTTTTACTTATAGCGATTTCTGCTACCTCATGTACCAGTATCATTATTTTGTTTAATGATTAACAGCCGACGTTTTCAGTGGCCTTCTATATGTTTTATTATTTCTTAATAGACCTTTTCAACAACTCTCGACACCGACTTATGACACCTACAGTTTACAGATAAAATGGAGGGGTCGTCTCAAAGTAAAAAAACGTCTGATTATCATTACGACATATAAATTCGGTTTGGCGATTATATTTATCTACAAATATTTCTCTATCATACAATATTCTTATTACATGTATTTACACGACATTTCACGTTGAATTGATTACAAAATAACTGCAATCATTCCACATCAGCTTTCTCTTCAACTTTATGATTATGCCGCATGCCAATAAGAATAAATGTGTATCTGTAATAGTTTTTCTGAGAATTTCTGAAACATTATTACTGGACTGTCTGTTATCACACTTGTAAACACGGTCGAGACTTTTTTTAACGATCTAAACCTTACCCGATGTACATATTCAATTTTGGGAGGGATAAAAGCATACTGATTTCAAAGGTCGAAGGAAAAGATCAAGATACCTTGTTAAAATTGGTGTATTTTCTTCTTGAAAATAAGGGAAGCTGTATCAACATTTAAGCAAGTACATACCTACGTATGGAATTTATAATTCAGCATACTAGTTACTATATAGCTTTGTCATTGTAAATTAATTTTGGATAGTGCTAAGCAGGGGTTGGGAGTGCAATGACTTATTTTTCCCTCATTTAATTATATGGTCGTCCTCGCGAACTGATTGTCCAATATAATTGACCGTGTACAGAAAAAACAACAGACGTTGTCCTTTTTATCGTAGAGCCATTCCCCTGTTCTCGAAAATGACATCCGCGTTTCTTGCAAGAAGCGGGAATAGCTTAGCAACAGCGTTTAATGGGGTCCGTGTTGATCAAGTATCGTTGGTTTTACATGTTACACTGTCATTGCTATATTTTATTTTGTTGTCAGAAATGTTTTGCTTTTTTTTCCCTGACAAATCTTTGCCGATTTTATAATCTTTTATTTTTTTTCGTACTAATGATTCTTTTAACTTTCGTCTGTTCTCTGACCCCGTCGCATGTTTTGTGCGCTTGAACCAAGTCCTGAAACTGTTGATACTGTGTACGGCCTTCAAAGGGTAGAAAGTATGCTTTGTCATCATATTTGATTCCTTTTTAGTCGATCAGAGATCGCTGTTTTTTTTGGAGTTTTTTTTTATCTTGGTTTTTTTTCACCGTACAGAAAATGAGTTGATCTTTGTTTTTTCTTCTAAATTTAAAAATCCATTCCATTTTACTCTGTTGGAAAGTTATATCATTGTCAATCAAAAAAGTTTCAAACATTACATATCTAATAGTGATGTATAGTATTATTTTCAATTTTTATTTTGAGACGAC
>CM034349.1:89252603-89401940 GCA_019925275.1 Mytilus edulis | reverse complement strand
TAATTTTTGAGACGACCCTCACATCTTACCTGTTGTAGTCGAGCTCAACTGTAGGTGTAGACAATTGTTGAAAAGGTCTAATACGACACTGAGGAGTCTAATGACGAAGAAGCGCGCTTCATCCTGATGTATCAAATTGTAGGCCTTGAATATTTAGTGAGTTTTTATTATTTTTCTTATCGAGTGTATAAGGGGTTGGTTGAGAGGTAACATAATACATTGTTTAACCCAACCATATGTTTATTTTAATTTTTGTTTTGTTCCATGTCCTGAACCAAAACAGCAATTGTTTGTAGTTATAGCGCTAAGTTAAATTTCGTCCCATAGTGAGTTTATTTTTAGCAGAAGTTTTATATTTTCTGAACTAATAATAATTAAGAGATTGCCAAAATTGAACAGCAAACCGCCACTTAACGTTCTTTTTTTTTAAGGGGAATAATTTTTTTCTAATGAGTACCTATTTTTGTGGATTCGCCTATAAAAAAAATGTAATTCATAGATCATTAAAATTCGTTGTTCGCATGTACCCACAAAACCCACGAAAATTAGTATCCAACGTATAATAATGATTACACTGTATCGAAACCCGTATTCTGCTTTATGTTTTGCAAACTACCTCAATGAACATTTTCAAAATCATTATGATAAAAAAAAATGTTATTCTAAAGTTATGTGTGATGTGCGGTTGTTTAAAAAGTTTTAAAAAAATTGGTTTATTCAGTTACAGTTTATTTTTATTTGTTCATGTTATATTGTCAATACATAAACAAAAATATCTATTTATATTTTAAAGGCTGGCTACAACCGTTACTCCAAAGATTGACAGAAAATCCAAAATTATTAGTCACACCCATGGTTGGTAATATCTATTCAAGCACGTTAGAGTACTTCTATTATTATCCAAAGGATTTATACAAAGACTTTAAGGCCATGACGTTCGATTTCTTTTTATATCAACAGTGGTCACCGTTTAAGAAAGAATATATTAAAACATTAAAGCCAACAGAACCTATAAGGTATGTAGTGTAACTGTTTAAGCTGATACGAAAAAAATAAAATCACAAAATACCGAACGACGAGAAAATTTCAAAATGGAAAGTCGAACACATCAACAGAATGGTTAACAACTGTCATATTTTTGATTTATTACAGGAATCATACTAGAAATTAGTAACACAATTAAATTTTGACAGAGGAAAAACCGATAAATTATTGATTAAAAACTATAAATGCAATATTTTTGGAAAAAACGTTGAAACTGCTGCTCAATTCGGGGCACACCAGTTTACTGGATTTTAATTGTGTTTGTGTTATGTGTTTCATTTACTGTGAAGTATTTTGTGGACTGTTGAATGTCGTATTGTAATTTTTCTGATGAACATTGTATGGCTATTTCTTTTATAAATCCATTGAGACGATATAAACCAAGGAAAACAAAACCCTGAGGGAAAAACAAAAACTCAAAAAAAGAAGCGAGATCGGCTGTAGAGTCTCCTTCTATGCAGGCATCACCATCATTCGAATCCACACTCGTGCAGGAAAAATGTCACAATCCTAAAAAGGCCATAATCAGTAAACTTAATAGCCAGATTACTTTTCCTGGTAACAGAAGATTTAACACCAGTAAAACAAGTCGATAGTGTGTTGTAACACCAAATCATGATGATCGTGAATATTATGTAGTGTCGATTTCAGCGGTCTTTCTCTATCCCCTGTTGGGACAGTTTTTGTACATGTAATGTAGCACATCCCTATGAATGAATCCACATAGTGTACACATGCACGAACGTAAAGATACCAGAGGGACAGTCAAACTCATAAATCGAAAATAAACTGACAACACCATGGCTAAGAATGGGAAAAGACAAACAGACAAACAATAGTACACATGAATGGCACAACATAGAAAACTAAAGAATAAGCAACACAGTATCTCAAAATTGTTGTCTGTCAGATTTCTTTTCGTGTGGATAGAGGCTGTAGACAAGGAGAACCTTTGTATCCTAACCTTTTCCTGCTATGTGCAGAAACATATTGGCATTTTAGTCAGAAATAGTAATAATATTAAAGGTATTACGATATATGATACAGAGTTTATATTGTCTCAATATGCCGATGACACATCACTTCTATTATATGGATCTCCTTTCTCTTTAGATGCATCCCTCCGTATCTTACAAGTATATGCTAAAACAAATGTTATATGGATAGGAAGTAATAAATATAGTCAAGATAAAATATGCGTAAAGTGGGGATTGACTTGGGGTTCCAGTACCTTCAAATTATTGGGTATCACTTTTTGTGTTGATTTGATAAGAATTTTAAATCTAAATTATGCTCCTCGAATTCAAGAAAAAGAAAGTATAATACAAAAATGATCAAAACAGTCGCTTACTCAATTTGGTAAAATAACTATTGTAAAATCGTTAATTATATCAAAATTGAATCATCTGTTCTTATCCATCCTAAGTCCAGATGAAAATTTACTACAACAACTCAATAGTAAAATGTATGCTTTCATTTGGGATGGTAAACCCGACAAAGTAAATCGGGAGTTATTATGTCAAGAATACTGCAGAGGTGATTTAAAAATGATTAATTTGAGAAATTTTATACAGGGGATAAAATTGACATGGGTTAAATTCAAATTCAAAGTGGATCAAATTATTTACTGCTACACAAAATATAAATTTTACAGAGTTGGATTATTTTGGAACAACTAAAAAAATAGAGAATGTTTTTTGGAAAGAAGTTAATATTTGTGCCTGGAAAAAATATGTCTAGACTACGACATCCTCGCTATTTTCAGGAAGTCATATCTACATCTATATGGAATAATGGAACATCAAAATTGATAACGTCAGTGTTTATTATAGAAGTTGGACACAAAACGGAGTATGGACTGTGAATGACCTTCTAGATGAACATGGAAATATATTGTCTTATCAAAATTTTGAACAGCTATATTCCTGTAAATCCCCATTTTACAATTTGATGGTATTAAAGTAGCATTAAAAGTAGCATTAAAAAATGGTTACAATCTATGGGAATCAACACTGAAAGGGAAAAAAACAACATGCTTTTTTACCTTTTAATATTAACATTTTTTTCAAGTCAAATAAAGGTTTAAAAGACATGTATAATATTGTAACGCCGCCTCTCTGGTGCTAGGGCGGGCCACCTTAGAACACAGGGTCACAAAGAAAAATAGAGTAAAAGGATCTATAAAGTGTAAGGTTCGACGTCAACTGTTTACTGTCAGACCAAAACACGTTACAGAAAGGGAAAACGTATACTTGTATTTATATATAATTCTCAGTTATGAAATAAAATATCTGAATAAAATAAAGTTTCATATTTTATTAATATCAAAAATAATCCACGCCGCGGAGAGAATTGGTCTTGCAGGATCCGTCACTGGTCTGGTCAGGTTCCCGGTTAAGGTTGGTCTTACATAGACACACACAACTAGTACATGTATATACTTCAACAGTCAAGTAACAAGGTTGTCACTTATTTTGTATCTTTCTATAATCTTAATTAAAGGATTAAAACACCCTGCTACATTATAAAACTAAGAAGACAATAACTTAGTATAGCACATTAAATGACATATTAAAATATCAAAACCGCCAACAGAACTCCTAATGTGCACCTTCAATAACACTGTCACCGTCATCGGCAACTGTATTTAGCACCGTCACCGGCACCGACAATCTTAAATTAAAACAAAGTTAACTTTCAACGCTTGTCTGTATTTCTCAGACATATTCCAGTTTCTATTTAAGTTTGTCACTTCCCAATCATGTCAATCCAACAATCCCTCGTTTCTGTTGTTGCTTTTGTATTTATACTTTCGACTGACCAATGGCAGAGCTTGTTACATATTGTTTACCAATCAGAAACTATGGATCACACAACGGAAATTCCCGTAATGTTGATATTGTTTCACATAGTTTGTAAACATGAATGATCATGAATTGATCTTTTTAATAAAGATGGGTTTTGACTTTTAATTTATTAGAAGATCGTTAGAACAGTCTTATTTGAGTTTATAGTATAATAAGGTAACTACCGCGAAAATACGGAATCAGTACGTGAAATAAAACTTCTTACACAAACTAACATACACAAATCTGTCGTATAATGGAAACAACAGCCAAAATAACAAATTACAAATCTTACATTACTTGCAACATTAAACATCTCACTAACATCTATCGTTTATCCTAAATAATTTCAAGAAACTATTCAGACATAGGTTTACTATATAAAAAAAAGGGGGGGGGGGGGGGGGGGGGGGGGGGGGGAAGCCGGCATTACAATATTTTAAATCAAGGTGCGATACTAGTTGTAATAGCAGCTGAGCGAAATGGGAGTGTATATTAAGTGTAAACGTTGTGGGGGATTTGAAAACAATCAATAATAGTCATCAAAGGTACCATAATTATAATTTAGTACGCCAAACGCGCGTTTCGTCTTCATAACCCTCATCAGTGACGCTCATATCAAAATATGTATAAAGCCAAACAAGTAAAAAGTTGAAGAGCATTGAGGATCCAAAATTCCAAAAAGTTGTGTTCATTATTGATATTCATGTCAACACCGAAGTGTTGACTACTGGGCTGGTGATACTCTCGGGGACGAAACGTCCACCCTCAGTGGCATCGATTCAGTGGTGTAAATAGTTATCAAAGGTACCAGGATTATAATTTAGTCACCGATGAGTCTTTTGTAGACGAAACGCGCGTCTGGCGTATATATTTAATTTAGTCCTGGTAACTATGATGAGTTTATTTAGTACGCCAGACGCGCGTTTCGTCTTCATAAGACTCATCAGTGACGCTCATATCAAAATATGTATATAGCCAAACTGTGTCACTAAAATTTCAAAAAAAATACCAAGAACTGTTGGTTTCAGTACCAAATTTTCACCGTATTTTAGGTACTAATACTTTACTTTTAAAAATGAACCTTGTTCAGTGTAATTTATGTACAGTTTGCAAGGAAGAACCAGAAAGCATAGAGCACTTATTGTGGAGCTGTCATATTGTAGCAAACGTTTTGCATCATCGGAATGCCTGGATTATTTTGAAACAACACATATTGAAATTCCACTAAATGTGGATATAGTTATGTTTGGTTTTATGATAACTATAAACTAAATTTTATATAAAAAAAAATAGAGTCATTTTAATATTAAAGTATTTCATATACAGATCTTAGATGCAAGAGAGAGGAAAAACCTCACATAGAGGGACTTAAAAACTATATCAAAGAAAATTTTATTTTAGAAAAACATATTTCCTAAAAAAAATATGAGTGTGAAAGATTATAACATGTACTGGAACCCCAGGGATAAAGTCATTAATTAATTTGATAGTGAATTATTATTCATAAATGTGCTTGAAATGTTATTTCCATAATCACTATACATATAATTGTATTCCGTTATATTATGTCGTATTATTGTTACTATTTTTGTTTACTCTTATTTGCTTGATTATGCTTATTTTTCTCGCTTGCTTTATTATGTGCCACTATAGATCTTTTATGTAAATGCCTGTTAATCCATGATGACTGAGAAAGAGGTTTTGCTACTGCTGAGTAATAGTAAGATGACCATGGGATAGTTGAAAACAACATATCTGTCACCGATTATAGTTTAAAATCGTCCAGTTGTGTCAATATCCAAGAAAAGAAATCAATATATAAAGCCGACCTTCTATGTTTAATTTCAATACACTAATATCTTAATATCATGTTAACTTTGATTTATATGATTATAAACTTTTCGGTAATCTTAAACGATTATTATCTGGTTTTGAGTCATGTGGATTAAAAGATTAGGTTGATTTCCTTTTAAAAGGAGGCATAATGATTTTTGGTGTTTCGAGAATGAGAATATTGAACATGAGACTAGTAATAATATTTTGTTGTTCTTGCTTTAAATGTATTGTTTATTTTATTTGGAAGAATTCCTGGACATCAGGGAAACGCATTTGCAGTAAACACAAATTTCTTCATGCAATTAGGAGGGTTCGACCCAGGGATGAAAGTTTGGGGAGCCATACAGATGGAACTCATGTTTAAGGTAAATGTATGCAATCTTATTATTATATTCTACGAATCAATACGTTTTGTGGTTGGTAGGCGTATACTCTTATTGGTATTTTATGGATTCCAAGTTTGCTCTCATTCTTGTCGACATTTTTTTAACGTATCTAGTAAAGTATCTTGCGAAGGATTTTTTTAAACGAAAAGTATATAATATTATCCTATGAAATCACCATTATGCTTTTATTTCTAAAAAAAATCGCTTTTTGTAACTTGCTGCATCAATGTGACTGAGGGATACTACCGATACAAACGAGCAACGATGTACTATTGCCTTCAGGATGTAGTTTAAAGTATGTGGTTTGACTTCAGTTAAACAGTTCAGGGGAAAAAATCACTGATTCTGAATTATTTCATAATTATATATAATATATATATATATATATATTTAGCTGATCTGTAACAATAACATCTTCATGCCTTATATATCATGTACTGTAGTACGCCGCTAGATTAAAACTGACGTGGAAAGGTAATCTGTAACAATAACATCTTCATGCCTTATATATCATGTACTGTAGTACGCCGCTAGATTAAAACTGACGTGGAAAGGTAACATATGGCCACCGAAAGCTCTTTTTTGAGAGCCCAGGTGGTCGTGTGGTCTAGCGGGACGGCTGCAGTGCAGGCGAATTGGTGTCACGATATCACAGTAGCATGGGTTCGAATCCCGGCGAGGGAAGAACCAAAAATTTGCGAAAGCAAATTTACAGATCTAACATTGTTGGGTTGATGTTTAGACGAGTTGTATATATATATATATATATATATATATATATATGTCTGATATTTTCTCGTTTTACCATTAATACCTTTCTCACAACCCTGTAATAAATCAGTCTTTAATTGATAGATAAGTCGTAATGAAAAAAAAATGATAAACAGAAAATGTCATGTGATATGTGATTTGTAAGACTTTACAGAATATGAGAGAATATGCAAGTAGAGGTCATCCGGTAGTTGTAATTGACAGGCAACCAACTATTTAGTCTATTATAATTTTAACTCGCTTCAATCATACAAGGCTTTCAAATATTTGGCTTAGAACATTTAAAAAATGGTCATTATTTATCAGCTGAGGGTGTCGGTTCAAATTTTTAATATTAAATTTTATGTTGGGAACCCCCATCATTTTATAAAACCATACAATGACCCTCCCCCCTCCTAAAAACATTATTCCAAAAGTTTGACCCCCCCCCCCCCCAAAAAAACCAGTTGTGTTGAGGTAATAATTACCAGTTACATAGTAACCGGCTTTGAGAAATTCTGAGTATAACAAGCAGGTTTTCTTCTTGTTTTTTTGTTTCTCAAAAAGGAATATCTGACATGTGCATGTAGAAAAATAGAAAAAAAAATATACAGAAAATTGTATGTTCCAATTTATAAATTTATTTTACTGCAACCTATAATTCTACAAATTTTATCAGTATACCGGTAGATTAACTTTCAATACTGACTGTTATTTTAATCCCAATCACAGGCCCTTGTATCTTATTTTTTTAACCTTTGTATCTTAAAATATCTAGTTATGAAGGGGGGTTCAGAATTCCAATGTACAAATGATTTAGGAAGTGCAAATAAATAACACTGATAATATGGTGCTTGTCCTTTCTTGATTAAATATGTAAATGATTTATTTGAGATAAAGAAATATACAACCAAGCCAGGAACCTCTGGCCTTTCTTTATTTTGTACAGATGTATTTTTTAAGAGTTTAGTGTGTTATCATTTTTCTCTGAACAAGTACACATTTTTGTTTAGGGACCCCAGCTGAATATATTTGTTCTTTTTCCAAATCATATAGTGTATTGTTTAATGTGTGTAAATGCCATGATGCCCATCAAGTATATTTTTTTTATTAAGGTATGAAATATGGAAAGGAAAGAATAACGGAGAATGGGTAACATTTATAGAAAAATGGACCAAAAAAAAAGATTAAAAAAAAAGAACAGAGAACACTTGTGTTCAAATATAAAGAAAAGGAGAAAAGAGCAAACAAACCTAAAGAATAGAGAAATATATTACCTTAAAAATTAAAGAATACAAAAGGGAAATACCTAATATCGAGATCATCTTTTATTCTTATTCGATATATTTGTAATAATTTCATAAAAACGTATACTTATTACCACGTGACGGACATATAGCTAACATGCATCCTTGCTTTCATCAAAATCACACTCCCATTTCATCTCAAGAATCACATCAAAATGATTTAAACATTATCATGACTATAGAAAGTTAATTATGCATGTCTAGAAACCTTTCCAACTCACTGTTTCCGTGGTCAAAACTAGGGAGAAATGTTTCATACAGTTGTTAATCTATTGATTGTAAATTTACACAACTGTGATAAGGAATGATCAGATTCACTGCCCTTGAGAAATTAGGCACACCCTGCTGGTGCATTACAGTTTACACTATCAAAGATTTAATAAAAAAAAAAAAACATTATTTCACTGATCGCACACTCACTTCAATTTTGTCAACAATTGTATTACTAGTCAGACATAAAAACCTTTATTGTGTGACCCCTCCCGCCTAGTTAAAATATTTTTTCTATGGTAACCGCCCTCAGTAGAATGATATTTTTGGCAATGACCCTCCCCCTTTTTAAATGCACTGACCCCCTCAGCTGATAAATAATGACTGTTCCCTTATAGGGATGGTAAATCCAGGTTTTTATTCTTTAAAACCCATATTTTGATAATGATAAAGAGCTGGATATTCAATGCCTTTTATTTATAAGACGTGTGGTCTGACGTTTCCTTCTGGCATATCTCCATTGTCCTTTGCCTGGTTAAGGGACTTATCATTATTTACCTGGGAAGGGGGGGGGGGCTGGTCATTTTGAATTCAAACATATAAAATTTTCTTGATCATAATATTTCACTATTTTTATTTGATCCCCCCTACAAAAACATTTAAAAAATCTGATCACCCCTCTATTAAACATGTCAAAATTGTAACATGCAGAATATTTATTATATCATAGATATCATGAGGCAAACATTAAATATTCTCAGTGGATTGAGTCCAAAAACAATTTTCGAGGGAACATTGCCTTGAAATAGGGCTCTTCCATGAACATGAGGTAGGCAGCAAAGCTTTTTCGGACTCTTTTTTTTCTAATTTCCTATATTGAGCTATTGAAGAAAACTTTTTCTAAAGTAGTTCTGTAAAAATAAACCTTTTGATACAGAAACAACACATTATTTACTAAGTGGGATATCTATTACCCGCAGTATATGTTCCTCTCTTGGACGCTGCTTGAAACTTAAGTTTTACAGTAGGCCTTATTGAAACCTCCATAAGGTTTATATGGATTGGTTATTCGTTCATACTTACTCATTTATTGACACATTTCATTCATAAATTTATGTGTGATAGAAACCCCAAAATTTTGAATTGTTAGCCTAAAAAATACAGATTTTGAGGGAATGAGAGTTATCAATTAACTCAAAGGGATCTTAAAATAAATAAAAACGGTACGATGATTAGTGATGTTCAAACTACTTATTTCTTTGTGCAAAAAATATTGATCCCCCCATTTTGAATTTATAATAAAATTTGAACCCCCCTATTCCACATACAGGAAAAAACTTGATCCCCCTGTATTTTGACCAGCCCCCTCCCAGTCCCTAAATTGTACAAACAAAAACGCGTTGTGTGCGGTGACTGCTAGATGTATATTTCACGATGTTTTTTTATCATTGAAACAATCTCCCAACAACATCGTTTCTATGTTCCTGGCTTTGATCATTACCTTTAAAACTCAATTTAACTTTAATGAATAAATATTATACACGTATTTTCATTGGACCTTAACTTGAAAAAAAGTAATTGTTTTGTTTGATAATTGGTAAAATTTAATATTTCATTTATGTTCATAAAAAGGGAATTTGACTATTTTTTATTTAACTCTGTATATTTTAAAATATCACAATTGTTATTTATCAGTATGTAATGTGTGGTGGTGATATGGAATCTCTTCCCTGTTCACATGTTGGACATCTCTACAGGACTTCAATGAAATGGAGCAAAGAGATAGCTGAATTTAAGACTTCAAACCAGTACAGAGTAGCAGAAGTATGGATGGATGAATATAAGCATTTGTTATTTGAAAGAGATGGTAACTATACTGTAAGTATGGCAAAAAACCAGCTAAATTACAATGCAGTTTGCCTACATTGCCATGTTTTTTTGTTTTTTGCCAGTTTTTGCCATGGCGTTGTCAGTTTGTATTAGATTTATGAGTTTGACTGTCCCTTTGGTATCTTTCGTCCCTCTCTTTTTTCCCCTACTTTATGTTAAATAACTGTCCATATACTCTTTAATATTGTTAATAGAAAATAATTCAAACATCAGTTATCAAATTCGTTAAATTTGAAGATTCTCTTATGACACCTTAACGACTGCGTTAGCTTAACGACCATTTTGAACGACCGTGCCCTGTTGTTAATCGGTTTTTTTCGGGTTTCCTGGCACATTTCAATTGTATATAAAATCTTACGTATCAATTATATGTGTTAACTGTTAAGTGATATTTTTTTTCGGTTGAATTTGTTTCCAGCACACAGCCCATTGTTTGTTGAAAATCACGTCTTTCGAATGCAACAACGATCTTGTTGTTGTCAGTATAGGAGCATTCTGTGTTTGAACCAGAGCGGTTTAGGCAGCATTATGCATACTGGATCATGATCGGAATAATAAAGGTGGACAGGAGTTAAATAGAATTCATAGAAAAACATCAATCATTTTTACTGTCGTATACTTCCCTTTTATAGATTACTTATCTTAATGTTAAAAACTCTCAATCTCCAGTAGTATGTAATCCAGGTAATTTTGGGGCCCTTTATAGCTGTTGGTGTGAGCCAGTCTCCATGTTGAAGGTCGTACATTGACCTATAATGGTTTAATTTTTTAAATTGTTATTTGGATGGAGAGTTGTCTCATTGGCACTCACACCACATCTTCCTATATCTAAGCCTTGGTAAAGTGTTATGGTCACTATTTTTTTATAACCTTATTCATTCAAATATTAAAGATGCTACCAATATTATACAAATATAGCCTTTGTATGAGGTCAATACAAGGATATATTGACCTGAAAGAAGTATATTGACTGAGGACACAATTCTATGAAGACTGATTTAATAAAATATTTGCATTACATGTATTTATTATAAATTTAACATGTTTTGGCAGTGCATGTAGTATAGAAATTATAAGAAGAAATATTTATTATATGATAGTTCAATTTTCATTATGTTGAGAATATAGAATTGAATTAACCTTAGTTTCTACAGAAATTTATATTTTTTGATTTGATGTATTGTTGAGGGAATGGCATTTACTGGTCATGCTGCATTACAATTTTTCTATAAAAGCATGCATGAACAGTGAAACTTTGAACAGTTGCTTGCTATGTTTTTTAACTTAACTATGTGCGAAGTGAAGTTAATTTTCATTGTCCAATCAAATTCTAGTATGACTAAAACTCTGTCACATTGTGTTTGTAATATAAACAGCCAAACATACAACATGTACATAGCAACCAAGTTGATCAAATTTATCTTGCAAGCATAAATAGAAATTATCAAAAACAATCTTTATAATAGTTGTTACCAACTGTGATTAGGTTTTAACCTTATTGTATCAAGTTTGTACCAGATTAGATCAGATTGCTTGAAAAAAATAATATAGTTGATGACCTAAAATGAGTGTACATTTTCAACAGTTTTAAACATCTTTTACATATGTTTGTAAAAAATCATTAATATTTGTTATTCAATGTGATAAATCATCAAACAGATTGTAAATATGATTTCTATAATATATGTATACTAGCATATAAATATGTTCAGTAACAATTGGTGCAGTTGTAAATTTTAAGAGTTCCCTTCATGCAATGTACCAGGATATATACTTCATACATGCTAGCTTTGGACAAATTACAAGTGAAAAGAATTGCAACTTGGTAAATGTTTATATAGAAAAAAGGAAATCTGTACATGGTTTAATCATTAAAAATCTTACAAATGAGCATATAAATGAGGCTGGCATTATGTTATTTTTTGTTATGAAATAATCAGTATTGGCAAAAAATATTATTATTAAAACCACAGAATTCAAACTTAAGACTGGAATAGTGGTTGTATGCTAATTATTCCCTCACACAACACATCATAATAGAGAAAAACAGTCCCAGTCTTAAGTTACCTGTTCAGGTTAGGTACCAAGTCATCTTGCGGATTCACTTCTTGTTGTGATGGCATGTTAAAAAGTTAGCTCGTTAGTGCATATTTGATCAGTGTAGTACAAAATGAGTAGTTGTTTTTATTCTTGTCCCAATCATGCATTTAACTTGCCACTGGATAACAATACATCCACACTAAAGTCTTTTTGAAAGCAATATAATTATACATTTGTAATTTTCAAGTCTTGGTAATTATGTTTTGACTTTACCTAAGCAGGACACAGATAATATGGTATTATCAAATATAATGTAAGTGAGGCATAAAGCCGAAAAAAATATATAGAAGAAAATTACTTAAATAGCTGCTGAAGAGATAAACCTGAAGCAAAGCAAAATCAGATATAAAAAAACCCAGCACAAAACAATTTAGAATGAATTACAACATACATAAAGGATGGAAACATACAATATGTCAAAGAGACAAAAAATTACCAACCCAAATGTACAGTCCAACCCAAGACCAGCAATATCTTGCTATTAAAACATAATTATATACTTTATTGGGTTTTCAGTTTATACGATTTTTTTTAATTGAGCATCGATTAAGCATTAAAACATTAACATTTGTTTAGGAAAAATAACATTGTAAATAACATAGTGATCTATTAATGCGTGTACTGAAATGTATGCAGTACATGAACAGTTATGATAAGATTGATAGATTGATACAATAAAACAGAAATATATACAAATATGTATATATATATATATCTAAACTAAAACTACTGATCATAACTAAATAAATCAGTACTGGAACAGTACAAACAAAGTTGGTCACCAATTCCCTCCTAATACAGTACTAAAACATTACTGACAAAATCAGTACTTAAACAGTACTGAAAATAACAGTACTGAAACAGTACTGAAAAAATAAGTACCGAAACAGTACTGAAAAAATAAGTACTTAAACTTTACTGAAAAAATCAGTACTGAAACAGTACTGAAATATTACTAACAAAATCAGTACTGAAACAATACTGAAAAAATCAGTACTGAAAATAACAGTACTGACAATATCAGTACTGAAAATAACAGTACTGACAATATCAGTACTGAAAATAACAGTACTGACAATATCAGTACTGAAACAGTACTGACAATATCAGTACTGAAACAGTACTGACAATATCAGTACTGAAACAGTACTGAAAATATCAGTACTGAAACAGTACTGAAAAAATCAGTACTGAAACAGTACTGAAAAAATCAGTACTGAAACAGTACTGACAAAATCAGTACTGAAATAGTACTGACAAAATCAGTACTGATTTCATTGAAATTAAAACATTATAAGTTTTCAGTCTTTCCTTACAGTACTGATATGCACGAGGGTAGAAATGTACCAAAAAAGTATGGGTAAATTATTGGTAGTGTATACATATACTATTAACATATAAACTTTTTTTCAGTTTCAAACTGGAGATGTTTCCGAGAGGAAAAAGATAAGAAAAAGGAACAAATGCAAATCGTTTAAATATTTTCTTGATCATATACAAGAAATAGTACATTTTTACATACCAGATAATCTTAAGGCATCTGGTGCAGTAAGTATTTTGTTCTAATACAAATGACTGACATTGCATTACACAATTACAAATAAAAAACCTCTTGTATTGCACATCTTAAAATGATTAAACATAAGGATTTTCTTATCCCAGGCATAGATTACCTTAGACGTATTTGGCACAACTTTTTGGAATTTTATCATTAATGCTCTTCAACTTTGTACTTGTTTGGCTTTATAAATATTTTAATATGAGCGTCAATGATTTGTCTTGCGTACTAAATTGAATGGATGATAATCAATTTTCTCTCATGTCCGCAGTTTTCTTTTTTTCCCTTATGCATACCTGTTTTATTGATATTCAAACATTGTCTGAATTCTATTATAGGATATGGGATGTTCTTATTTTTCTTTGCTTTTCTTTATTCCAAAATTAAAATGCAAAGATAATTGTTATCGAATTAAACGCTTTATTCCTCATGATATTACTGTATAACTATTATCTTGCTTTCTAAGACAGATCATAAATGGCAATTTGTTAGTCTGTATGTTTATTTGTTCGTATTTCCATTCTACTGGTGTAACACTATCTGTCTGTTTTGTTCACGCATCGTTGTAAAAATAACGGAATTTGATGCGACTGTCATACAAATGAGAGGTTTAGCGCTATAAAACCAGGTTCAATCCATCATTTTTTACATTTGCAAATGCCTGTACCAAGTCAGAAATATGACAGTTGTTGTCCATTCATTTGGTGTGTTTTATCTTTTAATTTTGTCATTTGATTAGGGACTTTCCGTTTTGAATTTTCCTCGGAGTTCAGTATTTTGGTGATTTTTCTTTCTGCTTATAACAAACCACATCTTTTTTTATATGACAACGTCATGGTAAAAACGAACGACCACAAATAGGCAAACAAGGTTCACAAAACACTGCATAGAAAGATAAAGACTAAGCATTACAACCCGACCACCTAAAACCTTTGGATAATATCGGGTGTTCCGGCAGTGTAAGCATATCCTGCTGTACTTGTGGCACCCGTCGTGTTAAACATGTTAGGTACAAATTCGGCGATATCACATAACATTTTCATTAAATAAAATATCGTATAAAACTTCATTGTCCTTTACCACAACGTCGAGATCTAGTAAAAATAGGTTTTCTTCCTCAGGAATTTAGTAAAACGGGTATTTAATGCCCGGCTATTTAGAGTTAATAAGATTATGAGCATAATTTTTATCTCTTTTTAAGACTCAATATAATTATTAAAATAAAGGTTACTTTATTGCAGGCATAGGACAAATTACATTACCATGTAATGCATTATATTACAATTACTTTGACATACCATGCATTAAATTACAATTAGTTTTGCAAAGTAATGCAATGAATTACACATTACATTTGTAAATTGTATTATAAGTTCAAATAGAAAGATCAAACATTTTGAAAAAAAATCGAAGACACAAATTTAAAGATTCTAGCGTATTCTGTAACTGTTCCATGAATTGAATTTAAGTAAACATGTAAGCAGACTATTCAATTCGGCTATAACATTTTTAATTGTTTAAATTTATTAATGTTGACTTTTCTTTATACATTTTGTAAATATACTTTTTGGTTTTTGAATTTCAATAAAAATATTTAATTAATGAGAATTTCTTACCTAATTTTATAATAAACATAGAGCTTAATTAATGAACATTTGTCAAAATGGTGAAAATATTGATTGTAAAACAAACTAATTTGTGTTTTATAACAAACTTCAATAATAATTTACATATTCAAGCCAATGTAGACTTTGATCTTATGACAACAGTATAGCTATGCTTTTCAAATATCAACTTTTTATTCAGGAAAATGTATGAAAATATATGAAATAAAACGAAATAAAGAACATATTCAAATGATTTATATATACTAGTTAATCAAGAAATCTTAAATTCTGCTTTAGTTAAGAACAATAATATTTTAAAGTTGTAGTTTGCGAAAAAAAAAAAGTAATGGCATGTAATGCAATGTAACGCATTAAATTATACAACTTTTTGTTAAAGTAATGCATTATATTCATATTAAATGTAATGCAAAAATTGCTGCATTACACATTACATGCAATTACTTGGAAAAATGTAATGCATGATTACTTGGGAAAATGTAATGCATTACCATGCATTACCCCATGCCTGCTTTATGGGTTGATTTAAAATACATATATAAGTAAGGGATGAATGTAGTTGTAAAATTTGATAGATGCTTTCTGTGCTTCATTGTAAAATTTTTGTTTGTTTTTGTGTTAATTGAGATTGTGACACAGTGATGACTTCTGTACGCCTATTTTGACAATTGTACTTTTTACGTTTGTTTTGTTCATGCATTGTGATAAATATAATGGGATTTGATACGACTGTCATACAAATGAGAGGTTTGGCGCTATAAAACCAGGTTCAATCCACCATTTTCTATATTTGAATTTGCCTGTACCAAGTCAGGAATATGACAGTTGTTGTCCATTCATTCGATGGTTTTCGTAATTAGATTTTGCCATTTGATTAGGAACTTTCCGTGCTGAATTTTCATCGGAGTATTTTTGTTAGTTTACTGTTTACTTTAATATTGTTTACTGTTTACAATCAATACGTTCAGTAATTTAGGGCGATGTACATTTATCAAACGTTTGTAACAAGAATGAAATATTGCCGGTTTTTATATAAATGCGGTGAAATTGTGACTAGTATGGAGAATTGTCTCATTGGCACTCATACTACATCTTCTTAAATCTATATATCAAAGTACAATGGTCGAAAAGAGATGGTTTATTCAACTAGCATTTATGAACAAAAATAAGAACCAAAAATTAATATGAAGGAATGACAGGTCCTTTAAATTCTAAAACAAAGTTTCAAAAAGGTCTTTATCCAATTGAATATTAACATTGTAGATTATAAGACCTGGACAGAAAACCTGCTTGAGTATTCATAGGAAAATTGTCCTCGATAAATGCTATTGGAGAGGAAATGAACAGGTAAGGCTACGGTTAAGAATGTTGACAACCATTTTTTGAAGTAATACTATTATTTATCTTACATCCTTTATATGTACATGTTCACAAACTTATGAGCATAAGGATTATTTTTTCAAAAAAAAAAGCGAATGCACAGATTTGTATTTTTGAAAATGTAATAAGATATGAAAGCTCTAATTTTTGGGGGTCTTCGAATGTAAATAAATTTATTTAAACAGCATGGGATATATAAAAAATAGTAGAATACTTCAAATATTCTTATTGACGGTTCCTTACTCACTCTTGTAGAACGACAAGTTATGAAAATCGAGAGCACAGTCATCCAATCGGCGACATTTCGTAACAATCAACATGACATACTATACATTAGTTCTATCACCTACTTTGCATTCATTATTTTTTTTTGGAATACTCATTTTCGTGGATTTCGTAAGTATACGTTACCACGAATTTAAATGTTCAGCTGAATACAACTTTTCCATAGGTTTATATCCAAACTTGGGTATAAAATTGAAATCAAATATTAACGAAAATGCAATCGTTTCTTCCTCTGCGAAAGTCGGTACTAACGAAAATAAATGCATGCAATATTACTTATGTGATTTTTTTTTGTTCAGTAATTTGTATAAAAGTTTTTTAAATATATGTTCATAGGTATATTTAAAGCATATCTGTTACATTTAGTTTTGGGAATGGTCAGCGGATAAAGAAATACGACACGGAGTTGACTGTTTGGTATCAACAGGAAAGGATGGTGTTGGAAATGAGAAATGTAGTTTCAATAAAATTGTTCAATGGGAATATCGACAGGTAAATCAAGCTTTCAACAAATTATTTCAACATATTGTGTTCTATTTTAGTAGAAAGATGTCAAACATTACAGTAAATTTTTGCACACAAAAAACGCTTGCATAGATATAAGAAGATGTGGTACGAGTGCCAATGAGACAATTTGTAAAAGTTTACTATTATTGATCAAAGTACGGTCTTCAACACGGATTTTGGCTCACATCGAACAGCAAGCTATAGAGGGCCCCAGAAATTACTAGACTAGTGTAAAACCGTCAAACTGGAAAACCAACGGTCTAATCTATATAAAAAAAACTATAAACGAGAAACACTTATAAATGAACCACATCAACAAACGACAACCACTGAACCATGCATTTCTTTGTGATAAAACAAATGTATATGCTTGTCTTCGGTGCCTGTTAAAGAAGGCATTACATGATTGAAATGTCTATAAGAAAAAATGAAAAAAAAATCACGATGTTAATATTTACAAGATCCAAAACGCACCATACAAGTCATTTCGTTCACATATTAATATAAAATCTTGGATAAAATACATTATATCCGATATTTCGGCATTTTTTCTCTGATCTCTTTCTGAAACTGTGTTATAAAGAGATGCTGAGTGAGCATACAAAATAAAACCATGCAAAAGTATATAAATAACCAAAGTCCATATCTCTTGGCTACACTAATAAGCAGCCAATCACAGTTTTAACTGGTTTTTTTTTGTAATAATCTCAAGATGAACTAATAGCTTTTCACCATGATGCGAGAGAAAAAGGAAAAAACAACTGTAAGTTACTAGACTACAAGATTCAATAGAAATTGTAGTCTCAGGGGCTAATAATAATGAGAAATAACGATTGTGACAATGATCATTATAAGCAAAGTTTAAATGTGTGAAAATAGAAAGTGCTTTCTGTCTAAACAAAAAGGATTACTTTGAATGACATTTTAATTTGTCAATTTTAGGACAATCAGATACAACATAAAGATTCTGGGCTGTGTTTGACAGTTTATAACAACAAATTAAAACTTTCTGAATGTACCGGAAGTGGAGATCAGATATGGATATGGAATAGAAAGAAATAAATAAACAGAACATGTATATCCAATTTTATAAATATTCTTTGACTTTGAATTGATTTAAGAAATTTATTTGCAAATTTAATAATAATAAAAAAAAGTCATGACAGTCAAGTAGATTTTTGTAGATAGGGTCAATTTCATGGAACATATTGACGATATAACATTGACATTTCAATATGAGCTTTATTATATTTGATATACTAACTATTTTGAATTTCATTCTAATAAACTTTGTTACGTGAGATGGCTTTTAAATTTAAGTTGGAAAAGACACTTCCAATAAGGTTACTCAATTAGAGCATTATTTCCAATAAAAATATTGTCTGTAAGATAATAAGACTTTTTAAAATAGCTATAAGCCAGGAGCCTGTTGTTTGTTGGTGTGGTTCATATGTATTTCCCTTTTCCCGTTTTTGTATATAGATAAGAACGTTGGTGTTCCTGTTTGAATGGTTTTACACTTGTCATTTTAGGGCCCTTTAAAGGTTGCTCTTCAATGTGAGCCAAGACTCCGTGTTAAAGGCTGTACTTTGACATATCTTGATTTACTTTTACAAACTTTGACTTTGATGGAGAGTTGTCTCATTGGCACGCATAACACATCTTGTTATATCTAATAAGACACTGAGAATATATCAGACTACAAGTCTCTACATAGTTGGCAATAGCGGTATTAACAAGTCCTAAAAAATATAATGGCTATCTTAAGAATTATACCTATGACTTCGTCAAATTATAAAACGTCGCCAGTGCCTGAGCAGAAAGTTGATGAAGCAGGGTTATATCATCGAACGTCTCGTTTTTATTTTAACACATGAAGAAGTTCATCGGAAAGATCATGTACCAAGTCTTCGTTGATAAATATTCCGTATCCACTTCACAAATACTACACGATGGTCATGAGATATAGATAATAGGCACTGACGTTGTTGATCATCTTAACTACGATTCACAGTGTTCTTTTTTTTTTTTTGTCTTTGTAAATTATCATTTTTACTGTTTAGTCTATTTTTGATGATATCCATTTGACGTTGATCGGTACTATTACATCCCGTCACTCTGTTATTATGCTAATTATACATTTTTGTATTCTTGTCTTTCGTTTTTGCTATGTGCCATTTTCTTTTTCTTTGTTGGCATTTTTTTTTTAAAGTGATTAAGATTATAACACATTTTGACTGTTGCACTCATATTTCTTAATATTTTTACCCATTGTGTCCGTTCATTTTGTTCACACATTGTTGTCAATGTAATGAAATTTTATATGACTGTCGTATAAACGAAAGGATTAGCTTACTTAAAGCCATGTTTAATTCATCATTTTCTTCAGTCATAAGAAAATTACTGTTATCTATATAAGGTATAATATTGACAGTTTTTATCCATTCGATTGATGAGCTTTTGCTTTTGCCATTTGATTAGAGACTCCGTTTTGAACTTTCTTCGAAGTTCAGTTATCTTACTAATAAATACCCTAGAACTGATCAAAGTAATTAACAGAATAGTAAAAAGGTATTTTGGTTTTGCTGACAAAACGAATCAATGATGATGAATGGAAAATTTAGACTATATTACTCAAAAGGTGAAGTTTGAGGTTATTTCAGACATTTTGCCTTTCAGAAGGATTTCGAAAAATTATTGAAAGGATTTTTACCTTCGAGGCGAGTGCTATCCTCTTAATTTTCTTTTTAAAAAAATACTGCAATGCTATGGTAAATATTCTAGAGGGAACGTATAAAGATTCCATTTGAAATTATAACTGTAAAAATCCTTGTAAATATTGAGATCAGAAACGTAGTGTTTTGAACCACATCTTAGGCTTTATTATGCCAATTTTTCAGAATTTTTGTGCTGTGTTTTAATGAATATATTTGATATTTCAATTTTGTGTTTCTTTTTTCATTATGATAATTGAATTGTACATTTGTAAAAAAAAATCTTCTATACTTAAAGTAGTGTTTTTTTCCTAGTTCATGAACTTTAGAATCATGTAACATTTGCTACAGCTGTAACTGTAGCTTCCCATTTTGTTCAACTGTGCGTGTAAGTTCAGCTTTTTATAAAGACAGATCCAGACGAAATTTAACAATAAGTTTATGCTTATATTAGAGTCAGTTGGCATGCATCACATACGTTCTTTGGGAGTAGCTTCTTTAAATTTACGCATGTAGCAATCTGTGCACCATTTTACCTTCAATATTCCTATTAAGTTTTAAATGATTTGCATATGCACTCTTATGCGTTTATACTGATATATTCAACGACATTTGTATTTAATTTTATTAGTTTTGTAGAATTAAATGATTATTTGATTGATTGAGTTTTGTTGGCCGAATGTCCAGTTCAAAATGTTTTCATGCAAGTCCAATTTAAAAAAAATACTTTTTTAATTCGACACAATGCATACAACAACAAATATTATCTAGAGGGATTATTTTAGAACTTTTTTGTTTCCATTCAAACAACAGTACATTGCCGGCTCATCTGCATGTTTGACGTAAGAATTGTCCATTATCATGATTATATTAACAACGATTTTGACAGAGTCTTCAGAAATACTGTGAAACTCTCAACTCGCGTAGTGGTATTTTAACCATTGTGGATTTTAAAAATCTAAAAAAAAAGTAAATAATGGATTATTCTTAATCTCGATCTTTCTCTGAAATTATTTTTATCTGAACCCTGCATACCATCATTCCCCATGTAAAATTGAAAAAATCATCAAACAGAAATAATCCACAATGCTTTCCAACATAAAAATGATAGCAAAAAGTAAAATTACAAAAATACTGAACTCCGAGGAAAACTCAAAAAGAAAATCCCTGATCAAATTGCAAAATCAAAAGCTCAAACACTTCAAACGAATGGATACCAACTGTTATATTCCTGACTTGGTACAAGCATTTTCTTATGTAGAAAATGATGGATTAAACCTGGTTTTAAAGCTAGTGGCTAAACCTCTCACTTGTATGACAGTCGTGTCAAATCCCGTTATATTGACAACGATGTGTCATCAAAACAAACAAATATAATAGGTTAAAATGTCAAAAATTAGGGGTACAGTAGTCAACATTTTGTTTTAATCTTAATTACACGAAAAACAAACAAAAATGTAAAAAAGAAGCACAAAATGGCATTACAATGTAGATCAAGCATATTTATAGCAAAAAATTAAAGACAAGAATACACAAATTTACCATAGTACAATAACACAATGACGGGATGTATAAGTACATAGCCACGTCTTATATATGTATCAAATAAATATATAAAAAGGCACATAGACAAAGCACATTAGCTAAAATGAAAAACAAGAATACACAAATGTTTAACAATAGCACAACAACAGGATGTATAAGTACAGAGCCACGTCATAAGTATCAAAGAGACACCAAAAGGCATATAGACAAAGCACATTAGCAAAAATGAAAGTCAAGAATACGAGAATTATCATAAAAAATAACACATTGACAGCGGATATCAATAATAACAGACTAAACAGTATTATAATATTGACAAAGACAAATAAAAGAATAATATAACACGTTATTAAGATGATAAACAACGCCTGTACCTAGAATCCATATTTCAAGACCATCATGTACTATTTGTGAACGAATACGGAATATTTATCAACCAGGTCTTGGTACCTTCCGCGATGAACTTTTTGTTAGAAAAATGACGAGACGTTCTTTGACATACCCCTGGTTCATCAACTTTCTGTTCCTACACTGGTGATGTGTTACAAAGTCTTAGTAGGAGCTGCAAGCTCTTGAATACCGAATAAGTTGGCAGATGTATATCCGATATGCAGTTGAAGTTGGTATTTTGCTACTAATATGGGGGGAATTGATAATTTCAAAATTAAAATCGTCTCAATTGTCAACCAGTTTTTGGTGGGGTTCGTGTTGCTTAGTCTTTAATTTTCTATGTTGTGTCATGTGTACTTTTATTTGTCTGTTTGTCTTTTTCTTTTTTAGCCATTGCGTTGTCAGTTTATTTTCGATTTATGAGTTTTGATTTATGGTATCTTTCGCCCCTCTTGTCAAAGATTCTGGTACTGAGATGACCGTGCATGTCAAGTTCGAGGTATAGGTCTCGCATACGCTATAAATTTATTACTTTGAGATACAAAACAGCATAGTTTATATATTTTTTTTTTGTAAATCTTTTGCATGTGTAATTGTGAGCCATCTGTGAAAGTCTTATAGAATCTTTGTTATTTTTTTTTAAAGTTTTTGAGACTGTGATCTTGTCAATGATAAAGCATTGAAAAGTCAAAAGAGAGCGTTTTCCCGCCGGAATTTTAATGACTGGTATCTCGAAAGCATGCACATTGACTTATATATTATTTTTGCTCTTTTGGTTCCTTTAAAAATCCCCTTTCAATTTATTCTAGTGTGGTGAAAAGCTTGTTATTTTGAAACTGAATGGCGAATCTCCTTAATTAAGATTATTTAAATAATAAATGTGAATAGTGAACAAAAAGGTAAAACATGCTACACAGAGGAACAAGTGATCAGTATGCTGGCGTTTCTTATTGACAACATATTTGTTGAATTTGAAGGTAGACTTTGTTCAACAAAATGTCAGCACTCCTATGGGAACGACATGTGCGCATCTCCTTGCCGACCTGTTCTTAAAGAGTCGCGGTTCCCAGTTCAGACACTTGTCAAAAACAAGAAGATCAAAGAAGCTAGATAATTTAATTTCCACATACATATATGGATGGTGATGTTCTTTCCATGTGCATTAGCATTCCGAACATTTCTGATTGGGTTCCATTAATATATCCTCTAAAACCAGAAGTTATAAATAAAAGTCAGACACGACCTCCTCTAGCTTAAAAAAAGACATAAAAAACATTACTGTAACCATGGTAATATTTTGTCTCAAACTCTGTTTGTAAATGAGAGAAAACGAATTATAGTTGTATATTTCTGTAAGATAGAAAGTGGACCACAAGAGAATTGTATTACTATTACTTCGTAACTCAAAGTAACGAGCATCAATATTCTCGAATTTTATACCATGCAATTCTTTTGTTATGAATTTAAAAATCTGTTATGACCACTATATCTATTTCAGATAATTTTGGGAACAATTACAGCTTGGTCGCCGGACGATCTTAAACCGGCAATGAGCAAAACCCATACCAAATAGAAAGCGATAAAAGACCCAGCGAATTCACAATTTAAAACGGAAAAAACGTAACGGTCTGGTCAAGATTTTACCCAATCAAATCGATGAAGGAAAACAACAACCATCGTTAACCACTGCACTACAGTTTCTTGCTTAGAGCAGCAACCGTCATAAAGAACGTGGTGATGGCGGGTTAAATTGTCTGTCAGCGCTCAAAACTCACTCTAGTCTACATGCATAAGACAGTCATGACATTGGTATTACTGCATAACATTAGACGCACGCGACATGCTGTAATTCAGAGTCAGGTGTCATGAAATGATTTCATATTGAATCTGTGTTATTTTTTCTTCAGTCATATTCGTTATTGGTCAGCTTTAAAGGTCATTTTAAGTCATTGTTTAAAAGGTGTAAGTGAAAAGGATGTTTTCGTATTGAACCTTCGCGTATTATGTCCCCACACAGTTGTAGTTGGTCTTAATCAAATGTTTCGTGCAAATACAGTTTTTTTTCGATTCAACAAGACTGTCCAATGGAGTCCAATTTGAAAACACCTATCAGTATAGTATCACGAAAGTTACCTTGTGAAACAATACCCAAATAAGGAAAGCAGCAGTTATTGGCTTGCTGTTTATATATGATGTATACGTATTCATAGTCTCCTCGCCTGCAGTAAGATTGAAGAATTCTAACGGTACAATATCAAAATACCCGGAGATGTGGAATTATTGCCAATGAGACAGCTATATATCTATGCACCAGTGTTCAAATTAATATTAAGTGGATGTTAGCAAGTATAGGCAGGCAACCATACTGCCTATCATGTCTCTTTTAAATGCCTTAGACCAAGTTTTTGTTGAAATTTATTGACCATAACATGTGGTATGATGAGAAAGTCTTTTAAAATGTAATATTTTGATTTTGATAGGTCAAACCACAAAGTATAACCACTCTATAATTGGGAAGCCACTCGCATACCATGATCATAATGCCACCTTGCATGATTTGGAATATTTATTTTTAGAGATTTGGATAAAGGAACCAATTATAAAACCACATTTCCATGAAGTAAAATTACAAAACCATGCAGCATTAACCACAGTCGCCTGAAGATTTCATAATTATAGCGAAAAAATGGGGGGAAATTATATAGAATAATATATAATACTGCTAAAAATATTTTATTTCCCCCATTTTTTTAGCTATAATTATGAAATCTTCAGGCGACTGCATTAACTGAAATATCATCTTGCAAAAAATATATAACAAGGAACGCCACGACATACATTTCTGACTTCTTTTACCTACTGCAAAAGTGTAACTAAGTCTAAAGATCGATATACAGTTTGAAACAGTAAATAGATATATAAAATCAATATGAAACTATTCTCCGTGAGAACATCAAGTTCTAGATAATGACACTAGCCAAGTGTTTAACTTGAATAAAGGTCACGCATTCGGTTAATTTTTTGTATCATTATAAGGGACATTAGTCAGGTAGTCGGATCATGGATCAAACCCTTGATATAACGGTTATTGACCATTGATATCAACAGTTTTCAGACACAGAAATTAATGTACAGGCAATACAAAAAAGAATTAGAAAAACAGAGGGGTCTTAAATGTGACACGCCCACTTTTAGGGAAACGGAAGTCGACATTTTACTTCCTGTAGCAGACGAGTATTTGGGGAAAATGGCAGTGCAAGGGAAAGTTGATATGCTTTCCATCCTGAGGGATGAATTAGCCTATGAGGGTGGAGCAGCATCTCATGTTTTTGTTGTTTTAGGTGCATCGGTAAGTACACTTTGTGTTGTTAGTCCCTAAAAACGGTGACATTGATCTGAAATGTCATTGTTAACTGGTTTCAGTTTTACTGCATTTCTTCTTTCTCTTTTCTTTTAGTCAGTTAGTTGTACAAGATATTTGAATTTGATCTCCCAGATGCCCTTTACAAGCGAGAGATGAGGTCAAATGATGACACATACGAATATTCCTATCAAATTTTGCACAGTCAATGTGCACACTGTTTACCTTGTTTACGCAAATGCACATATATACACAATATTATTTTAAAGTGTTGGTTTATAATCTTGTCCTATATTTTGACACTACTACAGTTTTTATTCAACTTGCAAATCCATTCAAATGTCAGAGTCAATCTAAAATGTGATTCTAACTTTAAGTCAATATCCAGTTAACAAGTTCTGAACAATTATAATTAAAAAATCAAACAATTAAAAACTTTCGAATGTATTTTTTTTTTAAATACTAAAAATTAAAGTTTATAGATTCAGATTTAATATGTTATTATATGTCTCTGGTCTCACCACATACAAACATTAAATGAGATTCACATATAAATAGATTTAAAACATTTAAATAAAACATAAATTTGCATTGTATGCACCAATCTTAAAAAGATTTATGAGAGACTTTTAAGATATAATACATTGTAATATATACATATAAACATATTTTGTACATGAATTTTAATTTAATACTGGTTATTTAAAAGACGATTATTTAGTCCCCTAATGATGATTTCAAACCCATGCAACATTTGCAATGATCCCAAATTACACAGAAATTATTGATACAAAGGCCATGTTTATTCAATGATGGAAATTTAAGAGGAATTTTTATTAAATTTGACAGCCTAAGGTGGAAAGTTATCATAGAATCTAGATTGGGGAATGTGATACACCTCATCATATTATTCAAGAGGGGCTGGATGAGGGTTTTCATAATAGGCAAAATAAATAACATGTATTAAAGAATAGAGAAAAATGACCTAAAAAATAAAGAAAAGAGTTATAAAGGACCCTTCCAGATCATCATTCAGACTAGCAACTATATAGTCCTTAGCAGCATAGGCAGGGGATACACATTTATCGACTTATTTGTCACATCATTTTGTTTTAGGATGCTACATGTAACTCAAGATTCCTTTTTATTTTGAGGTCACCATGTTAAAGGGCAAGGTCATACTTACTTAGAAGAGACTAAATATGGAATGCAACTTTACTTAGATTTATGATCACAAAAGTGTATTACTAGTATCAGCAAATGATAAGGGGGAGATTCCTATTGATTTGAGGTCAAAACTGTCGGTCATAATTATTTGAAGTATACATGTATACAATGTATATAATTAGTATACATTTGTACCATGGTATACAGAATTTTGTGTAGGTTTCTGGGTATAAATGTATACTACATACATGTATATTGGATTACAACCTGACTTTGATATTTGTAGAATTTTCCTGTTCATAAGTGCATATTCAACCTTTAAAGACAACTAAATACTTTTAGATTTTAATTTAACATGACAGAATCTTTCCTAAGTATTTCATACATGTAAAACCTTATAGCAAGATGAATTTAAAAGTCTAGCTGAATCTGTGTGATTCATGTTCTTTATTAACCTTCAACTTTACATAGGACATTTCATATTTTCTTTTTTTAATACCATACAAGAATATGATTTTTCAAACCTATAAACTGGTAAAAAAACCTATCAGAACACTTTCAGTTATATGCATTTCTCCCCTGTAAAATTTCACATGTTAATAACAAAGGGAACAGACAGGAAGTTAGTTTAAATTCTTAAATAACAATACTTTATTGATTTTGATAGGGTAACATGTATACATGGTGTATAGTTATATAAATTATCTTACCTGAGGCCCATAAATGGGTGGACCACTACTGATTTAAAAGTACACTGTAGTTTATGAAATATAGTACTTAGAAGCTTATTGAAACCTTTGAAATTGTATTTCAGACATTGGCAGAGGTAAAGGGTGGCAAATGTATGCAAATTAGTATTTATGAATAAGTATTTTTTGAAAAGACCATTAATAAGCATTGTTGCCCCCTCCTCCTTTTTGTGCTCTCATATTCATGCGATATTATTCCATGTTTTTGTATGGTATACTCTTTGAGATGAAGTGTTGCATACTGACTTACATCTGAAAATATATGGTTGTAATTATAGCATACATATATCAAGCTTATAGTATAAAATTGGCTGACAAGTGTGGTTTCTATTCATGCAGCTGTTAAAAAAATATTTTGTGTTATGATTTTTGGCATTAAAAGATATAAACAGCTTGCACTGTTATGGTTACAAGGAAGTAATTATTTACATAGGCGACAATGGTAGCCTTATTTGGTCCTGCCTTTTCACTATCAAAGATCCATTGAAAAAAATTTCGAATTCTGAATTATCAACACCTTTAGGTGTAATTGCAATGATCAAACACATATGGTGCCGCAGCTTTTTTGATAGAAAAATGGCATTTTTAAGGGTACTCAACGGATCCGGAATTTTCGATATAGTATGAATGAAGAACAGCCCTTGCTTAATTTGGCACAGAAAATGTTGCTTGTCTTAGAGAGTTTTCTCTAAATTTCTCGCCATTTCTACACCAATGGCCAACACCCATTTCTCACTATTTCAATTTTAATTTCTAATTACCAAGGCAGCAGAAAATAAATTTACTTCTACCTATTATCTTGGATGTAAAATCTAGGTGGCACCAGTCATCATTATTTACTTCCTTTTAACCTTATAAGGCAGTTATGGATAATTCCAAAATGATGATTTATGCTTCCTGTTGGTCTTTTATTTTGAAAAATAAAGAATTCTATAAACAAATATCAGCAGAGCCTAAAACATTAATAAAAACAACTTTTATCAACATGTTCAATGAAAAAGCATTTATGATCATTTATATTAGAAAAATATTCCTCAAAGTTGCATTTTATATACATGTATATAAGTTCTGTTTTGTGTTTTTTATAATAAAATGACAAAACAATTCAATTTTCCCTAAATTGCATTGAATACATGTTTGTACCAGAATGTCTTATTACAGAATAGGTACAAAATGTAAGTTCTTGAAAAGACATGAATTCTGGGGTCAAAAGTTGGTAATATAAAAAATAGTCTAATTGAAGGCACATCTTTATTAGTCCATGATATTTATTCACAAAGTGACTTAATTTTGGAACAATTTAAGAGACAGACTTATAGTATAGACACTTTTAATTATTTGTTTGTTGTTCAGGACTGTTTGTTTAACCTCATCTTTTCTGGGTGTTTTGTGTTTTGGGGTTGTTGTCTCATTGAGATTGACAATTACAATCCTGCATCTTCATGTAATCCTTATGAAAAAAGTTTTATTTTAACCGACTGTTCAAAGTCAGTAAATTATTGGTTTTATATGGTAATGAAGTTTGTAAATGATTAACTAAAGTCTAGAAACATTCAATAATGTTGCAAATATAAGATGATTAAAATAAAGTGAAATCAATAACCAGTTGACAGGATAAAAACACCTTATTTCTTCTTTATTTTCATATAGAAGTCTTTAAGGTAGTAGATTTTGTCCATGTGGTTAGCTTACTTTACATATATACAATATACAATGACACATACATACATAGGTACATACTAGGAAGTTAGTAACAGGATGTCATATACAAAATAAGATCTAAGCATGCATGAAGTTTGATAAGATTTATTGTTACTTATGCCCCAGTAGTCTTTAAAAAAAGTTGAAAGTAATAAAATATTTAATTTCATGACATCTTGTTTTAAAATAAAGAAAGGTCAATTAAAGTAGTTTAGTTGATATTTAAAGATTTTAGCTGACATAAGTAAATAAAAAGTCTTAGATATTTGCACATGGTTAAGTATGTGTGTTTTATGACTAATATAAGGAAGGGCCCAAGATTTAGAGGTGCTCTACAAAATCACTCTGTCTGTCTGTCTCTTGTTTGACAATTCAAGATCGCCTTAATGAATATAAATAATTGGTTTTGTTTATGCAAAGAGTTAATCATGATTATATAAAAAAAAGTTCCCTTTAAAAAAAAAATATTTTCTATTAGTTGTAATTGATCGAGTTATGGGACCTAATGTTTATTTAAAAAGTCCTTAATCAAACATTTGATAAATTGTTCAATAATTCAAAATTGATTTGACTGGATTTCTTTAAAAAAAAATTAGCACAAGGTTAAAATTAATCAAAGAGATATATTCCTAAAATTATGAATTATGATTTTCATTGTTCTTATGGTGAAAAAAGGAAACACAACTGTAGTTCTTGGAAAACCTTCATTTTTGTCAAAAAAATAATTGAAAAAAAAACTTTTTTATTAGAATTTAAATGGACACAGTTGTCTTATTGTGAAATTATATAAGATTTAGAGAAAATATTAAATGGACATAAATTCTATGAATGACAAGAGTCATCGACTTACCATGCTTACTACTTCCTAAAATTATCAGACAGAGCTCTGACCTTTCAGGATTTATTGCCAGTTTTTCTGAACCATGATCCCAAATTAAATAGATTGAGAGAAACTGTAAGCAGCAAGAATGATGAGTAAGATAAAACCTACAAATAAGTTAAGATATAACTGATATTGTTAATCAACTCATTATGACATGTATAAGATAAAATAATGTAAATTTTATAAAAATTAACTTTGTTTGCTTTTTTTGGAAAAAAAGTGGTTAACATATATGAAAAAAAAACATGTTAAGCTGTATTTCTTTTATTCATTGTAGGGAGATCTTGCAAAGAAGAAAATATACCCTACACTTTGGTAAGTAATCCCCAATTAAACCCTAAGATGCTATTTAAAGAGAGGTGTGTCTTAGAAACATGACATTTGAATATTTTCATTTAAACTGTCTGTACTACAATTGCCTTAAATTGCTTTCATCCATTTCATTTGAACTTTGGTAGATATATGTCTCAATTGCAAGCATACCACATCTATGTCTCAATTGTAATCATACCACATCTTCTTATCTTTATTTTATAGATTTTTCATGCTTTATGGTTTCTTACCTTTTTGTAATTCTGTTTCTAGATGCATCATGAATTACCTTTGAAATTGTCTTAGTGTTATGTTTTATTTGCAATGTTTATATAAATAATGTTCTTCAAAAATAAAAACAGGGATCAAAATTAGCGCTGGACTGGTGTTCTAAGACCAGTAGACTTTGCGTCGGACCATTCGATTTTGTCAATTGGTGGTTTTTGTCAATAAAAATCGCTGGTTGCATCACAATTTTAGTTTGTTTACATAAAAAATTTGCTCATGAACAATCAGAACTGCACAAAAAATCTAAGGGAGTAAAGGATAGGATTGTGGTGATGTTGAAGACAATGCTGACATTTTTTCTGTCCATGATCCTGATTTTGATAAAGAAAATCATTGAGATTATCAAAGCCTTTATCAATATCAGGATCAAGACTCTTTTACTTGCCTTACATTAATGTACATATGTAAAAGAAAGCATGAAAATAAAAGTGAACATCTATAATTTATATTGGTGTTTGACACATGAATGCCATTTTTGAAGTCCTGACTAGTATATTTTTCAGTCCACTAGTCCCGCTGGCCAATATAAAAAAAGGCTTAAATTGGACCCCTGAAAAACAAATAAAAAATATTTCAAATATTTAGCTTTGGTTTATGAAAAAGCTCAATTTCAAATTTTCGTGACATTTAAAATTAAAATGAACCATGATAAATTCTATTTTGTAAGTAAACCCTTTGTTTGTTTTTCCCTTATTATTTTTTGAAAATAACTTTTCATCGTGAGAAAATGAAAAAGAAATAATCCTTTGTACTCTGAGGTAAAAGTTGAATTGAAAAAAATGATATTGAAAATTTCTATAAAAAGTGTTATGCATGCTGTTTTGCTTGTATTACATATAATAATGTTTTTTTTTCGATGAAATATTTTATAGGCAAATATGTTTGGATTTTGGTAAACCATGTGTTGAAATACATAAATATGATAAGACTGGTCCTTATAATTTCCAAGTGCATATCAGGAGAGATGATATTAAAAGTATAACATGAAATATCTTAGTGTTATGGTAATCTCCAATATATAAGACAATTTTAATGTTCATGATGTTTGTGGTAAGCTTCAGCTTGATAGGGATAAAAAAAATAATTCTGACATTGGTGAGCAACCCCCCCCCCCCCATTTTATTATTTTATTTTTGACGTTCAATGCATTTGAATGGGAACATATAGTTACCCCCCCACCCACCCCCTTTATCCTGGGTTGGGACACACACCCCCTTTATTTTTTAAATTGCTGGATCCGCCCAAGAGTTGTTTAATTAAACAAATGAAAGTAAATAGAAATTTTAAGCTTAAAGTTTTTAATTGACTTTTTCACCAAATGCACATTTTATTTGTAGCACAAAGAAAATAACACAACTTTATGTTTGTAGGTGGCTGTTTAGAGATGGATTGTTACCACCAAAGACATATTTTATTGGTTATTCCAGAAGTAAGCTTACTGTGGATGATATCAAAAAGAAAGCACTGCCCTTCATGAAGGTAAACAGAAACACAAGTGTTACATGTATAAATAAAAAAGGCAGAGCATTGATGACTAGAATGTTTTTCACATCCTTGTGCATTCTATGAGCATCTCCAAAGCCCAGAACTTTGTCAGTGGTTATTTTTTATTACATATATAAGGTGCTTAGTGTTGAGAAAATCTCCAGTAGTCTGTCTCTCTTAGATTTATTTACAACCATCTACAATTTGGACAATTTTAAGCTTAATGGTAAATTGACTAAATGTATCTTCTATTCTTGAAGACTGTTTTTTTTTGGCTCTTAGATGAGTTTTATGATTTTTCCTGTGTTGTCCAATTGCTGTATATCAGTGACGTCTACACCATCTTTTATTCTTAGTAAAGTAAATTTTCAAGTATTTCTAAAAATGAACATCACCTTTTATATTTTGAAAATGATTACATGCATTGTAAGGAATAAATTTGTCCTCAGGATGGTAAATGTCATAATTTTGTTATAGAACTTTGAATTGAGGCGCTCTGAATTGAAATTTGAGAGAAACCTTTATGTGAGCATGCTATACCGGTACCTTGTGAGGTGTTTTCACAACCATTGCTCACCAACTTCCTGTTTACAGAATACATTATGTATTATTTTCAAGCAATATCTCACTGTTCAGCTGGTTATTTCTGTTTATTTGTATAATACTTCCCTCATTGTAGGTTTGTATTTTCTTTGTTTTTAGGTAAAAAATGGAGAGGAACAAAAAGTAGAGCAATTTTTCAAAATCAATGAATATATAGCTGGTAGTTACGACTCTCCTGGTGATTTCTCTAAACTGAACAAAGCCATAGAACAAAAAGGCAGCTGTAATAGATTGTTTTATCTAGCTCTTCCACCGACTGTGTATGAATCTGTCACCCTCAATCTAAAAGCTACATGTATGTCAAAGAGGTAAGGTTTTATCTAGCTCTTCCACCAGCTGTGTATGAATCTGTCACCCTCAATCTAAAAGCTACCTGTATGTCAAAGAGGTAAGGTTTTATCTAGCTCTTCCACCAACTGTGTATGAATCTGTCACCCTCAATCTAAAAGCTACCTGTATGTCAAAGAGGTATGGTTTTATCTAGCTCTTCCACCAACTGTGTATGAATCTGTCACCCTCAATCTAAAAGCTACATGTATGTCAAAGAGGTAAGGTTTTATCTAGCTCTTCCACCGACTGTGTATGAATCTGTCATCCTCAATCTAAAAGATACCTGTATGTCAAAGAGGTAAGGTTTTATCTAGCTCTTCTACCAACTGTGTATGAATCTGTCACCCTTAATCTAAAAGCTATATGCATGTCAAAGAGGTAAGTCTCGACTCCAATCTTATTTGGCTAGGATTGTCAGTTTTCATGTAGAAGGCTGGTAGTTCTTTCTGGGCACTTGAGCTCCATTCACCAATACAACCTGAACCCCACAAAATAGCACACTAGTGACTAAATTGGTGTTTAACACTTAAATCAATCAATCTTTTGCTGTATTTTCATAGAATTGTAAATTTAATGTTAAACTTTATTTTAAATTTATGAAAAACTTTTCTGAATATTTTTACTTTAATATTTTATAAAAAAGTCATTGTGGAATCTTCATTTTAATTTTGGTTGAGTCTTTCAAAATGTCATGAAAGGATTGATAAATGCATGTGTTTATTTTTTGCAGCATTTTCCTCTCCGAAATGGGTTGGATTTTTTTTTCAGATGGGGAGCTGTTTAAAAATTTCATATTAAAAATATATGGCATATGTGAAGTATTTGTGCTTGCTCACTTAAGGTTCCTTCATTTTTCCTCAATCATTAATGTATAGGTCTGAAATCTTAATCTGCATAATACATGAAATATAATTTATTTCAGTGATAAATGGACAAGAGTGATTGTTGAGAAACCTTTTGGAAAAGATTTAGAATCATCAAACAGACTGTCCAATCATCTGTCAGCATTATTTAAAGAGGAGGAGCTATACAGGATAGATCATTACCTTGGGAAAGAAATGGTACAGAATCTCATGGTTTTAAGGTATACAATTTAAATTATCACCTCACAGTATAATTTGGTATTTATATTGGCTAATAACCTTATTATTCACTGCTGGTGAATGCCATTGATTGTATCATAAAACAGCCCTATGAGTCTTGAGATATCTGAAATTGCCAACCCTTCTAAGGCTTCTAAGGCTAAATAACCTTTAGTAGGGTAGACAATTTTAGATATCTCATCCTCATAGGGTCATTTTTGTACAAATGTATATGGAACAAATAGAGATCTGTTTTTGGTAATTCTATTAAAATTGAATCATCAGGTGGCCATGTAGAGAATTTGATACGTCAAAAGCAGTATATTGTATTGTATAATACTCAAACTGTGACTTCCTTTATAGGTAAAGTTGTCCTTAGTCAAATTTTTTGTCTGTTACCAAGGACAGAGTTTTGCAGGTTTTTCAGGGGGCCAGGGCCCCCCTTTTTTGGGAAAAAACTAGTTTGTTTTTATAGGGAATCACTGAAGCATGGCAAGAGCACCCCCTTTTAGGCAGCCAGTGGGCCCCCTCTTATGAAAATTTCTGGATCCGCCACTGGTAACATACTTTTTCATCTTAATTGTTTTAAGTATTTTATGCCTTTCGCTTCCCAGCTTTTTGGTTTGAAACATACCTGTTTTAAATAGTAATAACTCTATTCTAAAAGTGATTGGGGAATCTGGACTTCATCTAATTTTGCATTGCCTTTTTAAAATGTAGTGAAAGAATATATGTATAAGTTTGAAAGGAGAAGGTTCAGTAAGACCACTTTTTGGCCCCAAAATATAGCAGTTTTACAAAATTGTGAAAATGTAATCTTTTAGATATTTACTGGAAAGTAGAATGCTTCTGCTACATAAAAATGGGCTGTTTTTGACAATACAATGTACATATGGACCATAATTTGCTATTGGGCTCCGTTTCCTATAACTATAGAAAAGTGATAAAATGTGAATTACTGTAAGAAAAGTTGTAACTACATCTAAAGATGCCATTATTTTTATCAACATACAAGTGTATGCTACTCTTCCCTAGAAAAAAAATTGAAATATACGAATTTCAAAGATTCTACAACCGTATTTTTGTGTCGTTTCTCGCGTTACTTTTTGCGTCCGAAGAGCATAACGCTGACTGATTTATAGATAATCGTCACCGGCAAATTCGTTACTTTTGCTTTCAAATAACAAAGAACATCGACCAATAAGAATAGTGAGAAGAAAATGCCGAGAACTATAAGTATTTATGTAGCAGATGTAATAACAGTGGCGTGACTTTTGTGTCCGATTTCGTAACGCAAATTTTAGATGATGTAATCTGCTTTGTTGTAATAGAATTCTTAAAAACAATATGCAAATATGAACTCTCGCGAGATGTTCAAACAGGTAAATCAGAGATGATTTACATTCTTGTTTTGATCTTCGTAATAATTAAGTAAGAAAATGACGTTATCGTTATATTTCACACGAAACAGAAGTCCAGTTATTTATTAAAATTGTTTTTGTCCTTAAGTTCTAATCATTTCCGGTCATACGTAAAACATGTGACTAACATGTGATCACGCCCTTACAGCCGGACATACGATATACTAGTTCTAAACATTGTTTTTGTTTCCAACGGGATGTTAGCAAACATAATCTGTAGACTTGTTTCGACTTGTTTAAAAAAGGAAAATACAATTTTCAAAGAGATTGCACCGGGGGTCTATTATTTTTCCTATGTGCATAATGTTACATACGATCTTGGTTGAAAATAAATGCCCAATGACTTGACAAAATCGATTTCAGATTTGACCGACGTTTAAACACACTACGTTTCCCAATAACGATGTAAAGGGTCCTTGGAAAATTCAATCGAAATTACGTCTCTTATCATGGTGTCGATGTTCGTTGGATTGATTTTGCTTCAGCAGTAAATATTACTGGATATTTTAGGTGAATAAAGATAATTAAATGAAAAATGCATGTTAATATACCGTTACACTTGGAATGTACAAAGTTGGTAACTTTGTCACAATTTTTAATTATTTTTTTTTATTCATGTTCAGCAAACACTTTTCAGAAACGCAATAAACTTGTCAAAGGAAAAGTAAACTTTTACCAGGCATGACTTGAAACGAGGTACTTTATTGATTTTAGTCCACTAAAGTAGGTTAAAATGTGGAAACCATGTAGATGGTGTACAGGTCACAAATATCACATGGTGCCTATTTTAAAGATTTTAATTCCAAGTTAAAAGTTTTTTTCTTTACTGGATTTAAAGAATTTTACATTGCCAATGATTTGGAATAAATTTTATATAACTGGAATTTCAAAACCAAATATAAATATATTTTTTTGGCCAAAACATCAAGATACAACGATTATGGTATCCTGTATCAATGAAGAAAATATGGAAAATTCTGAATAAAGTGTACTAATTGTTTTCAAAACAAGCACATATTTAGGAGTTTTATAATACTGTTACATTTAAGATGGATTTTAAGGAAAAGTGTACTGTTCAGATTATTTTAAGCAGATTTTGCAATAAAATAAAACTAAAAAAATGCTTTCGGTTTCTTATGGTTTCCTGTCACGTTTAAAAAAAACTTTAATATAACATAGAAAATAGATTTTAAATATTAACATGAAGCAAGTAACACTAGTAATGGTGTTTATTATTTATGCCTTTTGAATTATATTGTGCAAAATAAAGAAAATAAAGATTGGTTTCTTGTTTGGTTTCCTGTCACGTAAACGGTGAATCAAAATGTATTAATTTTTTCTCGAAAAACTCAATTGTTCCATTCATACTATTCTAACACCAACACAACCCACAAAATAAAAGTTAAAATTTTAGAACTTATAAAAAAGGATACAAAAAGAAACCAAAGGCCGAATACCAAATTATGGTCCATATATCGGGTACTAGCATCATTAAGTCATGCTAAATTACTGAAATCTTCACAATTTTAGCATTTTATTTAAATTTTAGACGGTTTCCGTCTTAAATGAAAGTGGCCGCATTCGTGTTCATTCATAATATTGAAATGTAAGTTGTATTTGGTAATAATACATAACATATGTAAAGGTTGAGGATGAACACAGATGAGGCCACTTTCATTTTTGACAAATACCATCTGAAAAGTGACGTTTTTTGGCATATTAGATGGATTTTTCATATTTAAGCTTGAATTGGAGCGTTTTTAATGACTAAATCAGTTAAAATCTTTCCCAAAAACTTATTGAATCAATTGAAATAGACACTTAAGTGTTTAAAAAGTGTCCAAAATCTTTCGTTAGATGAACTTGAAATTTGAGGCCAAAATCGGCCCTTACCGGACAAATACCATCTGAAAAGTGACGTTTTTTGGCATATTAGATGGATTTTTCATATTTAAGCTTGAATGGGAGCGTTTTTAATGACTAAATCAGTTAAATCGGCCCTTACCGGACCTACTCCTTTGATTTTCTGCCTCATGCATTGGAATGTTTTTTAATATTTCATCTATATATATACAGTGTCTTCTTTGCAGATTTGCCAACAGAATTTTTAGTCCTGTCTGGAACAGAGATGGAATAGCTTCTGTTGTTATTAGCTTTAAAGAACCATTTGGTACCCAAGGAAGAGGTGGATACTTTGATGAGTTTGGAATCATCAGGTACAAGACCAGTAATTATTAAATGATCATAGTTATCTATGTTAAATCTATGTAACACGACTTCTGATTGGCTGACGTTATTTTGTTGTTATCCCATAGACATAATTTAGTCATGTGACCGTGACGTCAACAACGTTTTTCATGGTTTATTATGAATAATAAAAAATTAATAAGGAATGACTGTAATATTTTTTCTGTCTTTGAAGAAATAACATAAAAAATGTGGTGCACACTGTTAAATAACCCGCTACGCGCGTTATTCAGTGTGCACCAAATTTTTTATGTTATTTCTTCAAAGACAGAAAAAATATTACAGTCATTCCTTAAATAAGAGGAGTTGTAGGATAATTTGATAAATACATATACATCATTGAACATTAAGACAGTAACATTACCTCAAAAATAAAAACAATAACCAATTATGTAGATGCTGTTGAAGGAGGAAATGGTTTTAGCTATGTTGATTTGAAATTATAATTTGTTTTGTTGATTGAAAGTAGCTTAGATTGTTTTGCCGTGATACATATCAATTTAAAAGCATTAAACTTCATTTTGACATTATATTGTATATATTTTGGACCAAACATTTTTATTGTTTAAGCCAAGGAAAAGTTGTCATTTTGTATATGTACTGTATCAATAAATGTGTGACACTCAAATAAAATATATTATCCTATATGAAATGATGTTGATTTGGAATAAGAATCTACATTGTACCATGAACTTCATATGGTTTATAAATATTAATTTGGATTGGGTATATATTTATATAATTTTTATTTAACAGAGATGTGATGCAGAATCATTTAATGCAGATACTAACCCTAGTAGCTATGGAAAAACCACCTACTACAAATGCTGAGGACATACGTAATGAAAAGGTCTGTTATCTATTGGGATGTCGGATTATAGAAGTTCATTTTATTCCCTTGCAGGCTTGTATGTCTTTTAGTACCTGGCTAGAATTTGATATAGTATAGTGAAAAGGGGGGGGGTGCGTACTATGCATGAATGTGTCTTACACACCAAAAGACGGTATACAAATTACTACTTAAATTATAAAAACAGACATACTGCTTAAACATTTATTTTTGTATTTCAGGTTAAAGTATTGAAGAGCATCCAGCCAGTAGATATAAAGGATACAGTTTTAGGCCAGTATGTAGGTAAACCTGGTGGTAAAGGAGATGAGGCTCAAGGTTATCTGGATGATCCTACAGTTCCTAAAGGTAATTGTCACACCATAGTCAGTAGATATAAAGGATACAGTTTTAGGCCAGTATGTAGGTAAACCTGGTGGTAAAGGAGATGAGGCTCAAGGTTATCTTGATGATCCTACTGTTCCTAAAGGTAATTGTCACACCATAGTCAGTAGATATAAAGGATACAGTTTTAGGCCAGTATGTAGGTAAACCTGGTGGTAAAGGAGATGAGACACAAGGTTATCTTGATGATCCTACAGTTCCTAAAGGTAATTGTCATACCATAGTCAGTAGATATAAAGGATACAGTTTTAGGCCAGTATGTAGGTAAACCTGGTGGTAAAGGAGATGAGGCTCAAGGTTATCTTGATGATCCTACTGTTCCTAAAGGTAATTGTCACACCATAGTCAGTAGATATAAAGGATACAATTTTAGGCCAGTATGTAGGTAAACCTGGTGGTAAAGGAGATGAGACACAAGGTTACCTTGATGATCCTACTGTTCCTAAAGGTAATTGTCACACCATAGTCAGTAGATATAAAGGATACAATTTTAGGCCAGTATGTAGGTAAACTTGGTGGTAAAGGAGATGAGACACAAGGTTATCTTGATGATCCTACAGTTCCTAAAGGTAATTGTCACACCATAGTCAGTAGATATAAAGGATACAGTTTTAGGCCAGTATGTAGGTAAACCTGGTGGTTAAGGAGGTGAGGCACAAGGTTATCTTGATGATCCTACAGTTCCTAAAGGTAATTGTCACACCATAGTCAGTAGATATAAAGGATACAGTTTTAGGCCAGTATGTAGGTAAACTTGGTGGTAAAGGAGATGAGACACAAGGTTATCTTGATGATCCTACTGTTCCTAAAGGTAATTGTCACACCATAGTCAGTAGATATAAAGGATACAGTTTTAGGCCAGTATGTAGGTAAACCTGGTGGTAAAGGAGATGAGACACAAGGTTATCTTGATGATCCTACTGTTCCTAAAGGTAATTGTCACACCATAGTCAGTAGATATAAAGGATACAATTTTAGGCCAGTATGTAGGTAAACTTGGTGGTAAAGGAGATGAGGCACAAGGTTATCTTGATGATCCTACAGTTCCTAAAGGTAATTGTCACACCATAGTCAGTAGATATAAAGGATACAGTTTTAGGCCAGTATGTAGGTAAACCTGGTGGTAAAGGAGATGAGGCTCAAGGTTATCTTGATGATCCTACTGTTCCTAAAGGTAATTGTCACACCATAGTCAGTAGATATAAAGGATACAGTTTTAGGCCAGTATGTAGGTAAACCTGGTGGTTAAGGAGGTGAGGCTCAAGGTTATCTTGATGATCCTACTGTTCCTAAAGGTAATTGTTACACCATAGTCAGTAGATATAAAGGATACAGTTTTAGGCCAGTATGTAGGTAAACCTGGTGGTTAAGGATATACACAGCTATACAGTGTGATCCGTTTGTTTTCAGATTCATCACTGAACACTTTTACTTGTTAGACTTTACAATTTTCTGTATTAAAATTTATTATGACCTTTTTTTTTTTTTATCTCTGTGAGACATGCAGAATATGGTACAGATGTTTCATATTTTATATTTTAATTTTTGTTCACAAAGCTTTTGTTTATTTTCAGGATCCGTAACTCCTACATTTGCTACTGCTGTGTTGCATGTGAAAAATGAGAGATGGGATGGTGTACCTTTTATACTTAGATGTGGGAAAGGCAAGTATACATTTAAAAAAGGAAGATGGTCTTTGTCAAACAGATTTATGCAATAATAGACTCAATTGGAACCATTACACATCAGACATTTCTGAAAACTAAAGACAAATCTTTACTGTACCAGATTTATGGGCATTACTTTTGACCTTATTATTGAAAGGCTGCTCAGTTTTAAGAATATGGTTACATACAAAATAGATAATGTATGAATCCTAGCTTTTACTTTTGAGGAGTTAAACACATTGAAAAATTCTTCTTCAGTCATATCACACCATGTAAACACTTTAAAATTTTGAACTTCCAAAATGCTTCTCTGGATTTAACTTCATCAGTAACGCTAAAAGATGGGGATGCTTAAATATACTGCAGAGTTATGAGCTATATCAGCAAAAATTACTTTAACTTAATAACCAATGTCATCTAGGTTTAATTTCTACTGAAGGATAAATGGAAATTGTAATCTCAAGAATGGAAATTCTATTTATTCCTGGTACCTGGTTCATGCATAGTGTAAAACACTAACTGTTCTTCTTCAGCATTGAATGAAAGGAAAGCAGAAGTGAGGATACAATTCAAAGATGTTGCTGGAGACATTTTCCCTGATGGGGAAGTAAAGAGAAATGAATTGGTAATAAGAGTACAGCCAGATGAAGCTGTATATCTAAAAATGATGGCAAAGTCACCAGGGATGTCTTTCAACTGTGAGGAAACAGAGCTGGATCTCTCTTATTCTTCTAGATACAAGGCAAGTTCTATAGTACATAAATCAAGATATGAAATTTATAGATGGGAATGCATGCACTTATTTGAAGTCCTTATATTATAAGAAACTAATTTCTAGAGTTTAGTACTGGTCTGATTAATTGTAGAATTTCTCCATGTGAAGAAGAATTTGTTATTTTAAACCATGTTAAACATGAAGAAGTTATATTTGACATGTACTTTGATATTTGAGGGGAAATATATAAATTACTGATGGTCACTGTACGATTGTCTTAAATTATTGTATAAACTCACATCATATTGTGCAATATCAAGAATTCTTAATAGATAGGTGAAAAAGACTGCATGAATGAGAAAAATTAAAACAAAAACGGTTTGTGAAGTAGAAAGTATTTAGCAAGAAATAATACTTCTACAAAATAACATCATTTGATTTCTTGTGTAGAATTGTCTCATAGCTAGGCAATTATACCACATCTTTTTATTTTTGTATGCATTTAAATTGAAAAAATAAGGTGTTTCATATAAAATTATTTATAATTGACAGGATCTCAAACTTCCAGACGCCTATGAGAGGTTGATTTTAGATGTATTTTCTGGTATCCAGATAAACTTTGTTAGATCTGATGAATTGTATGAAGCCTGGAGAATATTTACACCATTACTTAACAAGATTGAAACAGAGAAGCCAAAACCTATTACTTATGTCTATGGAAGGTAAGATTATCTGTTGTTTTGGTGTAATGCTTTGGATGTTGTTTTTTTTTAATGTTGTTTTTTTTTAATGTATATTTATAGATTTTAAGCAGGTAATATATTGTTTGTCTTGAAAAAGTTAAACAGAGAAAATAATTTAGAATTTGCAATATCATACCACATAGTTTTAATTATAATATACCATACTTCTATTTAAGATTGATGAACTAATATTAAGGAATATTAAGGAATATAATTGAATATTGAATTGAATATAAAACATTTTGAAATGGACTTTTGAAATGTTATAGCACTCAGGTGAAAATAGACTTGACATTGTCTTCTATATTAGGTCCCAAAGTTTAAAGATATAAGTATTTTGGAAAGCAAGTGTATACAGAAGGATAAATTAACAGAAATGATGAAAAGGTTCAGAAATCTATATAACTAGTCAGGCTAGTTTTCAGATTTGGTTTTTGATATCAAGAATGTCTTCACATAAAAAAACATGTGTATTTTATTGTTTAGAATATATATTCAAGTGATGTTTTTGAAATTAAAACTGTTTGGTAATTCTAATTTACTAATAAACATAACCTAGACATTTTTATCATCATACCAGATATACATAATCAGATGCATGACAAAATTCATATTCTCAAAACATTTTCTGTTTTCTGTGTTACCTTTAATATTATAAAATTTAATATTATAAAACAACACAACTATCTTGTTGAAAATGGTACTTACCTGACATCTCTTGAAGATACTAACTCCATTTATTTACTATATTAGCATGCAACTTTTTTAAATGTTTTTTTTCTTGAAAAAATTTTCATTTTTAAAACTAGCATGTGGTTTTATTAAACGTCATTGTGTTGTATCCTTATATTTACTCAGTAGCAATTCACCTTTTCCTTGTTTTCAGAATCTAATGAACTATGGGTAATATTTTCAATGGTTTATACCAAACTGTAGTGATTGGTTAACAAGGTCCTGTTCTTTGGATATTTAACCAATCACATCACCCATGGAGAATTAGATTCTGAAAAAAGCAAATTACAAGATCTGTTTTCTTCTTTAAACTGAACCACTGAATAGTTCACTGCTTCCACACAAAAGATAGATTTTACATAAACAAAAGGAGATAATTTAATAAGCTATGTTCTATCACTTTCTTAGAATAAAACATCAGTTTATACTTATTTAATGATAAATAAATTTTTGGATTTTACCTCAAATTGGTATATGATCTACTGCCAATTCATTTTTTTTTGTCATGGGTATCAATTTTTGTGGATTTATGAAAAAAACATAACTTTTGGGTTGATTTAACAAAATAATTTGTTCTTCATTAAACATGAAAATTGGTGGTTTTCCTTAACCCACAGAATTCATTAAAATTAGTATCCCACAAATACTGAGGAATCCACAGTATGTAAAATATATTTTGCATGGAATAAACTATTACTGATGAACTTTTTATGGCTTTAGCCTTGAACAATTGTACTAGTGGTATCTCAGTATCTTTGTTTTTGTATGTTGTATATATTACCCTTGTATATATATCTTGGTGTTGGTCTTATATTTTGGTTTGGTTGTTGTAAGTGTAGTGTTTTTTCTGTGTGTCCTTTCAGTCGTGGACCAAAAGAATCAGATGAATTCATGGCAGATAGGGATTTCAAGTACACAGGGACTTACAGATGGACAGAGTCCAAAGAGACTAAAGCAGGCTTATAAATCGTTTTTGTTACATTCCTGAACAATGAGAATAGAACTATATTTTTTATAGATTTCTACAAATTGTGATATGTTATTTTTCATTTCTATTTATACTTTGGCTTAAAACGAAGCATGAATACATGACACAGCTTTTTCTAAGCATAATATTCTTCTTTTCATTTTGAATTTTAATTGTTTCCTGAAACATGTGAAATTGATTTAAAAAAAAATAAGTATTCAGAAATCAATTCACTCCTAGTATTTCATAATCTGAATAAATGCTACTTATTCTGAAAATACTTAAAATTCACTCTTTATCAAATTCTCTTTTCAATACAAATCTGTGATTGCCATATAGTAGTAGGTAGATAGAGCACAAATATCAAAAAGTAGAGCACATTTTTGTAAACAGAACAGTAGAAAAAGAAAAAAACAATTATCTCATACATTATAGTTGTATCATATTTCATATATGTATTCAAATAGTTTTACATGTATTTGTTATCTGTTAATATGGTGCAGGAATACAAAATATATATAGAATGTACTGTAGCATAGTTACCTGAAATTAATTGTCTTTTGTACATTAAAATATTCTACTAATTTCCAACTTTCTAACACAACGAGAAGAGATAATTTTTACATTGTTGGAAGTTTAAGAAATTGTAACGTCAAAGGATTTCTAATGTATTCATGAGGATCTATACATGTGAAGATTCATTCTGGAAGTATGAATCTCAAGATATTTTAAGATATAAACAAAAGAAGATAATGGTAAATGTCCATGAGACAGCGTTTTATGGCTGTTTAACATCCAGCTGTAAAATTTACCCTTCTTTTAACTAGACCTACATGCTCAGACAGATTTTAAATGTGCTAGTCCACAAAGTAACAGTTCGTAGAAACACATGTCACCCTTCCTGGATATTTTATTACTCTGAGCCAAGCAGTCTTGCACCTTCATGCCTCATGCTTAGCGGAGAGGCATTACATATCATTTGCTTTTATAAGTCTTTGACTTGAACTTATTGACAAAAAGGCAACATACAGTCTTCAATAATAGACAGTTGTCTATAAAATATATAAAACTTTAAATCATAATTAGTCTCAAAGGACTACCACAGATCATCTGCACAACAAGAAATTCTTCAAATTACAAAAAATCAGACAACCACCGAAAAGTTTCCAGTCTTGGGTCAGGCACGTGCATAATGTTGTAGGGTCATATAAGGTTGTGTTTATTTCAACCAATACCCTTTTCATCAGTGAACTTGATAAAAGCTTCTTATATTGAAATGAAATTGTAAATAATTCTGGCATCAAAGATGGGAATTTAAAAAAAATGGTTAACATTGAATTTTTATATAAAATATTTTATGTCCCAACTTTAAAATGGTCCCATATCAGGTCAAAGTTTTGTTTTACCATGAAGGTAATGTCACATCTTCTAGAATTTTGTAAACATGTTCATTGATAACTTACGAGGAAAATCTAGCATTGTAGATTTATGGGTCTAATATGTACTTGGTAAAGTATATTCTATTACGTTATAAATTTCTGAGATATATATTGTTTCTGTTAACTTTTCATTTATCATTAATAAATATATTTACATACCAAGTTTTTTTTACATATCAATAACAAATACACCTCACTAACTAGATTTTTTTAGGTTATATCTCCAATCTAGAAGTTGGGGCTTTATTGTGTTCATCTTGTTTGTTTGGTCTAATGTTATGTTCCAGAGCTATGCCTTTTACTTACCTTAATAGTTATCAAAGGTTCAAGGCTTAATATAAGATAAGATAAGATAAGATAAGATAAGATAAGATAAGATTTATTTTATTAAAGTGTCACCATCCATTACAATATCAATATATATATATACACATAAAGTCATAAGAATCTAACATTTAAGTAAAAGGATGCCAGCCGAAAAAGACTTATGAGACACTATCATTAAAACAAACATCTAATACATACATAAAAGGACAGCTTTGTTACATTTAAAAAGTATTTCGAAAATAAAAATAAAAAAATAATAAAAAAAAACCATATATAATTTCTAGATGACATGTTTTCGTCGATAAAACATATGATAAAGGGAGCTAGCTAAAAGAGGAACCATATTCTCATTACACATAAGATAACGAAGTTTTTCAATATCGCATAAATACTCAAAATCAACATTTAAAAGACAGGCTTTGGCATATAATTCATGTCTGATATCAGAGTAAAAACAACGATTAAAAAGAAAGTGTTTTTCATCTTCAATTTGGCAACTATCACAAAAAATACATAAACGGTCTTGTAGAGGTTCTGGTGGTCTAGCATATCGACCTGTTTCAACTTCAAGTTGTAACGAACCAGCTCTGAATAATGACAAAATACGTCGGTGGCATCTATTATTAACTACCTTTACATATGGCTCCGTACCAATACAAGTTTTAAACAATCTATAAAATCTTAATTTATTACCATTGACATTATTTTTATCATTCCATACTTCATGGTGCCAAGATTCTTTTTCAAAAGTTTGTATAGAGTCCCATACATTGCACATATTAATTTCATCTTCTACATTTATAATCAAACTATATTTACGAGCTAACTGTAAAACTCTATAATCCCATGACGATTTTCTTCTAATCGCCCAGGTATGAACCTTTTTACATATATTACTGGTATTGTCACATTTAAGACGATTCCATAGTTTAAAAACTTCAACTTTTAGTAGTGCATCACCTGATAAAAAACCCATATCACCTCTAGCAGCTAAGTTGCTGCTTCTTTTGCTTAAGCCTAAGAAAAATTTACAAGCATTGTTTTGCAAATTATTTATACAATTATGTATATTAATGCCCCATACACCGGAAGCATATGTAAAAATGGGTTTGACTAAAGTGTCATATAATTTAGTAAATACATCAAAATGCATACCACCAGTTTTACAAAATTTTGCTTTAATAACACCAAGAGCTCTATTAGCTGATTTATACAATGCTTTGGCAATTATAGAATAATCTGAAAATTCATTCAAAAGTACACCAAGATATTTATAACAAGCTGCATATTCAAGACAAAGTTCACCACATTTGAACTATATGATACTCCAGACACGCTTTTCTTCTACATAAAACTCATCAGTGACACTAGATCAAAATAGTTTTAAAACCAAACAAGTACGGTTTTCAAAAGTTTCCATATGATAACTATATAAATGCTGCTTAAACAAATCTTTAAAAACTTCAACACAACATCATAGATCATTAAATACTGGTTAAGTTCAATTTGAAGGTCTTAAAATTTACTATTAAATAGTCATACCCTTATATATAGTTACCTTACAAATTGGTGTTTTTGGTTTTTTGTACAATAACAACTGGAAAGCCCCACTTCTAATACCATTTGTCCACTACTGATGAGGATGCTGACTTGTGACAGGCATATGGAAATGTGGAGGTGTAAAAAAAAATTATGATATTTCCCCTCCCCCTTTTTAATGTCAATCAGTAAATTAACAAAAGGTACATAAATTTAAGAACACACACTAAAAACTTAATAGAAGAAGCACTTGACTCTATAAAAGGGTTTCATAGAAAAGAATTGTCCTATTAATAAAAGCTATCTCAATTTACTTATCCTGCTAAATAAAAATCATGCCTTCCTACACCTAATATTGTTAGCTGTAATAGTCTATTCTCATATTACTGACTTTTGACTCTGGCTTCTATATTTTGTCGACAGGATAACCACTTTGTGGTAAGACATCCTGGTACTCTGTTAATTACGAGCAACCAAAATAAGTAAAATCAACTTTATAAACTGTGCAATTATTGGGGAAAATTTACTGCTTTCTCATGATTAAGTCATGTATAGAAAGCATTAAACAGTAAACTTTCCCTCCAAATTGTACTGATTAAAATCTTCAATTTACTTATTTACGTTGCTCCTGCTTGACCAAATACCAGGGTGTCCAACCACAGAGCAGGTAACCTGTCAGAAAAATATATTTCAAGTCAAAAGTCTGTAATATGAAAATGGTCTATTCATAGAAGATTTCATTCAGCAACACAATAATCTGGAGAAATGCACAAAACAAACTATACAGAAAAATATGAAAAATATTTAGGTATTGTTTTGAATTATAGAGGATAGAGTGAACAGCAGTATCATTAAAACTTCAATCAGTAAGTTTATAAAGTCAAAGAGACTTTTATCACAACACTGAGGTTATGAGGTCAAATTCGGTATGAGGCAGTTGTTTTTGACTCCCAATATCAATTAAATAGGATTATGGTTTTCTCCTGTCACTCTGGCTTCCACCATGAAAACTAACAGTCATGAAATAGCACAAGTGACGTTAAACACCAATCAGTCAATCAATCAATCATTGGGAAACTTTGGTATCATAGTTCAGTATTGACTGATATTTTTGTGTTATTGTATACTCCTTTTGCTGAATGGGATACTGTTCTGAGTTTAAACAGGCTTACAAAAGCTATGTACAGCAGTTTTGTTTGTAGACTTAAAATAGACTTAGATTCATTTATTTCAATTTCATGCAAATATGAACATATTTTCAAAATGTTTTATTTTTCAGCCGTGGTCCAAAAGAAAGTGATAAACTTTGTCATGACAGGGATTTTATCTACACTGGAACATACAAATGGAGTAAGCCAGAACCTGCTGGCAAATTGTAAAGTTCTAAACAGATCAAAGTTTGAATGACAGTACTTATTACTGTAGAGGCAGCAATGAAGATTTTTTACGATTCCAGACTCACAGGGTATCAATCTGTGATATAAATTATTCAGAATCTTTGTTAGAAATACATTCAAAATTGTATATAAAGAACAGTTATTTAGTTATAAGCAGGTGTGTGTAAAACCGAGGTTGAAGTTCATGAGTAAAATGTTTTTTTCCAAGACAGACTGATAACAATGAAAAGTTAACAGTGATTGCTCTCATGATAATATTTGACCAGCTCCAGAAAAACAGTGATAGATTTAACTTAATGGAAAATAACTACAGTTAGAAATGATTAAAAGTGCTATTTTTACAACAAATAAGACATGCATTTAACAAAATGGACTATTTTTGCAATAATTATATAAAACAAATATCCAATAAAAGTGCTATTTTTATAATTTTTTTAAACACAGATTTTAAAACAAAAAGTGCTCTATGTAAGTCAATTGTAACAACATATATCTTAAACTAGGAACTGAAGTTCCCAAATCTTTTTTGACATTAATTATTTTATAACACTGAAATATCAACTTTAACATGAGTGTTTTTTTAAATGGTTTAATAAAACTTGTTATTAAATTTCATCATTTATGAGAAGAATAAGTCAGGAACTACAGTATTATTAGGTTGGATCAATGAGACAATAGACATTTAATCTTTTGCTCAAAGCAGTAAAGGGAGATGATTAAGACAGTCTTTATAAAATTATAAATGTTGTTTGGTTGAGAGACTTTTTTCTTATTTGATTGTTGGTTACCTTGAAACACAATATATTTATGATTGTTTTTATTTCCAGATTTTATAACTTTTGATGAACAAACTTTTCAATTGTCAAATCTGAATCTCAGCGTGTTTTTTAAACCTAGAAATTTATTTTTTTCACCAGCCAAAAATTATATGAGATTTGTTTATATATATTTATTTACAAACTATATTGCAATGTTTTCTGTTACACATATAATTTGTTTCTATGAAATATATATCTTATAAATTTATGTTTTTATACTGATTGTAAAGTTAACTTTGAATTAGTTAAAATTATATAAAACCAAAAAGCATATAATGGAAAGATGTAATGGATTTTCATACAGCCCATCCCTAGATTTTCCATCATCTATCATGGAAAACTGCATGGAATTCCATGGAATATTTTTCCATGGAATTCCATGGAGTATTGGAACCTGTTTTCCATGGAAATCCATGGAAAATAAAAAGAGAAAAAAAGCAATTAATAATATTTCCATGTGAAACATTTTCCATGGAATTCCATGGAAAACATTTTCCATGAAGTTTTTCCATGGAATTCCATGGAAATATATTTCATAGAATTTCTTTTTCCATGGAATTCCATGGAAATATTTCCATCATTTCCTTTTAAAATGAATTGCTCAAATTAACCTTTTGACAATATACCCTGTTTAACAATATCTGTAATAATGAAGATAAAAAAAACTAGGTGCCATGCTTTTTTCGGTTTGGTAAGGTCTTTTGAGTCTTACAATGGTCAGTAATAAGCAATAGACTCAAACATCATTTTAACCTTTAATTCAAACTCATTTAATGTATTATAATAAATACAACAAACAAGAAAAACTTTCAATACTGGTATATGTTTGCACTGCCTTTATATCAAGAAATTAAGGTTATAAATGTCACTTATGTCTTCAGTAGATCCATCTTGTAGAACAGCATTAACCATTTTATTGGAGTTTCATTTCTTCCTCATGATACCTAAAAATAATTTTACTGTTATAAATAAAGAGATATTCTTTAAATAATGACATTATTAATAATGGTTAACAACTTTAGTCTTTGTCCTAAATATCTTTTTCCATAATTATTGTATATAAATGTCTTCATTGGTATTTTCCATATATTTAGAACTCAGTGTTGATCTGCAGTTTGCTGTAAAGATACACTTTTTTTTTACTTTTATGGATCTATTTCTCATTGGCAACCAATTTCAACAGATCTTAAATTTTATAACCAAATTACTTCATTAGTGGATTATTAGTTTTTATAATACACCATATACAGTTTGTCTTGTCTTAATACCCAATCATTATAATTATAAGTGAAAAATCTACTATAGGTGTTTTCATGATGTTTTTATGTTGAACTAAAGGAGCTTGCACACACTTAAAATGGTAGAATCTAATTCAGTGTACTTACCAAAAAATATGCTCTAAATCCAACAGTCAATGCAAGTCATCAGAGAATAAATCTGCACTATTCGATGTCAAGAACTATTTGGAACTATTTAATCTAAGTCCAATATAAATTTTGCATTTTGTTCAGGAGAGAAGACATCTTTATTTGTTGCCTGCATATCCATTGCAAGTTCAAATTTTCAATGTGTTGGGGGATGTATGAGGAGTTATCTGATTTCTTTTAAAAGAGTCACAATTGAATACTGTTTTTTTACCAAAATCTTGGATGTTTTATATATATTTTAATAAAAGATTGTCCATTTATTGTTTATTTACCATTTTTATGTTTTAAGTAATAATAATTGCACAAAAATGTATAAATCCATGTTCTACCCTACATTTGGCCTCACACTGTATGGTCATATCATTTCCTGTCTTCTACACAAAGACCAATGCAAACCAGATGGCACTTTACATTTCTTTCACTGTCTAATTGATGATAAAGAATTAATGCATGTAATTTGTGTACATTTTTTCCATGACTTTCCATCTCAAAAATATTCTAAGTTAAGATTCTATAATTTTTCCATGTTAAAAATATTCTAAGTCAAGATTCCATCCTCTTTTCCATCTCAAAAATATTCTAAGTCCACTTTCCATCCTCTTTTCCATCTACAAAGTTTTATTAGTCTACTTTCCATCCCATTTTCCATCCAAAAAGTATTTTTTCCATGGAATTCCATGGAAAGTTTTCCATCTTATCATGGAAAATGATGGAATAAGTAACACATATAAGTTTTCCATCTGACATGAATTATTTTTCCATGAAATTCCATGGAAAATCATGGAAAAAAACAAAATTTCCATCATTTTCCATCATTTTATCATGGAAAAAGTTGAACTGCATGGAAAATCTAGGGATGGGAACCATTTGCAAATAGATAAATATTAATATTGCTCAAAAAGGGATTTATAAATTTCGAAGTACATAAAATAAATGAAAGGTTTGCTGTAGTTATAGTTTTGTCTGTTAGATGTTTATTTTTTAACTTTTTTTTTAAATAAGGTTTAAGAAACTAACTTTTACTGTACAATTAAAGATTGAATGTAGATCATATGTGTGAAAGTTTTTTTAGTCCAAATATATATTGATAATTAAAGAAATGTAATTTTGCCTTGTTGCCTGTCCAAATTGTGACAGGCATAATTAAGACCCTGCTGATTATATCTGTCCAATTCTATTTCTAACTTGAAATATAATCACACAAAATTTTTTTTTATGACCTACTAGTATGTCTATAAATTTTGTCTTTTGAATATTCAATTTTTTTTTTATAACACACAAAAGGGGAACAGGATATACAACACTTACATAACATGGATTTTGATTTGAATAATATTTAAACATGTAACCATAGCTTACATTTTTCATGTCATTTTATGTCTATAGTTTTACATTAATGCACTGGTTTTGCATAATTTTTTGGAATATTTTGCCATCGTTAGTCATCTGTTGTCCATCTCTTCTCTGTTCATATTGAACAATTATTCTATCTTTCAAATTGTAACCTGTCTACTAGATGCGTAGAGATTTGGTTGATAGGACTGTTAGTTAAGGAGTATATACACTGGCAGTCTCCTGTCTTTATTATGTTAGGACATTCCCTAATGTTGTACAAAAATGTATATTTGTTGTTTTAGTTAGTTGTTTGACCAAAATAGGCTTTTGTTGATTTTGAGGATACAAAATTGTTTGGTAGCACCTTTCGTTTCTCAACTTTTTGATTGTGGAAAGTAGAAAAAAGTTATGATATTAAATTCTAATGATATTGTTTAATCTATTCAATTGGTTGACACTGCTGGTATTAAGATATTGGAACCAGCAGAAAAATTTCCATTTAACATACTTCATTTTTCTCATGTTCATGTGTTTGTTTTACCATGTCAATTGTCTTTTTATTTTGCTGTTAAAACCAGTATTTAGACCTCTTGTTTAAGTTTTCTATTGTTGGTGTTGTTTGGTTTTTGACACATCTTCTTGATTCATTTTCCTTTTGCTTTATTAAAGTGGTTCTATTACGTTATGTATGCTTAAAATAATTGTGCTATCATTTACATCATGATCAGCAGAAGTAACAAACATTTTTCCTTTTTTTTTCTAATCATTATCAAGATGCTATGAATTTAATTTATATCTGTTATAGCTTAAAAAGTCATAAAAAGGTACTCTTACGATTTTTCCCAATCACATGGCATCTATGGCTAACATCCTTTTTGATGTGTTAAGACCAACTCTAACATGCCACTAGTGTTTTAATTTTTCATTGGAATCTTTGCATCAGAATTATTATCAGAGTTATTAGTACATTTATTAGTATAAACTGTGATATTGTTGTTTTATTTTGTTTATTACCTAATTTGAATCAAAAACATACAGCATTATTTATTTTTATCTATTATTTTAAAGGTTGAAAACTAGGGATTTAAAATAGACCTTCAGCTGGAATCTTCTTATAAAAGTAGAACTTTTTGTGTGTCTAATCTTGGTTATACAATGTACTCCCTAATACATAAAAAACACATGGATAACAATTTTGGTTTTCAATATTGCTTGCAATGCATTCTTATACAAAAAGATATACAAGATGTATTATACAAAAAGTGATGTTGAATATATTCAGATGTCTTTATATGAGTAATGCTGATGCTTGTATATTTTTTTTTGCCAAAACCTGTATTTCAATAATGACATGTTAATATCACAACCACATCTCTTTTTCTTTCTTGTACCAATTTCCAAAGGAATTATTGAAGGCTGACACAAAAATCCAGTTAAAAAGAAACTTTTATCAGTGTGCAAAAAGCTAGACTTTTAATAGCTGTCTTAGTTTGATTTTCAACCTGTAGGTTTTATTTTTTGCTTTTACAGTTTTATTTATTGCTTACTTGTTGTTTGTTTTTTTGCTTTTTGTTGAATTGATAATATATTCACAACTTTGTATTTTGAACAAGTCATCCTTTATTTACATGTTTTTCCATAGCAGAAAATATATCATTCCATTGATAAAAATATTGTTTTTCCATGAAATATATTATTAAATCATATTTATAATTATACATGTAGTAAGTCAGTCATGTCATCATTTTGGATTTTATTGTTGTACAATATATACATCAATTACATTAATTCATAGACAGCACCATTTATAAATATTTGTATATTTTTTGTTTAATCAAACAAGTACAATGAAATATAGAAATTTAAGCATTTTGAGAAGAGGATATTTCTGAGTGAGGGGGGAAGATGTTCAAAGTCAAAATTTAAATTTGTTTATCAAAACAAAACAAAACTAAAGGCCTCCAGGTGCAGGATTTTCTCTGTGTATTGGAGACCCAATGGTGGCCTTCAGCTCTTTTCTTCTCTTTGGTTTGCTTGTTGTCTCTTTGAAGCCCCATTTCCATTCTCAATTTCAAACTAAAAATGTAGCCAAAAAGAAATTGCAGTGTGAAAAGTAAATAATTTTGTTTGTGTATACTTCACTGGATTTTATGTTGATAATTTCATCTAAGTTTGACATATTCCAGACCATTCTTGCATTCTTCTCTTACTTGTGAAAATAAGTTTGTTTACAGTAAATGAATGAATAACGAAAACATTCACTTTTGCCATGATATATAATGTAATAATATGATACAACTGAAAACATAACAGGGTACAAACAGTAAGTATTAACAGAGAGCTTTATTTTTTTATACAATTTATTCAACTGGATTGAATTGTAAAATATGTCTTATTATTTTTTATATTTGGAAAAATTTAAATAGAACTAAGCATAATGGAAAAATGTTGCGATATTGAAATATTTTTGGATTTATTACTGAATGGATTTTTTTTTGTAATTTTGTCTCATTTTCAGATTCAAGGTTGCACCAATTTACACAAATGTTGAACAATGTTAAAGCATAATTTACCATGATTAATATATTTCAATTTTATAGCAGTTGTATATTTTGTTTTTTTAACACTTGGCTTCCAACTGTTGACCTGATTAGTATTATATTTGTTTCTTGATGTACTTGTAGGTTCTGTATTTTCTGTTGTTAAGCAGTCTTTATATTTCTATTATGAACAATTAACAATAAATAGATTATCATCACATTTCTTCTTTTGTCTTTTTTATGCCCCACCTACGATAGTAGAGGGGCATTATGTTTTCTGGTCTGTGCCTCCGTTCGTCCGTTCGTTCGTCCGTTCGTTCGTCCTGCTTCAGGTTAAAGTTTTTGGTCGAGGTAGTTTTTGATGAAGTTGAAGTCCAATCAACTTGAAACTTAGTACACATGTTCCCTATGATATGATCTTTCTAATTTTAATGTCAAATTAAAGTATTGACCCCAATTTCATGGTCCACTGAACAAAGAAAAAGATAGTGTGAAGCTCAGGTTAAAGTTTTTGGTCAAGGTAGTTTTTGATGAAGTTGAAGTCCAATCAACTTGAAACTTAATACACCTGTTAACTATGATATGATCTTTCTAATTTTAATGCCAATTTTAAAGTATTGACCCCAATTTCACGGTCCAGTGAACATGTAAAATGATAGTGTGAGTGGGGCATCCGTGTACTATGGACACATTCTTGTTCAAATGAAAATTAAAAATAAGTAAATGATATGATTGCCTAAGAGACAAATATGCATAAATATATGAACAATTTACAGGTAACTGTTACTGTTCATTTCGTGGTTTACAAGGTTTCATGAATATTCCCTCACTTCGCAAAAAATTTGTACCAACAAAAATCACCGTCTTGTATTTCCCATTACTGATTTATCTTTAAAGAATTATTTTTCCTAATCATAGGTCAGACAAACTGACAAACTGACAACTCCATGGCAAAAAAAAACACAAAAAGACAAACACAGTTCTCTGGTTAGGAATATAAAACAAAATTAAACTTAAGAAGGTGGTATGGGTGTCTTCCTCCATCTTGGATTGTAAAAAACATAATCAAAGGTCCAGATTTTCCATCAAGTTAGCGAAATTTGATGCAGGAATGCAGATGTTTAATGTACATTTTCATTTAAAAGTACCAATTTATAAGAATATAACTTCTAAATATTGATATTTTTGCAAATGTTAATTATTTTTGGTTGTTTTTATTTTTTCAGTACGGAATTGTTTTTTTTGGCGCGTTCGTATAGCCGGAGATTTATTAGGGTGCTATAAACAGTTTCGTACTAAAAACTAGGGGTATTTCCCCAGTGAGATTTACATACTGATGGAATTCCCTGCTATTTATATACCACTAAATGAAAAAGTTGATTGTTTTTTATGTTCAATGTGAAAAACATATATTGAAGTTCAATTAAAATGCCACTTTTGTCAAGATTTAAAAAAAAAAAAATGTTTTTGTGACTTCCTACTATATGGGAGGCAACTCCATAAACAGCTGATTTTCACCTGTTGCAAAAAGCACTTTGATTTGTCAGGTAAGATAGCTCCTTTCGGAGCAGGCGAACGTAGGCTGAAACTACATTTTCTTAAATCAGCCGGATAAGCTCTTCGAAATACATATTATAAGAAATCTCAAATATATGCACAGGTTACTGATCCGTGTGTCCAAAGGTGGTCTGTTTTTAAGTTTTTTTAGGGGGAAAATGCCTAATTTCCAGCTGATAACTTGTACCAATTTGCATGTTTAAACAAGAGATGTTGGATTTTTTTTTATTTAATCAGAAAGTTCATAGAATTATCTTTCCATTGATGTATAGATATCTATATAACTATGAATATCTGACTTCTGCATGATGGGTCCACTATTACATGCCCTGTTACAGAATGACGTCACGTAAAAAACTGTTGATTGCACCCTTAAGGGACAAATACAAAATATTAGTGATGTTTTAGCATAGACATGTGTTTGCGAATGGAGTAAAATAATTCTGAAAAATATTGTACGGCATGTATACATTAATTTAAAAGCATCAGTTTGGTATATTTAATGCAAATATTACAGATTTGTACATAGCAACCAGATATAAGAAAACCAGACTCTGTGCGAATATTGAAGTTTTTTAATTTTTTGCGACGTCATGATATTTTTATTCAATCCCTCATATATTTGGAACCAAAAGTTGCATATGAAAAGTGTAGATTTTTTCTACTTTGACCTTTACTCCTGATCAGTGTTACATAAAGTTTTATTCATTATAATATATATTTGGTACTTTTTATAGTCAAAAAGGTACACATGCCATTCCTAAGAAAAACACTATTTCAATATTTTCTCAACTCAGCTATAACTTAGTTCATATAGTACCTAAGGAACAAAATCTATTTAAAGTAACTTTATTCATGCCTATTTCATAGTTTTTATTCTATTTATTTAAAAGAAACCCTATTTTATGATTTATTTTCTTTGTAAAACTGATGAAAATGTGATACAGGAAATGTTTGGGATTTGCCAGTTAAACTGTTTGCCACTGGCCAATATGCCTCTACCGCGCGACATAAAAAAAGAGCTGTAGTTTCACTATTTGTGGTCACAATCCATAAAGTAAGACATCATTTTAATCGGTATAGTGTACAGATTCAGAAAAGCTGAGAATTTTTTATATATCGCATACAAGGTTTTGCTTAAGGGTGCTATAAACAGTTTCGTACTAAAAACTAGGGGTATTTCCCCAGTGAGATTTACATACTGATGGAATTCCCTGCTATTTATATACCACTAAATGAAAAAGTTGATTGTTTTTTATGTTCAATGTGAAAAACATATATTGAAGTTCAATTAAAATGCCACTTTTGTCAAGATTTAAAAAAAAAAAAATGTTTTTGTGACTTCCTACTATATGGGAGGCAACTCCATAAACAGCTGATTTTCACCTGTTGCAAAAAGCACTTTGATTTGTCAGGTAAGATAGCTCCTTTCGGAGCAGGCGAACGTAGGCTGAAACTACATTTTCTTAAATCAGCCGGATAAGCTCTTCGAAATACATATTATAAGAAATCTCAAATATATGCACAGGTTACTGATCCGTGTGTCCAAAGGTGGTCTGTTTTTAAGTTTTTTTAGGGGGAAAATGCCTAATTTCCAGCTGATAACTTGTACCAATTTGCATGTTTAAACAAGAGATGTTGGATTTTTTTTTATTTAATCAGAAAGTTCATAGAATTATCTTTCCATTGATGTATAGATATCTATATAACTATGAATATCTGACTTCTGCATGATGGGTCCACTATTACATGCCCTGTTACAGAATGACGTCACGTAAAAAACTGTTGATTGCACCCTTAGCACGAGCAGTTTCGTGGCCGGGATTAATTTGACATGTGCTCATAAAAAAATCGCCTCGGAACTTCAAACAGCAATTACCGCTATTTGAGATCGATTTTCGTTAAAATATTTTAAGGTTAAGTCGTACCCTACTTGTTTTGAGTTGTGGTGTGGTTAGAGCGATATGAAACGGAAGAAATATCAACAGTTTAGCTCTATGACGAACGAGTTTTTTTTTTATAACTGAATGTTTACAAATACATGTCTGCGAAGGGGAGAGTTTCTTCTGACCGTTCCCTTTCTGAGATATTTACTTACGTTCTATGTTTCATTTTGTTTCAAAGAATAAGATGAAATGTCTATGACAACACCATAACTGATTGGGAAGACGATAAACGACCGACAACACGAGAATTACCAGCGATTGAAATCCGCCATTTGCAAAGCGTCGTTCATGTCAACAACAATTAAAGAGAGATAACTCAATTGTAATTTGGCGGACGACAACTCTTTTTAAATACGTTGCCGTATGTTTTTAAGTCACTTGGGTAAAACAGAATTTCTTGTTACGGTTCTATGACAAATAAAAATTTGTACTTGTTGAGTTCAATGATTAAACAAATAATCTCTGTACTTGTCAAAGTAAATTACCTTCCTTGAAAATATTCATTTCAAACTAAGTAACAGGCATGCAACCTAATAGCAATTTAAGCAGATAAAAAAAAAAATACTTTAAAAAAAATCAAAATCAAATGAACAATTAGATATTTGACCAAAAAATAATATTATTTTGATTTAATTTTTAAACTGCTATAAGGTTATGTAACAAACAAAAATAACAGTTTTAAAATTTTTTGTTACTTGCCTCTTTTCAAGTCTTTAATTTTTTTTTCATTGTCCAGTTAACTACTATTTGTTGTCCTGATCTCTCTATAAAATTCCTTCTTTATTTTAAAATGTCTCTTGATACCATCTTTTTAAATATATCCTTCATCAGTTATTCTTTAGTTTTGTTCATATAGTTTATAAATAAATAAATTCGCAAATTGAAACGGTAAAGTCAATAAATTCAAAATTGTCTGGAACTAACAACACAGCTATAACACTAACAGTAATTTTTAACAGAATGGAACACCGTGAAACACTCTGGGAGACAGAGGTGCTTTCCACAATCTAGACAGCCAAATTTTGTTTGTCTACGCGTCTCTTGTTGATTGTTTTTCACTCTCATGTGACAGACATGGCACCAACTTTTATTTCCAAAGGAACCTGGCAAGTGTCTCTGTGTAAGACGGTCATCAACCGGGACAAGTGATGGGCGGCCTTTACGAACTGAACCACCTGTATATCCAGCTATCAGTCCTGCTGCTACTGCCTTGGAAAACTTCAAAAAGGTTGTTGGTCTCTTACCAGGGCCTGGTTGATGATGAGGAGAAGCCAGAAAAAGCCTAAAGGCATCAAATTTCAACATTTCTATCATTGTGAAGAAAATCCTTTTAGGCCATTTCAGTGTTTTGTGTTGGAAAACATAGTACTGGATGTACTGGTCAGCCCTATCAACCCCTCCCATGTACTGTGTGTAATCAGAGATCATCTGTGGACATGGTATCTCTTGTCGTTGAAAAATACCATCTGCTTGTTGCACATTCCTCTGCACTGCACCTACTGAGAAATCGTGTATGCTTGAAATTAAGTTTACATTTTTTTTGTCCTTCCATACAACAGCAGCCACTGCATCTTTCTGTCTAAACTGCATGTCCCCACGATTAATTACACCTTCAGGGTTTTTCTTCATAATATCTTTAGGAAGCTCTCTCCTATTTATTCTTACAGTCCCACATGCAGCAGTGTTAGAATGTTCAAACAAGTCTGTAAATAAGGTGGGAGAAGTGAAATAGTTGTCCATATAAATATGGTACCCTTGCCCTATAACATTTGCCTTTTCAATACAATTTTTGACTACACGGTTTGCCAGACCATGAGCTGCGACACCATTTATCCTCCCACTGTATACCTGACAGAAGGAAACATATCCTGTATTAGCTTCAGCTATCGCCCACATTTTTATTCCCCATTTGGTAGGCTTGGCTGGCATATACTGCTTAAAAGACAGTCGTCCTTTCCATGGAACCATCACCTCATCAACTGATAGTTGCCTTTTAGGGATATACTGGTTTACCATAGAATCTGTGAACATATTCATTAACGATTCAATTTTGTATAATTTAGAATAATTGGGATCCCCTGGCTGTGGGGCTTGCTCACTATTTGAAAAATGGATGTACCGCATAATTTGCATATAGCGATCCCTTTTCATGACTTTACTGAAGTACGGGGTCTCCAGCATAACATCTGTGCTCCAGTAGGATTTTATATCTGGTTTTACATTGATTCCCATCAAGAAACATAAACCTAGAAAAGCCTTCATTTCTTCAACAGTTGGTGTAACCCATGGGGATTTATTTTCATCAGGATGATCACGAATTTGTTTATTGGCATACCTGTCTGTCTCCTGTATGATGTATTGCAAAATGGCATTGGTAAACAGCAATGAGAAAAAATCCACGGGCTCTTTATCTGGATCTAAAACTGTGGTAGGACCAGTATTTCCACGTGGTAAAAATATGTGTGGTAATCCCCTCTCATAATAATTAAAATTTTCATGCCACCCATCAGCTTCAGCAGGATGGTCACCAGCTTCATCAACAACAAGGGGTTCATTTTCATCAGAAAAATCATTTTCACTTTCATTTTCATTATCAACAACATCTAATTCACCTATCCCAATTTGTGCAAGCCTATCATTGTACCGCTGTGCAGCTGCATCAACTTCATGTTGCGAAAATCCGTCAAACTCTTCATCCGAAGATTCAGACATTTTTTTTATTTTCACCCAGACGACAATACTACGTTTTTCACAACTATTTTACTATGGAACCGCCTTTTAGCCTAGAAAAATTTGATTGGCTGCACAAAAATATGGATTTCCTTATTTGGGAGAACACCTGCACATCGTGTGAAATTTATTTGTCGGCAAAAACCGTAAACTTCCGATCGTCAACAGAGCGTAAATCAACAACATGCAAAGATGTTACATAAAGAGACATCCATTACCGGCTTATCTTATTTATTAAACAGTCCTAAGTAAATATTATTAATTTTTAAAACAGCGATACATAAATGGTTTAAATATTTTGTGTGGAAGGTAATGAACTTTCATTTTTTAAAGCGATCACGTTGACTACACATGTCAACAAAATTGAAAAAATGGCGGCATATTATTTTATCATGAACGCAAATCGAAAGTACGAAGAAATGACATAACAATGACTTTTATTGTCAAAATTTATACATAATATTAATAATTGAAACCTGTTCACACATTGTGGTAACGTACGCTTTACAGCTTTACGTAATTGATCTAATATTAAAACTGAAAGTAGGTCAGAGTATTTTTCGTTTTCCATGATGCATTATGGCATCACGCGGCCGTAGCAAGGTGATGCATTAAGGCATCATACGGCGGTACCAAGGTGATGCCTTATGGCATCATACGCCTTGAATGGGTTAAGGGGAGGTAACTCTAAAAAAGTGCATTTTCTGAAGGATTCTGTATGGAATTTTCCTATTTTGTATTTTAGCCGGAAAAAACTTACGGTGACCCTATCTTTTCTTTTGATATTCTCAAAGCAGTGTCTGAAAGCTATCTTTTCCTGAAGTATTTAACAATTCTATCATTTTGTTTAGTTTCTAATCACAAAATGGTGTTTTTTCCTGTATAATCCATACAAAATGTGTCATTTTGTCCCGTCCTGTAGTTTGAGAAAATGCGCGGTGACCTATCATTTTTATTATATTTTTCAACATGTATCAATAGATACAACGTTTTGGCAAAGTATGAACAAATTCTATCATTTTTATTTTAGACTCCCATACCACCTTAAAACTTATTTTTGCATGAACAATATGTATTTGAGGGTACCCAAATTGCACCTATTTTGACATGGTTTGTTTCAACCTAAGTTTATTAGAGATCCAGACAAATGTTTCCATTTTGTAGATGTATCCTTAAATTACTCTCTAGTTGTACAAATTTAATATCAAATTCATACTGAATCATAGAAAAATGGGTTTTAATCAAAGTTCCAACCATTCCAAGATTCTGTAATGAGGAGTACCTAAATGGCATCTATGCTTAAAATTCACATGCCTCCATAAAAAAATCTAACAATGGCTATGCTTTGTTTGTTTCCTCCAATTATTTAGAACAATTTGACCATTGACTATGCTTATGTGATGAACTTGGTTCACCTGTTTTATTTTATAAGGGTTCATCTTCTAATTTCTTTTATCAAGTTGCAACATTGTTATATGAACTCGTTTATATGATGAAAATTAAACAGTTGTCTACTTTTAGTTTTGTTTTGTTAACATTACTATGGAAATTTATAATATTTAGAATCAGGAACAGACAGGTTGTGGTTAGCAAACCCAGAAATATTCCGATCAGTAGTTGTAAACATAAGGGCCGTCATTCAAGTGTTTAGCAAAAGGGGTTTAGGTATATATAAACACTCATAAGAATAAGACTTTTGGTATCGTCCAAAGTAAATGGTATGGTCCAAAACCTTAGTATATAAACTGATGTGCTGCCAGAACAAGGGTCGCTTAAGGGATAATCCAGACGCCTTCAAGAAGGAAAAAGGTAATTATTTAGACTTTATAAAAGATTTAATAGATTCTGAATAAGAATCTATCTGCGTACCTGAATAAGGTTGCAGGAGTATTTAAGTTGTACATACGCACCGGGTAACAGATGCATAGGCAACTGTGCGGTAATAGTGCACTGGTAAATATGTGCACTGGTCAAGCATTGCACAGGCTGAACAAGCCAGATAGTGCACAGGATAGTAGTGCATTGCTAGAAGACAGTTTTGGATAGTGCACAGGTTAGCACTGGTTTTTGCTTCACACAAGGTCTGCGCAAAGACAACAACACGTCCCACATCTTGCTAGTTGGTGACAGAGGCCAAGTTAAGAAGTAAAAGATAAATATATAAGAAACGGTGCATCTTCTAATATCCAGGGGTAAACTTTGGTATGATACCCATCAGTCACTACCCAGAGTACATGACACTTACTATTCATTTTATTAGAATAAGATGCCCTGGACATATTTTAATTGCTCATTTATAATGAATATAATGAAACTGTTTAGTGCATATTTTAGTATATTTAGCTTAAAAAGCTATGTTGGTTGATTGATTGTTAGTTGCTTAACATCTAGTGGCAAATAGTGATGTTGAAAGATGTGCATAATGGTAAATGTATTTAGTCTCTTAAGAAAACTTGTTAGATTTCAGCTGCATTTTTTGTAAAATGGGTGCAATTTGGGTACTGTGATGTTAATGATATTGGGTTCTATGAAATGAAGTTCAACCATTTCAATAATAAATTTGAGACCAATGGACATGAACATGTGAAGTGGCTGCCTAAAATTTTCTAGTATCAGATCCTGTCCATGATCTAAGAATCTATTAGACAGAAGGATCCAAAGGGGAAATGTAATGCTTATAAAATCAGTCTGAATGTCTAGGTAGAAATGTCAGGGATTTTAACCATGAGGTAGTGTATATTTTATTTTAATTTTAGTTTCTTGTGTACAATTTGGAAATTAGTATGGCGTTCATTATCACTGGACTAGTATATATTTGTTTAGGGGCCAGCTGAAGGACGCCTCCGGGTGCGGGAATTTCTCGCTACATTGAAGACCTGTTGGTGACCCTCTGCTGTTGTTTTTTATTTGGTCGGGTTGTTGTCTCTTTGACACATTCCCCATTTCCATTCTCAATTTTACACATAGAACAGAAGATTTAGATCTGACCATTAACCAATACTATAAAATGTGAGAAACTGATCTGATAATGAGAAAGCATAAGGGAAAATGTGACATGAAGATGTATTGAAGAGATTGACATTTTTCCATTATCATATATTTTCTTCATGAATTTTCATTTCTAGCATTCATTCCTAAAGGTCAGTTCACTTTAGTTTAAATGCTTAAAAAATTTAGGGATCTGGCAGATAATATGCACTGAACAAAAAAGACACAGACATATTTCAATATAAATTTATTTTTCTCTAGATTTCTGAATGTAAAATGTAGCATATACATATATGTTACAAATAAAATATATTTATCCCAAACAATAACTTTCAGTCTATTTACAGCATCATTCATAACAAATATTCATATTTACAAGGTTTAAAATAATCTCTATATCTTCTCTCCATTCAGACATATTTAAACAGATTTGTAATTGCTTTTATTTATTGAGAATTCAGGCTAAATAGGTTCTTATAATATAACAACTGTCCTTTAGAAAGATAATGCACTTTTCCATAGGAATGTATTCTTATAATTGACCATGGAATTCTAAATTCATTATTTCATTTTACCTCTTACAGAAAATTTGCATAAAGAATAGAGACATACATATCTTTAGAGTGAATCTGAAATGAAATGATTTTTATACATCGCCATGTCAAATCAGATAATCTCAAAATGCAGAGTTTACAGAAAAAAATATTTCTACAACATCAAACTACACTTGTTCATTTTTCAAAGAATTCATTTCAAATGAGAACAGAAATTTACCTTAAGTTAGGTATGCAGAATGCCTGTACTCTTTTTCAAATTTGAGGAATTTTCAATGAAAACATTTTTTACCAAACCTCAAAAAAATCATCCCCCCCCCCCCCCCAAAAAAAAAAAACCAACAAAAAAACAATTTACATAGAGCAATTCGGTTAGCAATAAAATAGAGGGTCTGACTTATGAAAACTGAAAGTTAAGTTATTTCTTTAATTATGTGTTATTTTCTGTTGAAGCAGAAGTGACTATGTAGTTTTGGTGGTATTATCAATAGACATCATTTCAGTTTCACCTCTCACACAAATTCTTACTTTTTTTTGAGTATTTCAATTCAACATTGATATACATTACAAATTATACATCAGTAGAAATAAAATGATTTCTTAAGTTACCTTCCATCATACTTTAAATTTAAACTTATAATATGCACCTTGTACAACCGTTACATTAATCATGTTAATGCCATATGAATATCACACTATAATCAAAAACTTTCACTCACTATTATTTATCACAGACAAAACATTTACAACTTCATTCAATACATATATGTTCAATCATCTGTCAGACAACAAATTCATACACATTGTCTCCCCTTGATAATTTCACTACATCCCTCCCTCAATCATCATAATGTAATACAATTTCTTCATCTCAATAAGAATCATTTGTTATAGAAAATAATATAGTGTAATAAGGTACCAGAACAAAACAATTGTTCTCACATTCATGAATTGGCATGAGTTTTAACAAACAATAAATAGAAATTACTTAACATGACAAGAGTGAGTAAATGTTCAAATGTTTGTGTTATGTATACATATATGTTTAGAATAAATGAAGCTTAATTTTTTTTATTTCAGTGCAATAATTGAAATGTTAATCTGCTTCAGAATGAAGTTAAAATAGAGAATGATAAAAACAAAAAATCAAATCAAATTTTAATTAAGCTAATTATAATAAAAAAAAACTGGTGTCTGTCCCATATTTGAAAATACTTAGAATCTTGTACACCTCAATAATTAGATACTACCACAATGCAGAAAACAATACACAAATAACTGGCAAATAAAATCCCAAACTTAACAAAGCCTTATAATAAAATGTGTACTTGCATCCCATGATTTTGTTTAGGTCACATGGAACAGCTATTTTTTTTTTTCTTTCATAGAAATTATTTACTTAACACTAAAAATTTACATGAAAACATTTCATTTTCAATCTGTAGATTGGTGAAAGAATTATTCATGAAGTGATAAAACCACTGATATATGAAAACTCTTTAAACTAAGCACATGAAAACAAATAGGACATGAATGTTGACCTAAGAAAAATATGCCTATATAGAAAAAATAGCAAAATTATTTTCATCTTAGTTATAAACTTTTTGTCAATAAGGAATTAACAAAAAAGCACAATTTCAATAACACACAAAACGAAAGACTATAATGTCAAAAGAAAATGAGAGTATGAGAAACTTATCAGATAATTTTAACCATTTTATCTTAATTACAAAATGGAAAAGTAATCTATATCATGAAAATTTTCAGCTTCACAATATAAGGAATGCTTAGTGTCAATATTAAGAAATGGCATTTCAATGAGGGCTATTTCAGAAAAAAATGTAGGGGGGGGGGGGGGGGGTTCACACTATAATGCACTTTAATTCTCAATTACAATTGTCTGGGTGGTGCGTGCTGACAAAAACTGCCTTCCAACCCCTCATACATTTTTTTCTGGAATAGCCCTGATGTAAAAAACAACAACAAAAATTCAATATCATTAAAAATTCAAGCAATAGATGCACAACTTCATTTACTGTAGAAGATTCTGTGTAAGATCAGATTGATTCAATCGAATGATATAAAAGAAATAGAGAATTAACAAACGTATGACAATAAACAAAGACAAAAAGAAAAACAAACAGCAATCCTAATATAAATTTTTGCAATGCAGCACAAACAAGTCTTTATGATGCTTACCCTTAATGCCACTTTTGAACTAAACAAATATTTTAGTTTCCAAAAACATGTTTCTAACCCCTTTTACTACACTTGAACTTGATATGTTGATTGCTAATTATAACATGTATTTTATAAACTTATCAAATAGAGACTTTCAATGTTTGCAGAATGTTGAGACATAAACCAATTTAAACGATTGCAAAATTAGTGATTATTAAAAATATGAATGTAGCTTAGCATAAAATAAACATAAGTACTAGAATGACAGATATGACATAACAGACAATCAAGTAACACACTCTAAGCCCAGCTCATTTCAATCATCTCATAGTACTTTTATTGTTAGCACTTTTAAACAAGAAAACCTACAAGTTAATTAATGCTATGACTTTTTGTTCAAATGATTAGGAGCGTCAGCAAACATAAATTTCAGTTTGAATGCCTCTGCTAAAAGTTCTCCTATTTCTTCATCGTGCCAATGGTGTGTAGGTAAATTCTGTAGAAACATTAATATTCCCTGCAATAAAGAAATTGGTAAATTAAATAGCTGATCACATAAAATGATGGTAAACAATGTGGATTAATCAATATTCCTTGAAAACACATATGAAAACATGACTTCTATATCAGCAGTACTTTGAGATAGTCACCCCCAGTTTGTATTTGGGTTTCGTGTTGCTTAGTCTTTAGTTTTTCTATGTTGCAGTCTTGTGTTCTATTATTTGTCTGTTTGTCTTTTCTTTTTTAGCCATTGCATATTTTCGATCTATGAGTTTAAATGTCACTCTGGCACATGTCTGGTATCTTTCGCCCCTCTTTTACTGTGAGCATTCTGTGTTATGGTATTATCTACTATTGATTTACCTATGGTTGTGCATTATTATCATTTTTATGTTGATATTACTGTGTTTTCTGCTTACTTGTGGAAATTTTACAGTTTCCCACATGATGAGGTCTGAGATGTGGTTTGAGTACTTTAATAAAGCTAGCTTAACCCTGCCATAAATTAAAACGCTGCATAAATTCAGAAATCTTTTCAACCGTTGTCATGGTTTTTTCCTGGTTTTAGTTTCTTGCTGGATAAAAAAATGTGGTGAAGTTGCAAGTAAATTTATATAGCTGGGTATAATAAAATCAAATTGAGAATGCAAATGAGGAATGTGTCAAAAGGACAATATATTTCTCTATTATTGAGGAACATATGCTGACCTCCAATTGTCCCTTTTATTCATTCTGAATCAATATTTTTTTTGCTTTCTCATTGACATCTACCAAAACTTTCTTTTATTCGAAAAATAGTGTGATTTTTTTTTAATTTCTGCAAAACACAGGCTTGCTTTGCAGTATGGGATTAGCTCATTGTTGAAGATTGAACAAAGACCTATGTTTGCTAGATTCTACATAATTAAGTCTCTGGTGGAAATTTGCATCATTTCATATCTTATCTTTATATTTAATATTACTTGAAATGACAAAAAAATTCTAAAGTCACTTTCAGTGGGCTTTCCTTAGGCACACACTCTGACAGATGGCTGCTAACCTCCATTAAACATTGCATGAAAGAGTATAGTCAGATAAATGTGTTGTTATAAAGTAAAGTTACATACCTGAAAGTCTTTTTCTCTCAAGCAATCACCTGAAAATCTGTCTAAGAATGCAGCACAAACATATAAATGAAAATCAGCAAACCCATTCTGTTCAGACTGAAAATAACACAAACTTACATCAATATCAGGTGCAAGTTTTTCATTACTATAAAGACAATAGGATAACTTCCATGATGAAAAACAAAAATAAAATAATGTTCATAAGATATGCTGGTTATTTTTTTATATGTCATCTGTTTGCTGTTTCATGTACAGTTTCCTCATATTGTTTCCTTTGAGTATGAAAAACATATAAAATAGATTGAATTACATATTTAATCCACAATTTTAAAGTTGTTCTTACAGGATATCTTCACAAGAACTTTATCACTTACAATAAAATTCTTATTATGGCACCCTCAACGGAGTTGGGGTGTCGTATTGTTATTCTACGTTTCTTTTTATTTTTTTTTTTTTATTTTTCTTCCACACTTTTTTGTCCAGTCTGGAACTTTAATGTGAATGGACCCAAGAAGATGGAACTATACCATAATGTTAACCACCATGTGAAGATTTGCTTTTTGGGGTGGCACTTTCAAGATGGCTGCCGTTACCATGGAAACGGAACAAATGTGAAAAATTCCAGTTTTTTGTTTTGGTGAACTGTTTGAATATGCTTTAACTCAGAATCGCATTATTTTTATACAATGTAGGTGCCCACTTTATACAGGTGCTGGATGATTTTGGCAATCATTGGAACTACTATGTTGCCATGGAAACTAAACCAAAAATTCCAAAAATATCAAAATGCTACAAATTTAATGAAACTTCACAGTAACGATGAGCAACATTGGAACATGTGGTATTTGGAGTTGGAATTTCAAAAATAGCTGTTGTTACCATGGAAACAATGCAAAAAGGTCAAAAATTTCGAAAAAAATTAAAATGCTGCAAACTGGATGAAACTTTACAGAAATGGTAACTGGCATGGGCAGAGTTGCATTTTGAAGTTGGAATTTTCAAAATGGCCACCGTAACCATGGAAACAGCAAAAATGATGAAAAATTTCAAAATGCTTCAAACTTAATCAAACTTTACAAAAATGATAATTTGCATGTAAGATGCACTCTTTGACTTTGAAATTTTTAAATGGCTGCCGCTCTCCTGGCAATGGGGGAAGGGTGCCATCCGCTATTGCTTGCAATGGCAAATCTAGTTAGATTTGTTATTAGTTGTTTGTTTGGTGTTTAAATGCAACTATCCGCAACCTTGCCTATATCAAGGCAGTCTGGGTTTTTTTATTGATGAGGGAATCAAGAGGTACCCAGCAAGAACCACAAATCCTTAACCGGAATCTGGCATTCTGATGTGGTTGATTGCTATGAAGTCAATGAAGTTGGATCCATTTGCTTGTAAGGGGGAGGCGCTCTTGTAAGTTCAGCAATATAATTGAATTTATACTCTAGTAAGACAAAATAATATAAATGTAGGTTATTGTTACCTGATAAGTATCCCAGAGTCTGACTGTACATCGTAAGGGAATTTCCCTCATTAATAAGTTATTCATCCATCGGAAGGAAAACTGTAAAAATTCTACATTTTGTTCTTCTAAATGGTCATACAAAGGAACTGGAAAGAACAGAAGAATATTTAGTTCTGTAATACACAAACAGCAAAAAGTAGGTTGTTATGTCAATTAACAAAACATGTAGATATTACAAGATAACGAATGTGTTATTAGTACACAGATGCCCCACAAGCACTATCATTTTCTATGTTCAGTGGACAATGAAATTGGAGTAAAAACTCTAATTTGGCATTAAAATTAGAAAGTTCATATCATAGAGAATATGTGTACTAAGACACAAATGTAAGAATCAGTTGATTGTACTTCAACTTTATCAAAAACTACCATGACCAAAAACTTTAAGCTGAAACAAAAAGATGGATGGACAAACAAATGGACACAAAGACAGAAAAACATAATGTCCTATTCAAGTGGGGCATAAAATTTTGACTTATTTTTTCAGATATGCAATTATATCTTTTATTTTGTATTTGTGAGTCTCTATTCAAATATCCAATGGGAGTCAAAACAATATATCTTTTGGATAAATGAAATCTGCCATACACTAAATTAACAGGGTACCTTCCAAATGTTTGCTTCATTTACTTACCATTAATTCGTTTAATGAGACCTTTAAGAGCATTCACTTTCATCTGTATACCAGGCTGAGCAAATGTATAATTATCCTGTATACCATCTAACAACTTTGACATGCACCAGTAACTATCAGCTTCTATTATGTTAAGAGTATCTTGTGGTAACTCAGTCAGATCACAGTTCTCAGATTCTAAATCTGGAAAAATAATGGGGTTGTCTTAAAATAAATACTGTAATTTCAAAAGTGTGCAGTGCTTAAATAATAGAATAGAATGTATATAAATTTTTATGGATTGTGAAACTTTGTTCAAGAGAATGTATAACATGGGTTGGACCAGTATCATATAGAAGAGTACTGGAATAAGTGACAAAAGAAGGCCAGAAAACTACAGGGGACAGAAATAATGTAACAGTTCATTGAAACAGTTTTACAATCAGCCGCATTTTACTTTTCAAAATTTATAAGACTTTTAGAGAAACTCAATTGTAACTTTATGACATAGAAAAAAAAACGAAAAAAAGTGTATTGAATTTTAATTTTGAATAAATAATGATACCATGTCTACATGTTTTCATTTTGCCTTTCTACATTTTCATATTTGTACATTCTAGCCTGATCAATATAATGCAAATCACTTTTGAAAAAAGTGTATTTTCAGTTTCTGATTTTTTTCAACTGTGAACATATAAACTGCAGAATTATTGAAGACTATATGAAAACTCATTCATATACAGTTTTACTTACCATTATCTATATATTCTAACAAAAATACAACAAAGAATGGAGTAACTAAATCATTTATTCCCTGAACATAACCACTGGCAGGATGTCGTATAGCCCATATATACAGTATTCTTTCAAAAATCTGAAAAGAAGAATCATATATAAATACATAGTTTTCAAAAGCAAAAACCACTTAGCATGATGAAAAAAAATATATTTACAGTGATTTAGCTATCTATTCAGTTTCAATATGAAGGTGCAATTTATTCATGCTTTGTAAATTATCAAATACCCCATTTACTATTATTTATCTGCTAAGCCAAAAACAAAGACACCTATAAATACTTCTGCATGTCTTTCAATCATTTGACTGAAAAATCTTGCATTCCATACAGTTTAAACATGTTTAAATATGTGTACATATAAAAAAACAATGTGAATTACATAATATCATAGCTAAACAAGAGGCTGTCACAACGACAGCAAACCGGATTTATTAATATTTATTTGTGTCCTGGCAATATCACAAGAACCATTACTGATGAATGGTGAAAGTGAAAATCGTCAATATCAAATTTGGCCTCCATTTTGTCATCAGTATCAACATATTAAAATTTGAAATCTTAGATTGAATGGTTCATGAGTAAATGCAACAACGTGAATGGAAACACCATTTTACAATCTTTCAAGAACCATAACGCCTGAACGGTAAAAGTCAAAATCGTCATTATTGAACTTGACCTCTATTTTGTCATCAGTAACAACATATAAAAATTTCAAAAGCTTTGGTTGAATGGTTCATGATAAAATGCACGGACACGACTGGAAACACCATTTTTCAATCTTTCAAGAACCATAACTCCTGAACGGTAAAGGTCAAAATCGTCATTATTGAACTTGACTTCTATTTTGTCATCAGTTACAACATATTAAAATTTGGGAAGCTTTGGTAGAACAGTTCATGCATAAATGCACGGACACAACTGGAAACTCCATTTTTCAATCTTTCAAAAACCATAACTCCTGAACGGTAAAAGTCAAAATCGTCATTATTTAACTTGACCTCCATTTTGTCATCAGTAACAACATATTAAAATTTGGGAAGCTTTGGTAGAACAGTTCATGCGTAAATGCACGGACACGACTGAAAACTCCATTTTTCAATCTTTCAAGAACCATAACTCCTGAACGGTAAAAGTCAAAATCGCCATTATTGAACTTGACCTTCATTTAGTTGTCAGTAACAACATATTAAAATTTTAAAAGCTTTGGCCGAACGGTTCATGAGTTAATGCACGGACAACATTTGATTGCCGCCCGCCCGACCGCCCGGCCGCCCGGCCGCCCGCCGAGCATCCCCAAATCAATAACCGACATTTTTGTCACAAAAATCCGGTTAAAAATCAATACAGCTATTTTTGTTTCTCTTCATGTTCTTAAAATTTATTGACTTATAATTCACATGGACAAATTTGGATGATTTTTTTTATGTTTCCTCATACATATAGATAAAACTGTAGTTGAGTACTGCTATTAATCATCATTCTTGAAGTCATCTCATGTTTTGATCTACTTTCAAAATTTCATCATTTTAGAAACCATATGTGTTTATCAGCAAAATGAAAATATTGGTATTATTTTTTCTTACATCAATTGATAGTGATGAATGTAGATGCATTTTATCGCATATTCCAGTTTTAATTTTTTTGCATAGTAGAAAAAAAATGTTTGTGTATATCTAAAATGTATCAGTTATTTTTCATTGTTAACTGAATAGTGTATAAGACCAACAGTTATCCCCTATGTTGAAATAACAACACAAGCAATCATATTTTAATTTTCATAAACTTAAATATTTCAAAGTATTTGATAATGGATAATGATAAACATACATACACCATGCACCACATTTGACATACATGCATACATTATAAGCTACTAGTAAATCTACGGTTGTTTAAATTTTAAGGAAAATAATATATCTTAATAAAAATACCAAATAATTTGATCAAGCTTCTTTTTTTCAAACCTATATGCAATATGCAATTGATTTCTGAAACAATGCTAAATGATTAAAAATACACTTTAGCAAATAGATTTTTTTTTTTTAAACTGCAGAGCAAAGTTATAGATATGGCAACATTTTTCAGTCAATATTCACTCAAATCATATAACCCCTTACCATGCTTATAGAAACTTTAAAATATTTCGTTTATATCAATCATGGTGGTAAATGCACTAATAGATGTAATAAGTTTTAAATAAAACTTTAATCCTTTTCTTACACCTCATGAAATTTTTTTAAATCTAATATTGGAGGTCCATATTTATGACCATTTAGTTTATGAATACAAATCCCATCTGTGACATATAGCATGGACACAATTGTTAATCAAAGTGCTTGTAAGCAATGAATGGTAAAGTTACTTCTATTTATCAGTGGGAAGTAGAATTAATAAATATTCAATTGAATAAAGCATTGGTTGTAGTTGATTCAATTAAAGTTCTGGACAATAGGAGATAACTCCAATTTTTAAAGATGGCTTTAATAATGACATCATTGATATTTTTAGAACAGATATTAGATTCCTGCACCTTGTAAAAGTTATGTAATTTTCTTAATAGGTGTAGTATTATTTTGTGACTGGAATATCTGAGCACATATCATAGTGATAAATTACTGAAACATTTGTGAAAATGTTCATGGACAGGATGTATAGAATGTTATGATCAATGCACAATATTTTGTGTATCAAAAAGATAGTGATAAGCTTGGAAGATTTAGATATCAAGTCAGTAACATAGGGTTTTGTTGCATTTCATGCAATCTTTACCAAAAAAAAACCACAATTTACTTTTTTGAAAATCTTATATCTTAATCAAAACAAGTTCAAAATAGATTCAAAATTAATTCAAAATAAAATCAAAATTATGACAAAATGGATACATTCCCATAGATTAAATAAGAAAATCTGCAAAACACTTTCATGAAGTGTGGCAATTTTTGGAAAAACAGTGGCAAAAGGAATATTTTTGTATGAAGTATAGAAATAAATGTGCACAGATTTGATATAGATAAAATAAGATATATCTACGAATTAGGACCTATATGAGTATGAAGATATAATTTTTTTGTCTACTATTTGTTGTGTTAACAATTTACAAGTTTGTTATAACTAGTTCATGACTACTGTTAGTCCTTGGTGTCAGTAAGGGTTAGTAAACTAAAGTTACACACACCCGTTCTGTATACTCACTTCTTGAACAACCTTTTGCTGCAGTAAATGTGCTAGCGAGGTCATTCTTGGTATATCTTTTAATATCTGTAATAAAATCTTACGTGAAAATCTTATTAAACCTAAGGAAAAATATTTACTTTCGTTGGGTACAATTTTCATAGACATTCTATTAGAAAAAAAATCATTATAGTGAAGAATGACCAAACACTTTAGGGGGACACAACTCCACAGAAGCCTTTTTCTTTAATAAAAAATACATCACATTCATTTTTGTTACAGCCAATTTCAATGAGTATGTAGCTAAAGGTAATATCTAGCAGAACCGTGAAGTCATTGTTTGAAAGGTATACTACCCTCATTTTGAAGTATCCTAGTCTTACAGACAGATAGATTGTTATCTGTCGGACAATTCTACTCTTAAGGAGGGTAGTTTACCTTAGCTAACAATGACTTCACGGTTTAGCTAGCAAGCAAGCTAACCAAAGATAATACCTTTAGCTTCATAATAATTGAAATCGTCTGTAAAGACACAAGATAAATTCCCACAACAATTATACAAATATTGCATGATGGACTAAAATAAATTTCTCAAGTAACACATATAATGTCTCCCCTCTTCTCATGCAATCTTTGTATAATGTTTCACTGATTATTGCCTCTGCTGATATAATTTAGGAGCACTATAAAAGCTTAGAAAATTGTACCCCAAAAAGTAAAAAGTTTTCATGATAGCTTTAAAAACAGAAGGTGACATACAACATGCTATTGTGTAACAAACATGCCTTATATGGAATTATACCAGTATTCAATTTCTAATTTACTGCAGAGATAAAATAAAACAAAACTTTAATTGTTCTATAATCCAAATAAGACATGCTTGAATAAAGGAAATAAGGCAAGTCTTACGACTACCATGTGGCAATGTCACATGGGTAACATACAGACATGGGCAAGGCCATCACCATGACAACAGAGGTTCCTGAAAACTTACTTCTTGTACAAGTAATTGTTGAAATATAGGTATTAAAGGATTCATTCTAGGTATATCAATGTGTATCTGAAAGTAGTATTTCATTCAAAAATCTATAGGTTATGCAATTCGTCATTTTTGAACATGTGTGTCTGAAAGTAATATTTTATTTGAACAGCTTTACGGATATTAACTTTGTAATAAACCAATATTTTTTTTCTTCAGTTCCAAATAATTATCAGGTAGCAAGACGAGTCCAAAGTTGGAGAATTTAGACATCAAATATTTTACTCTAAAATATTAATTGATGTTGCTAAATTCTTATGCTTAATGATCACCAGAAGAGCGAGATATATTTTAATGTAAATGTAAAACCTATTGGTTATTACTAACACGACAAGGGTATTCTGTTATATGTTTATACAATAATGGTAATTGTGAATACATCAATATTTTAAATTACCGGCCCTATTGAATGAACGAAGCTTTCTCATTTGCACACAATACTTTAAATAATATTTTTCATGAAGATGATAGTTGATCAAAATATCAATCATTACAGCAAAGATCTTATTTTCACTTAAGGATGTACTTAGGTGAGGTTTTGGAAATGTGTGTCAGATTTTCAGAATCCTTAGATTTTTTCCAACAATACAGGGTAAAAATATTTTGCCCAAAAACACCCATTTTTCTTTTCATAAAAGTCTTCAATAGGTCATAAAAAGTCATGATCTAAAATTGAAGCAGATTCTTAATTTTTTTCTTTTGATTTGAGTCTAAATAATACCAATGCAAATGTAAGGTAAAAGTCTGAGTCAGCCTTTTCCCACCATTTTTAAAAACTGAAATATCACAAAAAGGAGCCCATGACCTATCAATATTTTTAGCTTATTTTGTTCCTAAACTGATGCTCTTTTGACTTATAGTATCAATTTTAATTTTTTAATTTTTTTAATTTCACCTAAGTACATCCTTAATTTTAATCTAAGTATATTAAACTCTACTTTATCGCTACGACCTCACAGTCTTATACCTGTCTAAATGTTGATTCATGCATTTCTTGAAATCTGGTTTCAAAATACTGGTCTATAAAACCAAAGTATTCATTCCTTTTCCGTTCTAATGTTGGGGCTCTTCGATCTACACTACAAGGAAGATAACCCTGAAAACACAAATTTAGGTTATTTCAACCATCAAATTAAATTGAATTCAGAATAATTAATATTAATTCTTTCTAAATATATAATTTCAACAAAAAAATGACAATAGAATTATGCTCACATATATTATTTGGATTATGCACTTAATTTGACTACAGATTTTTAATAAAGGGTCACATGATTTGGGTGGCATCTGTAGTATTTCATTAATATATAGTTTTCTGACAGCAACTGGATCTCATGTTCATCAATTTGTATTTTTAAAAATCAAAATGAAGACATTCCATTTTTTAAAGTTTGTTCTACCACAAAGTCTGTAACTGCCTTCAACTATGAATAAATTTTATATCATACATAAATCAGGTCGTAAATATTTCATTTAAATTGTCTTTATATATTGAAATGCTGTGGCATTTTACAGATTACTATATGTTATGCTATGTATCAATTTAAAGATCGTATTCCTTAAATTACGAAAATCATAATATCCATTTAAAATCAACTTATATATCCATTATTTTCTACGAATTTAACGGAGGAATAAATCCATGATTTGACCTCTTTAGACCTATTTACGCAGTGACCTCTATGACCGACATGCGCACTCTCATGGTACTCTCAGCATATAGGTTCAATAAAATCATTGTTTAAGGCTGCACAGTGCCATACTGTTGTTACATGTTCTATCTTTGGTCTCTGGTGAATACTTGATTTATTGGCAATCATACCACATCTTCTTATTTTTATATGGTATGTATGTTTGTGATTTAAACTGTACCAACTAAAAGTGTACATGACTTAACAAATTTAGTCAATTTTTTATTATGATGTACTGACCAAACATCCCCAGTTTTGTCTGAATCACCTATTACACAAAATGATTATCTCAAATTCAGATTCATTTTCTCAATTGTTCAATACAATGCATACTCACTGATAATATCTTCCATGAAGTTGGACGAACAGGTTTTGGTATCCCAGACCAACTTAACTTTCTTAATTCATCTGTTGAAATATATAGAATATAATTTCACAATATATAACTACTTTTAAAGCATTTAAAATAAAATGAAGTATTTGTCATTACCAATTCAAAATTACTTGAATTTCATAGTAAATCCCTTGATGATTAGTGTTGGTTTTTACAGGCTCCTAAAGTACAAGTACGTTCAAATTTGGCTTCCTCCTTTTTATTTTAATAATTTTAATGTAGTTTCATAACATTTAGTTGAATGACTCATGGTCATATAAATGATTGCATCTTTAGCTAAAAGTTAATTCTGTTATGTTTTAACAATGGTTATTGAGAAAAATAGCTACATGTACATGTATGCAAATATTCATAAAGTTATCCACATCAATGCATTACTTTGCCACCCACTCTGCAACAATGTTGTTGACATAAATTTCCTAGAATCACTATAATATAGACTGAAATATGTTATTCATGAATGTGACCTACCGAATTAGACTATTTACCGGATTTGTAATCACATAAGCAACACGACAGGTGCCACATGTGGAGCAGGATCTGCTTACCCTTCCGGAGCACCTGAGATCACCCCTAGTTTTTTGGTGGGGTTCGTGTTGTTTATTCTTTAGTTTTCTATGTTGTGTCATGTGTACTATTGTTTTTCTGTTTGTCTTTTTCATTTTTAGCCATGGCGTTGTCAGTTTGTTTTAGATTTATGAGTTTGACTGTCCCTTTGGTATCTTTCGTCCCTCTTTTATATTAGTCTTTTGATGAAAGACTCTTGTAAGTTGACAACAGGATATTTCTTTTAGATTTTAATAAGATGATACAGCATTGCTCTCTCACTCCAATATACACCAGACACTTTTTATAACACCATATATATACTAGATCATAGAGTTGCTGTATCATTGATATATATCCCCAAATTGTCTAGATCAAGAAATATAGATGGATGAAAGGTATTATCTTGAACATGATGAGTGCCAAACTGCTAAAACATGTCTGATGGGTATCATGTAAAGTTAACTTTGTTATTATCTTCATTACATAAAGTGCATATACCAATGCTTCCTTTTTTTAACACACAAACCTAAATCAGTATTTGGTCCAGCCAAAACTGAATTAAACTTTTCCAACTTTGCTGCCTCTCTGTCAGGAATTGTTGGTTTAGAGAATTTGATAGGTGTAGACTTGGGTGGCTGCCATCCATAATTCAGACGGACTCCAACGCCAGGACCTGCGTGTCCTGATAATGCTGAAGGAACAGCTGTCACATGACCTGAAAAATACATTAACATGTGACATCGTTATAGTTATTGTGTGATCATGATATTGTCAATGGTTTCAGCAGTATACTATCTCAAAATCTTCCAACAAGAATGTGTCCATAGTACACGGATGCCCCACTCCCACTATCATTTTCCATGTTCAGTTGACCTTGAAATTGGGATCAAAACTTTAATTTAGAAATAAATTGAGAAAGGTCATGTCATAAAGAACATGTGTACTAAGTTTCAAGTGGAAGTGACTGCAACTTCATCAAAAACAACTTGACCAAAAACTTTAACCTGAAGCGGGATGAACGGACGGATGGATGGACGAACGAACGGACCCACAGACCAGAAAACATAATGTCCCTCTACTATCGTAGGTGGGGCATAATTATATATTGCGTTAAATTTTACAAGATATGTTTAATCATTTTTCTCCATATTTCAGATTTACAAGACTAAGTCTCCAGTCCTTTTGGTTGATACACGAGTTAATTGGGCATGACTGTTTTCTGAACTTTTGAGATACACAAAACTAACTAAAGGTACTTTGAGCATTGGTATTACCAGATAAGCTCATTAAATGATACCTTTACCTAGACATGCTAGAAACATGATCAGAAGAGCAAACAAAGAACGCACCAGTGGACTATCTGAATAATTGCTTTATGATGTTAGTCTTTTAAAATAAGACTTAAATATATATAATTTGTAGATTTCAATGCATTGATCATGTAAAATCCTAATTTCATGTGCATTTTTTATATAGATTAAACTGTTGGTTTATCTATTTGAATTTCAATGGTTTTACACTAGTCATTTTTGGGACCTACATCATGTTAATAGGTTGCTGATCGGTGTGACCCCAGGCTCTGTGTTGAGGGGCGTCATTTGACATATAATTGTTAACTTTTATACATTGTGACTTGGATGGAGAGTTGTCTTCCTGGCACTCATACCATATCTTCTTATATACAATTTATTCTTGCTGATCTACATCATGTACATGTTCGACTCATTTGTAGATGAAGACTTTCTTTAAATCCTTCATATGTGTAGGGGTTGGATATTATTTCAATTATTGACTTACTGCCAAAGTCTTTAGATTTACACATTATATTATGCTTACTTTTTAATGCATTTGTTCGCTGTGTTTCACTTTTGGCCTTTTGTTGACGACTATGATTGTCTATTACTGCTCTAGCTGTTGACTGGACATCTCGTATTGACATAGGAATGTTTGACATCAACAATAAGTCATCATCTCCATCATCCCAAGCATCAGATGTTTTATTTTCAAAGTCATGAAATGCATCCTTTTTACCACTTCTCATCTTCTCTTCCCTACAATAAAATCACGAAAAGCATCTAATGATGTTTCAAATTCATAAATAATTTTTCTAGAAATTGATTTTGCTTTGTCATTATACTGCAAATGGCTGATTTGTCCTGGATCAAATGGTGTGATTTTTTGTTAAGAGAAATATTGTATCAATTACTGGTTCCAAAACTTAAATCATACATTTTGCCCTTTTTCACATTTCATACTGTGGATTATTTTTCAATAAATACCAAATTATTTTTCGTATGTTTCATTGTCAGATGGTTATAGATAAACAACAAATTTAAATGTTCAGCAAAGTAAATATTTCTTTAAACTTGTATGCAGTCTTGGTCAAAACAACATTGCATTTATTAACTTCTTAATTCTTTATTTTATACTATATCATGTAAATAAAATATTTAAAATAAAAATTTGTGTATTCAGTAGTATCAACAACATACTTTTTTGGTATTGACTCGTGAAGAGGTGGATGTTGGGCTCCATAAACAGGTTTTATGCTGAAAGAAAAAAGACATGATTTTGATCTTGTTAAAGATATTTGCACAGTTGTAATTTCAAAGATTTCAAAATTTATAACAACTATAAGACCTGACTTTCACAGTACTAATACCAGAGACACATATGTGTATATACATGTATGTCTTTGGTAATACTGATGATTGTCACTGCAGTGTGACCAGGAAACAAAATTCTGACAAAATCGTTTCGATTTCAGAAGTTTAAAAGCTTGGTATGAGCATGATGAGTAAAAAACAATGAAGATTTTAAATGAAAAACATGAAAGATAATCTTATATGAACGACATACTCATTATGAAAAAAGATTTCAAAGTCAGGCTTTTGAATTCCCGTTTCCTGGGGAAAGTAAATAAATCATTGGGTAGGAAAAAACCCAGGTACCAGTTTCCTGTCAGGTAAGTAAGTGGTACTTTCTAGTGTGTGTCATATTCTTGTTTGATCATGCTGACAAAGCAAGTTTGGGACAAAATCTAGTTAAGAAACTGGTTCCCTAAATTATCACATATATATTTCCTTGTGTATAGCATCAGTTGTTAATTATTATCAGTAAACAGTCATACAGTAGTGGAGGTGGGTCAAATAGGATAAACGGTACTGTAGTTCCTTCGGAAGAACAGAGTAATAAATCGGTTTAACTTTAGAAGTAAATCGGTTTATATGAACATAAATTGACAGACTGACAGGTCGACAGGTTGACACTATAAAGGTCAACAAGTTTAAAAGTTGACAGGTTGACAAGTGTTAAGGTCGACAGGTTGACAAGTGTTATGGTCGACAGGTTGACAGTTTGATAAGTGTTAAGGTCGACAGGTTGACAAATTTTAAGGTCGACAAGTTGACAGGTTGACAAATGTTAAGGTCGACAGGTAGACAGGTTGGTTTAATTTTACAATTAAACAAGTTAGTAAAAGTACATCATCCATTAAGTAAAATAAAATTAACTTCATTTTTTAACCTTTTTTACAAGTATTGACTTACAACTTTTATATCTGTTCGCTGTCAATCTGTTTACCATTTGTACATTTTACATTTCTGAAAATGAAATTGTCAACCTGTCGACTTGTCGATCTGTCTACCAGTCACTAATAATACTATTTTACACTTTATAAATGCTCTCAAGTTGTCAATCTGTCATTTTGTCAACTTGTCAACCTGTCGACTTGTCAACCATAACTTACTTGTTATTATATTAAATTATCAACTTATCAATCTGTCAACCTGTCGACTTGTCAACCACTTATTTCAACCATAACATTTTTAAAATTGTCAACCTGTCGACTTGTCAACCACTTATTCCAACCATAACGTTTTTAAAATTGTCAACCTGTCGACTTGTCAACCTGTAAATTACTCATTTATTTCAGATTAATGTAAGCTTTAAACAGTTTCAATTTTATTACCCATGAATACATACGCGTATTAATTTATTGCAAAAGCCGGAACTATAGTACCGTATCCTACTTGAGCCGTGGAGGTCATGAAGCCACAAGTTTGCATACACATTTCATCTCTGCCAATTTGCGAAAGAAATTATCAGACTAAAACAGGAATGTAAATAAAGTTGTTTATGTTTTTTAATTGTTGTTAACATGACTGTATAAGCTTTTTTCAGACTAGGAGGAGAATAACAGAGAAAGTGAAAATTGATATTGGAAAGTAAATTATAAGATAACTTTCCGATGGGTAAGTGCATTTTCAAAAAAAAAAATCTGAAGCCCTGCAAAGAGCACTAAAAGAATTTGGTCCAGCCAAAACTGTATAATGGCACTTAAGTTTCTTTTAAAACAATAAAAAAAACCTCATCTTTTATATCTTATAATAAGTCATGTAAATTAACACCAACTAAACCACAACCATTAAAACAATGCTAACATGTAGGGTGCAGAGGGATCCTGGTAGCGAATGTGTGGGACCTGGATTTCAATAATTTTTATTGCCATATTGGACCATAAAATAACAGTAACACATAATAAATAATCTGGTTACTATTTCATGTATTATGCTTTCCTGCATCTTTATAAATGTAGTTATTTTTGTGTGTATTGTAAGTTTAAATATATATTATGCCAATAAAAAGAAGTCAATAGTTTTCACTGAGCTGATGTTGACAGGAAAAGTTTCAAACGCTTCTATTTTATAAACAGTAAAAAAAATATGTTTGCGGTATACCTTCCTGGAACATTTGATTCTTTCTTCCAGAAGCTTTGTTTGTTTGTGTCTTTCACAGGATTAGAACTGATAGCAGACATTTCCTGTGAAGTCTTATTACGCCGGTGTGATGCATAATATCATCGACATAAACTATAATTCAGTTTTCCTATTTTACAGAAAGTTGTTGATGATATGGCTGACGTTTACTTCCGATGATCGAGATGTACTCCCAATTCGTGGTCCATTCGGCGTTTGAATGGTCGTCTCAAAACTGTTTTTTACATAAATTGTTAAATCGAATCAATTCGACAAAATGATTTACCATAAATAATTCAGCCATGTTTACTACACAAAATCGGTTATAGGTATATGTGGTAAACCGTTAAGGAAAGCAAAATTATACAAACGACCTCCTATTTTAAAGTCGATTCGGCACCAATTAAAAACAGTATTTTAATAATATATAATAATAATAATAAATAATAATATCTTTATTAAGAGAGAGCAGAGACATATATACACATATGTATATATGTCTCTGGAGAGAGTAACTCATTTGGATTACACCAATTTTCAATAAGGCTCTTTTAATACAATAATAGTATACATTAAAAATAAACAGTGCATCAATAAATTAATAATGATAAATAAAGATTATATACAATTTAAAATACAATAAACAATTATGATATGGCATTACAGTACAAATATGATGGTAATGTTTAAAGTACATATATTTGTATTTATGTTTAAATTCTGATACTGTATTTGAATTTTTGAGCATTCCGGACTTTTGGTCCAGTGTACGAGACACTAGACTTATACAACTCTGTATTTGGTTTTGGAATTATAAAATTATCTGAGGATGAAAATCTAGTATTATATTTTTGGTTTGCAGAAGCTGATAAAATACGACTGGACATATATTCTGGAGCTAAGCCATGTTTTGCCTTATACATTAGTAATGATTTATGATAAAGTATTCTTTGTGTGATTGGCACAATGTTACATTCGTGAAATGATTATCTTGGAGGTTTGGTGTAATCATGTTCGTTTAAAATTATTCTTGCTGCCCTTTTTTGCAGTTTTAGTAAACTATCTAATAGAAAGTTATTACAGTTTCCCCATTGAGCAACAATAATCTAAGTGAGGTAAAACGTAAGCGTTATAGTACATTTGTCTAGCTTTGTGATTTAAATATTTCTTTATCCTTTTTAGTAAAGCTAAAGAAGAGTTAACTTTTTTATTATTATATAATCGATATGAGAAGACCAAGAAAGAGATGCATAAATAAAAATACCTAGAACCTTTTCACATGTACTTTCTATAATTTGTTGTCCATTTAAAGCAAGATTAATGTTTTCATTTGATGTAACGGAAAGCTTTTGTTTAGATCCAATGCATATAGCTTTTGTTTTAGGTACATTTACAGCCATTTTATTGTCCTCACACCAGCGAAAAATATCTTGTAAAACCGTATTAAGTTTTTGACTGATGCAACTTTTGTTTTGACCAATGACTGATATGGTGCTATCATCAGCAAATAAATCGGTGTTATGATTAGGATTAGACAAAGGAAGATCATTAATAAAAATTAAAAACAACACCGGTCCTAATACGGATCCTTGAGGTACACCCGTTTTTTTGTTTTTGTACGTCTGATAATGTATTTGAAATAGATACTTTCTGATATCTGTCAGCCAAATATTATGTAAACCAGCGTAATGAAGTATAAGCAAATTTGTATTTGTTTAATTTTTTAATAAGCAGTTCATGATTGAGAAGATCAAAGGCTTTTACTAGATCTAGAAAAACTGCTCCAACAAGATCGCCATCATCAATGGCTTTAAGCCACTTATCTATTAAAGCTGTTAACGCAGTTTGACAAGAATGATTTGCACGAAAGCCTGACTGCATTCTATACAATAAGTTGTATTTATTAAGATATTTTACTAAGTGTGTTTTCACATGTTTTTCAAGGATTTTAGAAATGAGTGGTAAAATTACAATTGGTCTGTAATTAAAAACATCTTGTTTTGAGCTTTGTTCTTATAAACTGGTATGACTTTTGCCAGTTTAAACGAAGATGGAAAAATACATTTTTTGATACTTAAATTAAAAATATGACAAATTGGTAATGATGAGAGAGAGAAATATCTTGTAATAGATAAATGTATATGAATTTTAAAATAATAAGCAAAGTTAGACGATAAAAAGTGGACCTATGAAGAATATTTATTGATATATGCTATCTAATTCATTAGATCAAGGAATTATAACTAATACGCCATTGATTAGATGAAACCAGAGACATATATATATGTCTCTGATGAAACCTACCAAGGAAATATAATATCAACGCTGGGACAGATGCATTTATTGGAATATCCTAAAATCTCTAATCTCATTTCTATTTGAAAGCTCTATATTGTTGATACATAAATTTCCATTTAAAATAAATTAAATTATAATATTGTCACGGACTTCGTTTTTACAACATACATAATTCAAAGAGGTTTTCTAAGTAACAAATACCTTAGACCGTTAAAATAATAAAGATCTATGGAATGAAATTGGACATAAGACGATTTTAAGACAAGTTTAAGACAATTTTCCTCCAATTTTATGTGGTTTCTTTACCGTGTTGAAATGTTTACCTAGTTTGATGGGTATTTATATAATTATATATGTCTCGAAAAGTAGTTTCAGAACTAAATTTACACGGACGACCCGAAACTACTATAACACATTAAAAAAGAAAAGACATATAGTCTCAGCTGTAAAACAAAATGTGAGATTATGTGTTATGGTAGTCTCGTGCTATCTCACGAGATAAACTTTTTTTGAAGTAATTTATCATGTCTTATTTTACTAGTAGTTGTAAGACATTTTTGAAGAGAAAACAATGAAAAATATATGAACGAGCCTTAATTTAATTTAAACATATTTATTTATAGTGGATTGGGAAACAAGTGTTGCAATTTATATTAACTTGATCCCTTTCCACTTTGAACGTACCTTGCTCTCGTCTCACCCTGGAGGCTATTTATTTATTTATTTTTCATTTATCATTTTAATTATTGCCCAGTATTGACTAATATGCATTTTAAGGGACCATTAGCTACGAGATATATGAAAACCCTAAAGTATGATTTTTCAATTTTTTCCAAATAAAGCTAAGATTGCAAAAACTATGAAGGATAATATCAACTTAATTTGGCAGTTCTTTTTAATTTTGATGCGATGTCGTAAGTTTAGATTTGTAAGATATATAGTCTTTTAAGTAATCTGTGTTGTGCGTTACATTTTTTTTTATTATAGAAATGCCAAATATAAACTTAAATAAAATAGGGGTTTCCATTTTCTGAAAGAATTAAAATATGCACGTAGGCAGGCTATAAAATACAAAAGTTCCAATCATAGTAAAAGCAATAACAACAAGAATGTGTCCATAGTACACGGATGCCCCATAATACACGAATGCCCCACTTGCACTATCATTTTCTGTGTTCAGTGGACCGTGAAATTGGGGTAAAAAATGTATTTTGGCATTAAATTTACAAAGATAATAACAGATGGAACATGATGTGTACTAAGTTTCAAGTTGATTGGACTTCAACTTCATTACAAAACTACCTCGAACAAAAACTTTAACCTGGAGCGGGACGGACGGACAAACGAACGGACGAACGGTACGATGAACGGACGGACGAACGGACGCACTGACCAGAAAACATAATGCCCCTCTAAAATCGTAGGTGGGGCATAAAAACCTACAAAAGATAACAAAATATAATATAAAGATTTAAATCAATAATTATTCACATATATAAGTAAACATTTTTGCATGATCTATAAGTGGATCCATGATAAAAATGTAAGCTTTTCTACAGTTTGTGGAGAATTAAGAAGAAGCTAGCCGTGGGCAGAAACTATAAAGTAAAAAAAATTGACGAAATGTTCAATGTCATAGATCAAATAAAATTAAGCGATATATATATATATATATTGCATTTCTATTGATACCTTGGGTTTCAAAAGTATATATTATGACAGCAAATCCTGTGACAAAAAATTATAAGTTTTAAGGTTTTTTTATTACTTCAGTAGGCATGATTAAGCAAATTATGAGTGCTGTATCTATCACTGCGAATATTATATTAATCATCGCAAATACTTATGATTTATCGCAAATGCTTTATTACACAAAACGCGATAAAACCTACGCTTAAATGATTTTTGGAATATTGAAAAGAGAATTTTTCATCATCGAAAAGAGCATTTGCAATATTTAATATCGCTTTTTCAATTTTAATTATAGCATTTTCAACGAGTTTTTTGCTAGTACACGAGAAAATTAGTTATGACCCTCCAATGATCAATGCCCATCATAGATAGACGCCATATCAAAAAGAGCTGGGACTATAGTTAGTTTAATAGTCCCAGAAAGAGGAAATACTAAAATTTGCAGGTAAATTTGAAAGATACGGATTTAATGAATAAAAAATATTTTCTAGTCTCCATTTATAACCAGAATATGTCTCTGATATAACTTATTGATCCAAAAATAAAAGACATGTCTAATAAAAATAACAGACATAAAAAAAACATGTTTTGAGAAAGTCCCTATAATTATGTTAAAAAGCTAATCTCGTTCAAATCTCGACAAGGTGCCCGTCCACATCCGGGGAGTTTATTCAAAAAGCATCAGACAACCGATGAAAATGTCAACGATTTACAGGAAGTTTTCTTAAAATTTGGGTGTTTCTTATCATTTTTCACACATATTTTTGGTTCATTGGATTTATTATATAATTTATGGTGTAATTTTTGGATTAACATTACAAATAAACTATGGGGTGTGCTACTTCTTCCGACGACAAAGCCGCATCGGAAAGATCAAAACAAATTGACAAAACACTTCGTGCAGATGGCGAAAAAGCAGCGAGAGAAGTAAAATTGTTATTATTAGGTAAGTATTTATGAAACACAGAAAACGGTTGATTGTTGCGAATGACTATTTTGACGAATAATTCATGTGCCTTGTCATATCAACTTAGTCTAACGTCGTACACACTCAAAAGAGTAAAACACATGATGCTACATTAAATTAAAATATATACATTATCCCGAATAAATCGAACTCGACTTTAACAGTCACAATTTGAACAAAACTTTGACTTTAACAGTCACAATTTGATTTCGGGGGGGGGGGGGGGGGGGGGGGGGGGATTCATCCGAACCCCTCAAACTCACCCTGGCTATTGGTACAGTATGTAAACCAAATGCAATCATGTTCATAGTCTCACTGTTGACAATATTTTAAATTATACACCATTTCTCTGGTCAGTGTGGATTATGCTGTCATTAACATGTTTGTGAATGTTTCGAAAGAAGGGTATTTATATCATCAAAAATTATGTGACGTCCCCTTTTTTCTTAAAATGTAATGTGCCAAATATGTCCAAATAATTATGAAGCCTATATAGAAGGGGGTATCTGCACGGAAGAACGGGAAATAAAATGTCACAATGAACAAATGATTAAAAATTGCTTGCACGTTGATCTTTTTACCGATTTCATGAAACACGGCAGGGCTTCCAAAAAATATTTGACCCAGCCGGACATTTCATATCTGATCCCGATTTTAATCCCTCATATAATAAGACTTACTCACAAAAGGCAATTATGGTAATCAGATGGCCATTCAAATGATTGACATTACATTACATTAAAAAAATTTTAAACTTTACTTTGATATGATATGAATTTGATGTTCTGATGTACAGTCAGGGATATAATTCTATATGGTTATTACAGGAAAATAACATACATTTGTTATTGTGAACTAAAAAATCAAAGAACTGTGATAACATGTTTCAAAGCCTTCAAAAATGTTAAAAAATGAAATTATTGATACTTCTAATTCTATAATGAAAATTCAAATAAATATAATTTAAATAAGCAATGATTTAGCATGTTCACCATTCCTTGTATGGAGGGATAAAATACTTCCAATCTCGCTACACTGTACAGCGTAGACACAGTTTGTAATGGTGAAAGTTCCTCCATCGTTCAATTTTCATCCATGGAGATCCCTGAAAGGGACAATATACATCATTAGTTTAGTTAAAATGTATAAAAGTTCTATTGATATTACTTTTTTTCTATATGTATACTTAACTATTTAAAGATATAACAGTTGATAGTTTGCCAATTTTGCATAGTACACCTATATGTTATTACAGAAAAAATATGCCTGTAATAACTAAAGGGTGTTATCACAGCTTCTCTATATCACTTCAAAGCATTTGCTCAGACATACATCATGCTTAATTACAAGGTGTAAGTTTCTCAGTAATTCCCAAGTGTCTTATATAATAAGTTACATTCCTTTAATAACTAAGCCTAGCTTGTTATCACAGCTAAGTTTATCCCTTAATAGCCTCGACTCATTGATTTACCATGGTCCATCAAAAATGTATTAATTTAATTAAAAAATTAGTTATCAAGACTATGCATTTAGTTTCTGCCAAAGTCTCAAGAGTTCCCTAGAGCCCACTATAAATGAAATAATTTTACAAATAACAAGCATATGTTATTAGAGATTTAGAAAATTTAAGGTGCAAGTATCTGTGATAACAAACCCAAGTTATTTCCTGGAATAACCCTATAGAGTTATATCTCTGACTGATGTAACTGTTAAATTGGCAGTGCATCATTCAAAACATGCACAATAGCGTGCTCATATCTGCCTTAGACTTTTTATTTGTGCAAAATGACGTTGTCAAAAACTTTACTTTCGTTTTCACATTGTTTTAATCGGATGTTGACTTGACAATGGTAAAACATGGACCATAAACGGATACGTAAAATTCGTGTACGTTTACAAAGCACAACTAAGAGAAGAAGCTCTTTCCACGTTATTTCTTCAACAAAATACTTCTGACGATTTTTCATTTAAAACCTTTTTAAATTTTTCATCAAATCATGTTGATAAACTAATTTCTAATAATTTTAATCTTTTGGACTAAATCAATTAGATACAAACTGCTGAAATGTAAGAAAGTAATTGTGAATAAACCGATCAATTTATACGATGTCTGGTACTGAACATATATACAGTTCACCTGTCACCTGAACAGGTAGATTTCAGCTGTCCAACTACTAATTAGCCTTGATTAAAATTAGAAAGTATTGAAGTAGGTGTTGTTTTGATAGTAATTAATCATCATGTCACATTTACATGATACATGTATATAATCGGAAATGTGTTGATGTTAAAGGCAAAAGGTTGGGTCAAAAAGATAGTGAATTATGTAAAAATGACTGAAAAAGCCTTGAAAACTAAAAAGTATATGACCGTTTCATGCTTTGCCCAGCCGGACTTTTACCGACATTATACAAATGACCGGAATATATGACCGTTTTGGAAGCCCTGAAACACAGTGAATAACGAATGTTTTTCACAGCTGCACGTTTAATAAAAATGGCAAAACACGTTGCACGGAAATAACACTTTACCACCCTCTATAAAGGCTATTACACTTTTTTGCTTTGAACTATCAACATTAGGCGTCAAAGCAAAAGGTACACCTAATTGCTATTTGTCTGCAATTACTGGACATCACACGGGTTCCCAGAAATATTGACGTCACAATACAAAATATCTGATGCCACACATGACATTGCAATCCATTGGAAAAGTGATTGTTGTATATACAGTGATCTGGAAGGTTTTTTTCACTATGGGCCCAAGGCCCCTCAAAAATAAATTCAATGGGCCATTTTGAAAAATAATGGGCCATGTTGTCAAATGAGTGGGCCATTTGAATTGACCTCTGTAAAAAAAATAAAAAGTATCATTATTTTTTGCCAAAGAGGTGTTGTTACTTACCTTTATGATTTTAAATAATATCATGGATTCTGTAATTTCAATGAATATACAATAACTTCTTGCAAAACGGACAATATTAAAGATAACCTTTATTTACAATGTTTAAACTGGTACTGTTCATGTTTATGTTGGGGTTTTTTAACAATAAATTTGGGTCTTCGTCGATACCATACTTATTTCAGACAATCTGTATTAGAAAACATTTCAGGCACTTCCTCTGCACTTCTTGTATTATTATTATTACTTTATCACGATGACAAGAATAACAGTAGAGAGTACCATTAATTGATAGAACAAAACAATAATTCGCTGAAGTCATGTTTACAAAATGTCAAAACGAGCCAAAGACCAAAAAACGGCAAGGACAGTTAAGCGCCTTTTATGGAGACAAAAAACTATATTCATAAAAAGGCTTCGGGGGTTTTCAATCGAAATAATAGCAAGCAAAACTAAATTAAAAGATTATCATTAGAGTTAAATCTCGTCTGTAATAGCCAAATTTCACAAATTTAAAGTTCTTTATAAAAAAATATATCATAAATGATGGTTAATTACGTTTTTTGGGTTATCAGTTAAACCGCATGGTTCTATTATTACCATAGGAAAACAACCGAGACGTTAAACTTCATGGTTCTATTACCATAGGAAAACAACCGAGACGTCCCAAAAATGTATATAGGTGCTCCTATGATTGGAGGAACATTATACAGTTGTGTACACACACATGGCGGCACGCAAACAATCGGAAATCCATTTGACGATATCTAAACGTTTCGAAACGATGTGAAAAATATCGTGCGCCACGTGGGCGCTTACATTTGTCACTCTATGCGCCATTTCTGGTCAATATGCGCTATAGGCGCAGGGCGCACGACCTTCCCGATCACTGTATATATGGTGTCAAATAGTTCAAGCGGGACAGATTTCCAAATAGCAATAAAATTTAGGTGTACAGGTTAAGTGTCACAGACTCTAAGATCAATGTCTGAAACATACATGTAACTTCTTAATCCGAAATTCTTGCTGGCATTAAAATAAGATGGCTCGAAATTTTAAAACTTCAGACATTTCAGACAAAATATCAATGTCACAGCTGGCATTTTTTCTGGCTCTTACTTTAACTTCATCCCTGACAGAAAAAGGTAAACTTTTCACAAACCAGCTTATTATTACCAAACATGACAAAGGAACCTTGATCTCTGTATTTTTCATAATTTTTCTGATGTACAATGTACATGTATACAGATTAGGACGTGTTAACATTGTCAGTGTAAATTGGTGAAATTGGCTCTCTCATTAGCACTTTATTATATACAATTGACAACATCATTATACACATGTAGTTGACAAATGTTGACCAATATTTTTATAAAGAATAAGAATTATTTTATTAGACTCATCTGCAATCTATGTATATATATATATTTCGAACATATAGGCCAGTTCCGGGATACAGTTTTCATACGAATCTGTTATGTGACTTCCATCCCCACGTGACAAACATACATGCATAGAAATTTCCAACACATGTTGAGCAAAGGGGTGAAAAAGTTTTATTTTAGTACTTACATTTGTAAAGTGCCCACATTGATTTTAAATCTTGACACCAAAAAACTTTGGATCCGGGATTGGGGCTAAAGTATATTACATGTTAGCTGCAGAACCGTAGCTCTTAGGTCCTACATTTTGTACACATCCTTATGATATTAATTATTGTCCACAAATAGTAAAAAATATCCAAAGACCTACATGTAAGAGCTACGGTTCCGCAGCTAATTAAAAAATGTAGATGTACAATCATGTATGCCAAAAACTTTTGGAAACAATACTGAACTGAACTAAAACAACAACACCAGTAATGCATAAATAAAGGGTCATAAATTTGTAGTTTTAGTCCACCACATCTGATGTCTGAGAAACAGCAAATATTCCTATTACACCTGACATGTATATATTTATTTATGTTACAGGTGCTGGTGAATCTGGAAAGAGTACAATAGTTAAACAAATGAAGTAAGTTTATTAGTAATGTAAACAGAAGAAGGCATATATGATGAAAACAGGTTTGATTACTTTATAAATTGTTCAGGTACATGTAACTGGTTTTGGGATTTTTTATCGCAGTTAAATCATTACAAGGTTGCAAGGAAATACTAGAATGACCAATCTCCATGGTAAACTAGAAGTTGGTCTGGGTCTATGCAAAACATATAAATGGTCTAGTAATTATAAAACTGCAGTTGTCGTCTGCCAATAGGTTCTTACCGTGCGAAGAGCGTGTCATTCTGAGAATTTTCTCATTAAGGATGTATTCTTCTGACATTTCAGTCTCGTTCGGTCTCGTTGAAATCTCGTTCTTGAATTATTTCCAAAACATGTGATAGAAGTGGAAAATATCAATGAATTTTTTAAATATTATAAGCAAACATAAATCAATGAAAAAATTGTGTATTTACAATGAATGGTTTTTGCGTAATCCAGTTTTCAAATTTTACGACCAATCAAGTCAGTATTTTAAGCCAAAATTTTGAGAAAATGGGTGAGGGATATAAAAAATTATTTTACAAGAATCATGTACATCCCATATCATTTTGGTCTTTTCAAATTTCTTAGATATGTCTTTTTTCATTCATTTATAACAAAAAAGTTGAAATAATATGCATTTTGTTCTTAAAACTGAGAAAAATCACAAAAATACAAAATTGACAGCATGGTAAATTTTACACAAAAAAGCATCAAAATATGATAAAACTTTCTTTTATTAACACCTACCTATAGTTTTTGTAAGTAAAATTTATTCAGATTGGTCCACTTCATCTTTATAGAAAGTATAAGAAAAAGTTTAATTGTGGAATTGTGATTTTTTTCATGATAATAGCCCTAAAATAGGTAAAAATCCATGAAAAATGGGAAAATCATCAAAATTGGGCATTTTCAAAGGGCCGTAGCAAAAAAAAAAGTGCACCACCATATGATTTTTTCTTCACCAATTCTTTTGTTACAGTCTTATAAACCCAAAAATCAGGTTAAGAAAAAAAGTTTAATTCTAGAAATTTTTGGCTCTTCAGAGGTGTACATCCTTAAGTATGGTTTCAAAAAGACCACATGTTTATGACCAATAACTTAAATTTGTAAATAGTAAAATGTAGATTTAATTTATACATGTATTCCTAAATGATTATATCCATGATGGGATAGGGCTTGTACAAATGCCCATTAATAGATTTTGATAATACATGTAAGTTGAATTTCCTGTTATTATAAGTGACCTTGAAGTCATTAGTCGACACACAATATATATGATTAAAATACTTTATACCTATCAACTTTTAATGTTCAGCTTTGTCATGTTTGTAATACATTGTATTTGTACATGTATGCGTAATTTTATTTACAAAAATAAAGTGAGAAGATGTGGTACAAACTACATAATGTATGATTGCCAATGAGTCAAATATCCAACAGATTTTAAATGAAGCATATACATGTAGATATGAGAAAATGTGGTATGAGTGCCAATGAAACAACTCTCCATCCAAGTCACAAGTTGTGAAAAGTGCATTGTAAACCATTATAGGTCAAATAAAATTGAGAATGGAAATGTGTCAAAGAGACAACAACCCGACCATAGAACATACAACAGCAAAGTATGGCCTTCAACAAAAAGCCTTAGCTACACCGACAAACAGCTAGCTATAAAGGGCTAAAAAATTACAAGTGTAAAATATTCAAACAGGGAAACCAATGGTCTACTGCTTATTTATCAATTAAGCATACTACAGGTTACAAATTTTTATACGAACGCAAAAATTTTAATTTTTTTCGTCGTATATTGCTATCACGTTGGCGTCGTCATCGTCGTCGTCGTCGTCCGAATACTTTTAGTTTTCGCACTCTAACTTTAGTAAAAGTAAATAGAAATCTATGAAATTTTAACACAAGGTTTATGACCACAAAAGGAAGGTTGGGATTGGTTTTGGAAGTTTTGATCCCAATATTTTAGGAATTAGGGGCCAAAAAGGGCCCAAATAAGCATTTTCTTGGTTTTCGCACTATAACTTTAGTTTAAGTAAATGGAAATTTATGAAATTTTGACACAAGGTTTATGACCACAAAAGGAAGGTTGGGATTGATTTTGGGAGTTTTGGTTCCAACAGTTTAGGAATTAGGGGCCAAAAAAGGGCCCAAATAAGCATTATTCTTGGTTTTCGCACAATAACTTTAGTATTAGTAAATAGAAATCAATGAAATTTAAACACAAGGTTTATGACCACAAAAGGAAGGTTAGGGTTGATTTTGGGAGTTGAGGTCCGAACAGTTTAGGAATTAGGGGCCAAAAAGGGGCCCTAATAAGCCTTTTTTTTTGGTTTTTGCACCATAACTTTAGTATAAGTAAATAGAAATCTATGAAATTTAAACACAAGGTTTATGACCATAAAAGGAAGGTTGGGATTGATTTTGGGAGTTTTGGTCCCTACAGTTTAGGAATAAGGGGCCCAAAGGGTCCAAAATTAAACTTTGTTTGATTTCATCAAAAATTGAATAATTGGGGTTCTTTGATATGCCAAATCTAACTGTGTATGTAGATTCTTAATTTTTGGTCCCGTTTACAAATTGTTCTACTTAAGGTCCAAAGGGTCCAAAATTAAACTTTGTTTGATTTTGACAAAAATTGAATCCTTGGGGTTCTTTGATCTGCTGAATCTAAAAATGTACTTAGATTTTTTATTATTGGCCCAGTTTTCAAGTTGGTCCAAATCAGGATCCAAAATTATTATATTAAGTATTGTGCAATAGCAAGAAATTTTCAATTGCAGAGTATTCAGCAATAGCAAGAAATCTTCAATTGCACAGTATTGTGCAATAGCAAGAAATTTTCAATTACACAGTATTGAGCAATAGCAAAAAATCTTCAATTGCACAGTATTGTGCAATGGCAAATATTTTCAATTGCACAGTATTGCGCAATAGCAAGAAATATCTAATTGCACAATATTGTCATGATTGTGCAATAGCAAGAAATTTTCAATTGATTGGAGTTATCTTTCTTTGTCCAGAATAGTAGTTGAATCAACTTAAATCATTGTTTTATACAATATAAAATGTATATTTTTACTTTTACTACCAACTGATAAATTAAAACAATCTTTACCATTCAGTGATAACAAGCACTTTTTTTACATTTTAATATTTTATGATGTATTTAAATGAGTAGTTATTGCTATTTCTTCAATTTTTTTGAGAGGATTAATATTCAACAGCATAGTGAATTGCTCAAAGGCAAAAGAAACATTTTAAGTTCATTAGACCACATTCATTCTGTGTCAGAAACCTATGCTGTGTCAACTATTTAATCACAGTCCAAATTTAGAGCTGAATCCAGCTTGAAAGTTGTGTCCATACTTGCCCCAACCGTTCAGGGTTCAACCTCTGCGGTCGTATAAAGCTGCGCCCTGCGGAGCATCTGGTTAAAAGTTATGACTATGAGCAAAAACCAATACCATATCCAGTGCCTGAAATGGCCGGTCACCCACTCGCCTGAGGCGACCACTTTTATGTCAGGGCAATCAGAAGTTCTTAAAAGACAAGTAATTACTGACCCAAAATAAAATGTCTAGGCGACTGCCCTACACTTCTGCTAAAATTCAAATCATCGTAATTTAAAAAAATAATATTTAATCATGTAAAAAATTGGAGGTTTTCCAGAGCTGCTCTAGATCACCCGTAAAAAAACCAATGGAAGACAACTCTTGATTAACTAGACATTTGTAACAACTCGGCCCACGGGAAACTCGGTCCTGGACAGTAAATTATGACTACTTCCCTTGTTATCGTCCTATAATCTGGTCCGTGTTGTTCCGGGTTGAGTTGTCTAATACCTTGAAACATATTTGTAACGGACGTAGTGATTGGTCAAACTGAATGTACGCGACCAATGATAACAATGTTGGTAAATATAGCAGGGGTCATAATACGGCACAACTAGAATAGAATAGAATAGAATATTTTTTATTTCCCAAATTACAGGGCCCATAAAGGGCATAAAATCGGATAAATTGTTTTACATAATTGGTAACAACAACAATAATAGAGGCATATACATATATATATTTGGAATATAAGCATTAGTCAGAATCAAGCTAGAAACCACATATATATTGTGAATAAAAGAATAATAAAATTACATTATATATGTATTTATTCTCAGATTATTTACTTGACTTAGTGTCAGTGTTCATACCTGATCTCCTTAATTCAAAACAGTCACAAATATAACAGCCAAGGTTTTCCATAAGAGTAACATTTTCTTGGGTCAAGAGCCATAAAAATTTAGAAGATTTATTTAAACTTATAAAATTATAACAATTGTTAGAAATATCTTGAAAAAAAGTCCCTTTGAATTTCATAAAGAGGGCATTCTTATAAAAAATGAAGCTCATCTTCAACTAAAATAAATATGTCCAAGCTGAAAAACGGCTGGTTGTTTTTGAAAAGAAGTGGAGGAGGTTTGATCCTAAACCAGCCATTCTCCTTTGGAACAGTGGTGTCATAAGAAGACCTAATTTCAAGGATGTGACACAGCAAGACAAAATAAAAGAGGCAACAGTTAAGGTCACCAAGGAAACAACAGCAGCAATTGATGAACATCTAGCTGAAGTTCAGGAGCCAATTCTAACTGAAGACATCCAGCCAGAGCCTCAGCATATTATATTAGGATGTGAAGATTCAGACTATTCTGATGACGAAGAATATAGTAGTACTGTACAGAATCAGGTGTCTTCAGGGCACTGTGCAGGGAAGAACTGATTGAGGAATAGAAAATTCAAATAATAAATTATTGGTCCTTCTTTGTGTTTTTTCTTTACTTTTTACTATAAAAAATTTTCAAAAATATTTGGGCTTGCACTATATCATTTGGGCCAGTAATCCTGAAATTTTACTTGCCCCCAAATTTTTTTTTCAGGCACTGATATCCCGCTTACATGTGAAACTTTATAACTTAGACTTGTTAATTGATGATAAATTACTTTTCTTTTTAACTTAATTTCCTCGAAAGTTGACCATAATAAGATAGTCTCACAGTCTTGTACACTTTAAATTTTCTTGTAACAGATTTAAAGTGGATTATATATGTACAAAATGTAGTTCTGACACATCTTTTCTAGTAACAATGCAATGGGTCTAGTAGGATGAAAAATTTAAAATAATTAATTAATTCTTAAAATCAGAATAACGATTGGACCATTTAAAAAAATGTCTAAATCTAAAATCGAAATATATACTGTACTACTGTATACATACATGTTTATGATGTTTGCATATAAATACATATCTTTTTTATATACATGTATAATGTATAATATAATATATAATATTATACAATTATTGACTTTTGATGAGGTTATTATCAACTGATATCAAATGTCAACAATTATTAAGTATTATATATGCATCTCCAATTTTCTAGTGATTACTAATAGTAGTATCTGTTCCAAGATATTTAACTAAATATGTTATCCTTAATATTATTATCTGTTTGGCAGTTGCTAACTTTAATAAGTTGAAATGTTAGATCAAATTCATTTATGAAAATGATATTTACTGTCACAGAAAAACCAGAAAAAGGAGAAAAAAAAAGATTATTTGCATGATGTCATAAATCTACATTATTGTCTTTGCCTAGAAAAAAAAAGGTTCACATTCCAAATTTAAGATCCTCTCACGATTTTTCTTAGGGTGATTATACCGGTAATGTTCAATCAAAAAAGATTCCCCAAGCCTTAACAAATGATTAAAGATAAATTTTTATGCCCTCCCATAGCATTAAGTTTCACCCTTGTCCTTTTTAACGTTCGTCACAAAATTTGTTTCAGTTCTCTAACTTTAGTTTGCCACAACCAAATGTTATGAAACTTATAAACAATGCATATTACCATATTACTCAGGTTATTTGGGTAGTGTCACTTTTACTGTTCTAGAAATAAGTCCCTTAATAACGTTATATGCAATGGGGTCCTTTATCTGTGTCTCATTGACAAAGGGACACATTTTCTACTTATGCAGTCATATAATAAAATAGTTTATTCATTATTGATGTACATGCATACATGTGTATGTATATATGAATTTTGAGGTGTACCTTTTGCAACAGTTTTTGTTTGGTCAACATGGTCAATTTTGGATCTAATAGACTTAAGTTTGAAGTCCACAACTGTAGTTTCACACATGGTACTTACACATACACTTATTATCAATTACAGAATTATACATGAAAAAGGTTATTCCCAAGAAGAATGTTTGCAGTATAAACCAGTGGTCTACAGTAACACTATCCAGTCAATGATGGCCATTATTAGAGCGATGGGACAACTGAAAATTGATTTTGGTCACCCAGATAGAGCTGTAAGTCTATATCATATAATACTGTTGTAAAGTACAGACCATCATACATTGTCATATATGTATACTTAACCTATAGTTGGAACTCAATACTGTCCATGTTGATATTCATTTCAGGACACTTCAGACTGCTAATTGTTTATAATAGCACAATGTTAGTGTAATCAACATATTTTACTACAAATAAAGAGATGGTTTGTAAAGGTTAAATCTATAAGGAAAATGGAGACCAAACTTATGCCAAAAATTATACATGCATGTATATATATGATATGTGATATATTATGCTACTTTTACAACAGGCGGCTCAACTAACAATTGTTGTCAAAGTTTTCATGGCTTTTATAGGAAAGGGAATGAGTATACAGATGACCCAAATCAATTACGTTCTGACAGCGTTGTAGGTTCAGACCCCAACTATATTTTTTTATATTTAGTATGTGGATGCATGATGTGCATATTCAGATACATGTTGAGAAATTGGATACAAGAAATTCAAAAGGACACAAGAAACCACATTCTTCAAATATTTTTCAACATGCATTTTTCTTATATCAAAGGGTTAGCCTACATGGCCTATTTGAAGTTTTATGTAGAAATTTTTTCTTTTCCTTTAGTCATGATAGTGTACATTTTTAATTGTTAATTGAATTAAGGAAGCTCACATGTTCTACTGATATGTTGTTTATATGTATCATGTGTATAAAGAATTCTGTGACAGATTCAGTTAAAGATTGTGTATTTCATTTTTATGATTTTTCCATTATCATCTTACATTCTGATGTGTCATTAACTAATGACTGTAGGGCACCTGCTGTCACTACATTATTATATGACACCTCCATCTTACCTGATTGACCTAAATTGTAAAGAGACATGTAGAGATCTTTACTTTGGTTCTACAAATATTTGTTCATCATCTGTACACCATGTAGAAATTGAAGACATTTTGATTTTTTACGAGGAACAGACATGAAGTCCTGAACCTTTTGTAAATTATGATAGATTTGATTACAAACTACATGTACAATGTATGTAAATAATTATAAACATGTATAGCTATACTGTTCACTAGATAATCATGCTAACTAAAGGTGTATTATATATGTTAACGATGAACATGATGAAAAGGAAAATTGTCTTTTATGAGACAGCATACTTTATTAAAATGACTAATAATGTACATGTATGCAGAAACCGCTACATTGACAACAACACTTAAGTAAACTGCATCTTTTATTGTCGACATGTTTCGCCGATTAGATCGGCTTTATCAGGACAAAGTATACAAAATTAATGTACATGTATGCAGAAAGTAATGAAATTAGTACAAATTTCTCAGATTAAGGATTGCCACAATAGGAAAATCATTAGCTGGCTTTATCAACTAATCTTTTATTTCTCTACCCTAAAACTGAATGCTTTGTATAGAAATCAATAGCGCTATGATATACACACACATCATTTTAAAAGCAATTAGTTTGACAACTTTTGTTAAGTAATTCATAGCTGTTGGGAATTCTATATATCGATTGTTGAAAGGGAACGTGAAGTTCATTTTGATAAAAAATATATTTTTGTATATATGTATGAAAAAATATTAAATTACTAATTAATATTTGGTTGAATTGATACTGAGATTTGTCTGTAAAAAAAGCCCTGAAGACTTGATGTTAAAGCTTTTTTTTTTTCTGGATCAGATTCACCAATTTCAGCCTGGTCTGATTTCTTCATCTTGTCATAATGAAATTCTTTAGCTTCATTATTACAAATTTTGTCCATAATAATAAGCAAGAAGAAAAAGAACAAATTCAACAATTTGATGTCTTTAAAATGATCTTCATTAAGCATGTTAAGTCCTATAGACAAGTTTCTGTCAAATTTTGCAAACAATTTACATATAAATGATACAAGATGAATAAAAAGGCTGCCTTTTAACCTGATTTAAATTCATCATGGATTTGATCTTGAACTTGAAACATTACAGCAAATACATGTAGACATAGTAATTATATAAATTGGTTTTGACTTATTTATGTCTGATCTTTGAATGTTAAGAAATTACTGTCTAAGATGTTGTAGTTGCCATGATCAATGTTGTTTTTATGCCCCACCTATGATACCACCTACAATAGTAGAGGGGCATTATGTTTTCTGGTCTGTGCCTCCGTTGGTCCGTTCGTTCGTCCATCCGTCTGTTCGTTCGTCCGTGCGTCCGTTCATCCCGCTTCAGGTTAAAGTTTTTGGTCAAGGTAGTTTTTGATGAAGTTGAAGTCCAATCAACTTCAAAACTTAGTACACTTGTTGCTTATGATATGATCTTTCTAATTTTAAAGCAAATTTAGACTTTTGACTCCAATTTCATGGTCCTCTGAACATAGAATTTTAAAGTGTGAGTTTCAGATTAAAGTTTCTGGTCAAGGTAGTTTTTGATGAAGTTGAAGTCTAAACAACTTGAAACTTAGTATACATGTTCCTTATGGTATGATCTTTCTAATATTTTAAATGCAGAATTAGATTTTTTACCCAATTTCACGGTCCATTGAACATGGAAAATGATAGTGCGAGTGGGACATCCGTGTACTTCGAACACATTCTTGTTAATAGTACAATCGAATAGGCAATACATCATTGTACATATAATATGGGAATTCATGGTAATCATTGATCCTTTAATGCCATTTACATGTAGCATGTTTAGGAAAGATTTGAAGCAAAAAGTAGATCACTTGGCCTGGGGGAAACAGAATAATGGTGTTCTGCCATGCCTGCGCTATTTACATTTAGTTCAACAGACATCAGACACCAGACACCAGTGCATGGCTCCTATAAAAACCCAGACATATATATTTACACAGACAAATAACAATAATATGATCAAGATATCTCACTTGGTAACAGCATTTAATTTTATGGGGTTAAATAAGTTTGCACAAACCCCTCTTTTTGTGAAATTATGCATGATTTCAAACTATATCATATTAGGTTAGGGTCCTTTTACTAGGGCTGAGGAATTTTTGTTGAATTATGCATGATTTCAAACTAATTCATATTAGTATATATCAAATGTACAAAATGTATATACATTGTAGGGTTCATTATAGGCTTAAGGAATTTTTGTTGAATTACATGTACATGTATGCATGATATGATTTGAGGATAGGGTCCTTTTACTAGGGGCTTAGGCATTTTTGTTGAATTATGTAAGATTTCAAACCAATTCATATTAGGATAGGGTCCTTTCACTAGGAACTTGAAAAATAGTTATGATAATATATAGATTACTGTTAAACATTGGAAAAACTACATTTATTGTACATGTTCAACATCAGTTCTAAATATGTAAGAACATACATGTTACGGTACATATCTCTTTTGTCGGTTTGTTGTCTCTTAAAGTCTTTGACACATTCCCCACTTCCATTTTCAATTTTATCAGAAAGTTAGGATAGAACATTATATGTATTTGCTTGCAATAGACTTAAATCATTTCACCAGATCATGTGTTCTGAAGGATTATGTTAAATGCTTTGAGACTAATTCATTCTCAAATTATCTACATCATAAATTATTCAGTAAAAGCAATCAACATGGCCAAAAATAGATGTAATTATTGAAGAATTTACACTGCTTTACATGGTTTTATGATCTTCCATTGAAAGATTATTAGAATGAAATGCCTGCAAGTGTCATGTACAGCGGTAGTACTACAAATGATTAAGAGTACAAGACTGTTCTACTTGCAGAATCATTACTGTGCACAGTTATTTAATTATTGAAAGATATGCACAAGATTTCAGTTTTTTTTTCATCTTTTCCAACATAGGAATAGTATAAAGTGGTAACACAATCCTTGTTAAAGTTGTCTTGAATTGAAAATCTAATTGAGAAACCCTACATTTATTAAACCATGAACAGACTTGGTTCTCTTTTTTCCCTTTTGTTCGACAAATGCAAAGAAATATTTGGCTCATTGTTTTTAAAAAGACAAAGAAAACAAAGCAGACTTTGAATTTGAATTTTAAATTTTGTTAAACATGGTAAACAGTAAAATCTTATGCTAGTTTGGATTTTGATAGGTGATTTTTGTAAGGTAAAAGGCTATGCATGAGTTTTAGTTCATATACCTTTTTTCATTATCAAACAGGAAGATAGATAAAAGAAAAGTCAAGTGGTATTTTATGCAACCTTATTTCATGTATTACAAAATGTATCAACAATTGAAAGTTTTGACATTGAAATTCTTAAGAAAAACATAGTTGTTGAGGAAGATATTTCTTCATACTCCAGTTGAATTTACACTTCTGAAGAAAATTCTTATGTAGCTGTCATGGCTGTTGTAATTATTAAATGATGTTGCTAAAAATTTGTAATTTTTCATTGGGAGGGATACTGATTTTGCATCATCATGTTTGTTTGAGATTAAAACAAACATGTATGCAGTAGTAAACATGGTGAATGTGGAATGGTTACAAAAACCTTTTATACTGTAAAATTAAAGCCTTGACATAACTACTTATGGAAAGATTTAATCCGGAAAATTCTTACATATAGACAATGATAGAGTGTAATTTTAGTATGTAATACTATTACATGCATTATAGGTTAACATTTATGCTTCAGTACAAAACTTGAGTGTCAGTGTTCTCCCCAGAATTTTTAAAACTACACCATCATCATGAAATAAAAATAGCACTGGTTTTCCAAAAAATATAGCACCATGGCCCCTTTACACTCTATTATAAAATCATATAAGCACCATGGCAGAAAATATAGCACCAGAGTACCACGCTGCTTTAATGCCCTCGGGAGAACACTGCGATATAAGTCATCAATTTTGTCTTTCAGTATTTTTACACTCAATATTAAAATGAGAAAAAGAACTGAGTATACATAATGTATATAGAACATGTAACTGGTGTTAAAATAAGAGCGGGGTCCGATGAATGCTCCTAATCAGGAAAATTTTATAAATTGGAACTCAACAATCCTTCCATTGTATCTTGTTCAGTTAATCTCATCATTTGAAAAGTTCAAACAGTGTAGTAAAAATCAAAGATTTAAAATTAAAATGATATATTACAAAAAAAAACCAGAAAAAAAAAGAACTGAATATAAACAATAAAATTATACCAAAATTGATTTCTTCCAATTTTAGCTGACTAGTATGTTAGGAAATTCCCAGGGGATGAATTTTATGACTGTGATTTGTAGCAAATGTCAACTTCTGTCATTTTCTGTAAACGAAAATCATCATTATAATGTAAAATGGTGTTCAGCTATTAATGAGTAGTTTTCAAACTGTGAAGTTATATACAACTATACACAGGAGGTGTGATGTACAAATTTACATGTAGATTTTTATTAAATAAATTGGATTTTTTAAAAAGTATTTGTAAGCAGTTCATGTTACTAATACAATAAATAAAGACATGTATAGATTTAGCATGTATAGCAGATCATTAGTACACAATTTACAAATCTGTGGTTTACACTATGGCTAGAAATGTATAAAATCATTGTGACAATATATATATAAAATTGGCAGTTGTAACTATTTATGCCTGAGGTAATTGTATGTCACTAAACAAAATTCATTCACGCTTACTTTTTCAGTTACCACTTCATTAAAAGAACATAATAGGTCAGGGTATAGATATTAACCTTGACCTTGAACTCACAGTGACAGGTGTGGCTGCACTATGAGATTAGAATTTTACTTTTTTTTTCGTGACCCTAGACATTTACTTTCTTTTTTCAATTCTGTACACCCTGATCATGCTGATGGCCCTAGCTGTATGGAGAGAGTATTTTCAATGTACATATTAAAAAAGAAAGTTGTGTGGGAGGCCAGATTTTTCAAATGATTAGGCAAACATGACAAATGTACATGTTTTGCAGGTGAAAAGCTGGAAAACTATTCAATCGTGAATGTTTCCCAGTTTCTTTTTTTAAGAGCATTTTGTGATTAGGTCATAAATTTGTCATATATTTTTGTTTTCTAATGATGTATACAGAAATAATAATCATTTACGATCTTTATATAATTTGAATTAAATGTATAACAAATATAAAGAACAAGCAATTAGTACATGATAACATCATTCATGTCATTAGAAAATGAACACTGCGTACCGACTTATATAAAAGTAATTTAAACTTGTTACAAAATTGCTTCCAGTCATACAAGTGGATTACAATATACCTCATTATACTTTCTTGAGAATTTTTTTTTTATTAAGTAAAGAATCACACAGAACGAATGCATACATGCACTGTCACTACTGACGATTAATAAGATTATACTATTACAAAGATAATTCAAAACTGATGAGATTACAAATTCTAGCACAGTCATATTTAGCTACTAAACATGAACATTACAACCTCCCCAGTCTTCATTCATTGATGTTCATGATGTTACACCATGCTCAAAGGAAACCTTAAATTGTATACATTCTTTGTAATATTTGCATTTAGTAAATATTCAACTAGAATGTCTCTGGTGTAAAAATTCACATGCTAGCAAAATCATATTTTTCTCAACTTTGTGTTTGTTGTTTTTAATAGCTAATTTTATGGAAGAGCTTAGGCCATTGTAATTTGTGAATAAAACACAAACATATGCTACATTTATTTTTGTTTAGAATTTTTAAAGTTTTAAATCGGGTATCTTTTTTGTATGATAACACACTACTAGTATTCTAATCTCCATTCATAAGTAAGGATATTTGAACCTGGGCCTGAATTTACGTAATTTCCCTTTGAGTTCCTGTTTGATCATTCACATGACAATGATGACATAGTACCCAATACAAAAGGCTTTTCCTTCCTTATGACATGTATGAATGTAGATATTAATAACACAAAATCATTATAATAGATGGAAAGGATTAGAAATTTAAACCACAGTTTGTGATTGTTTGTATCAAATTCTTTATGGCATTAGGAGTGTGAAAACTTAATCTGTTTGTAAATGTGTTCTAAATAAATATCAGGACTATTTACTTACACTTTTAAAAATATATATATACTTGAAAGAGCTATATACATGTATACAATAAAAATACTTGATAGAAATTTCTTTGTATATTTTCAAAGGGATATGAAATTAAAAATTCCTGTAGAATAGAAAAATTAAATCATATTCCTTTGTGAAAAATCTGCACAAGATTAAATTATATATATGGCATAAACATGGTAGTATTGAAACATGTCCAATAACATGGTTTGGTTTGGTCAATAATGGGTGAAATACACTTGTATAATATATCTATATGGCTAGAAATATTCAATGTGTTAAATGAACCAGAATTATGTCATGTAAAATTGAAATTAAATGGAGTTGACTATTGGATTATAATGTTTTGTATATATATATTTATGAAAACCCAGTTTGTTCAAGTTTGATGGAATTGTATTGTTATGTGGAATTATGTGGAAACAAACGTGACAAATGACCATAGAAAAAAGGAGATTCAGATTAAAAAATAGAAATTTGTCTATTCCAAATGCAAAATGTGTCACAATCAAGACCTCTGAATATATCACCATAAATTGCCTAATATAAAAAAAATATGTGTACATGTACAACAGATAAAATCTATTAACTATATGGTACATGCATTTCAAGGTGTAATATATGTCCTAACACTCTAACAATAGTTGTATATTTGTACATAAACTCAGATTTCACAGTTGAAAAATTATATTCTGCAAATTTGTAATAGAACTAACTTTCTGCAATATGGACCATGGTAACCGTATTCGACTTTTATAAGCATGCTCAACCATGTTAAATGTTTTCACATATATTGCTCATCTCAACATGCTCAAGGTCCAGTCTACCAGATACTGTAAATAATAATTTTAATTGAATTCTCCTCAAAAACTACAAAACAAGAGCGATCAGGAATTTGGATTCAAGCTGCATGCATACGGTATGTGATTTTTATGCCCCACCTACGATAGTAGAGGGGCATTATGTTTTCTGGTCTGTGCCTCCGTTCGTCCGTACGTTCGTCCATCCGTCTGTGCGTCTGTTCGCTTCAGGTTAAAGTTTTTGGTCGAGGTAGTTTTTGATGAAGCTGAAGTCCAATCAACTTGAAACTTAATACACATGTTCCCCATGATATGATCTTTCTAATTTTAATGCCAAATTATAGTTTTTACCCCAATTTCATGGTCCACTGAACATAGAAAATAATAGTGCAAAGTTCAGGTTAAAGTTTTTGGTCAAGGTAGTTTTTGATGAAGTTAAAGTTACATCAACTTGAAACTTAGTTCACATGATCCCTATGATATGATCTTTCTAATTTTAATTCCAAATTAAAGATTTGACCCCAATTTCACGGTCCACTGAACATAGAAAATGATGGTGCGAAGGGGGCATCCGTGTACTATGGACACATTCTTGTTTTAGCATGCTGTACTGTGTGATCTGGAATCACATCCATTGTTCATCAACTTTCTATTGTAGCTCATGATATATCTTATTTAGTTTGTTATGAAGTTTTTGCTTTGATCATTTTCAGGATGATGCTAGACAGTTATTTGCCTTAATGGGTAATGCTGATGAGGGTGAGCTGTCACCAGAACTAGCAGCTATCATGAAGAGACTTTGGAAAGATTCTGGAGTACAGGAATGTTTTAGTCGATCAAGAGAATACCAATTAAATGATTCAGCGGAATAGTAAGTGTCTAAGCAATTGTCAGGATAACTGTTCCCACAGTTGTTGGATGATTCTAGGGTATAGTCATGATTATTTCGGAGGGGCCTTTTGTAGGTTTCTACCATTGTAAATTAATGATATTTCTATAATCATTTATTTTTCATTTTTTTTCGAAATTCATAATTCATAGCTGAAGAATTTTAGTCCAAATGTAAGTAAAGACATTGTACTTTTCTCTCTGATGTCACAAGATGGGCATCATCTTTCTTAACGTCATCACAATGACAACCTTGACAAAAGTAAGGAAACACGCTTTGCCTGGAATAATCAATGTGTCATTCATATACTGTATACTGTCACTTCAAAATATTATTTTACTGTGAAAGTACTTTTATTCGTGGGGTACCAATTTTCGTGGTTTTCGTGGATGACTTTATCCACGAATTTAAGTGTCCAACGAAATAAAACAACCATTGTCCAAATCAAGACATGGAAAGATCCCCATCGGTAGGTTTGACCACTGATATGATCTAAAGAATATATTGAGTACGCCAAATCTAAGAATACTTTAATGGCAGTCACAGAACTACAACCGCATGCAGGATTATACCCATTTCATCTTTAATAATCTAAACTGTACAACTTTTGATCCTTTAATTCTCATAAAAAATATTTTTTATCAATGAAAGTCAGATTTCCGGTATTGATATGCTAGTATGATAAAGTGTTCATTTTATATCCTCATAGTTCTCGTACTTATGGAAAATAATAATTTCATGCTGGGCTTGATTTTGATAAGAATTATTTGACAATTCAAGATACGTTTATAGCATTTGTTTATGTTTCTATTTTCAATAGGTGACATGTTTATGGCCTAATTAACACCTTTGATGGTCTTTAATCTGTTGATCACTTTATCATGGGTTAATAAGTGTTATCACTACGATTTACACGGGTCAATGTTTACTTTGCAATTTCCTTCAATCCAGACTATATGTAACCTTTAGTTCTAAAGGCTTTAATTTTTCAATTTTTTTTTAGAGTACTAAAATCCACGAATTTAAAAACCCACGAACATGTAAATATTGCTCAATCCACGAAAATTGATACCCACGAATTAAAGTACTTTCACAGTATATAGATTCTAAAAATAAGTTTTATAAAGAGATGCTCAAAGTGGTATCATATGGTATGCTTGAAGTATAAAAGACAATTGCGCTTAATTTTTTATTACTTTTTTTTATATATAGACCATAATCATGATAAGTTAAGTAGTTCAACTAATTGTGGACTTTTGAACTCTAAGAAATTTACACTTTTATGTGATTTTGTAGCCCATAAGAATCTTTATTTGTTGATCATGTTGATGAAATCAATGAAAATATTTTTGTATATATATAATAACGAAGCAAAGGTTGTTTTTGAAAAACACTTATCACTATATTGAGACTTAACGGGAAGAGTTTCACATGCAAATTGTCTTTTGTTGAATTTTAGGATTAACACCTATCAGTCCTTTATACCCATGTCCTTTATTTCGGAGATACATGTATATCATATATCAATGTGAACAGGAAGTTTGCTTAGTAATAAGTAAACATGGTAAAAGGAACCAAACCCATTTTAAGTTTATGAAAAGATAATTTTTTTAACATGTTTAACTTGAATGAAAATTGATTATCATTAAAAACTAACATCTTAAGATGAAATTTTCCTCCTAATTAACAAATTTACAAATGGTTGTAAGGTTTGGTTTTGTTACCATTTATAATCTATTTACTTTAAAATCTATTTTCATTGAAAAACCAACACTTCATTTGTAGAATTACATATAACATTGTATAATCATCTATTTCCTCCTTACATCATTTCTGACGAAGATTATTTTCTAATTAATTAGTTGTTTATCATGTTTATGCGTCAATACTATAGTATGACTGCCACCTCAGAAAATGTTTGACCAAACTTTGATTAAGGCAAAGGTACTCTCTACTTTTAATAATTACCAGGTAGTTTTATTTATGTAACTTATTTTGAAAAAATACAGAATTTTCTTTGTTATTTTGTTATGCATATGAATTATTTTTTATTGGAGCACACATGTTGGACATGGTGGAAAAGTCAGAAGGTTTTCATGTTTGTTTTAAGGCAATTTTTTTTTATAAATGTCGCCTACCGAAAAAGACACAAACATTTAAATTTGTATGCCCCACCTACGATAGTAGAGGGGCATTATGTTTTATGGTATGTTTACCGTCTGTTCTTTCGTTTGTCTGTCCCGCTTCAGGTTAAAGTGTTTGGTCAAGGCAGTTTTTGATGAAGCTGCAGTCCAATCAAGTTGAATCTTAGTACACATGTTCCTTATGATATGATCTTTCAAATTTTAAAACCAAATTAGACTTTTGACCCCACTAAATATAGAAAATGGAAGTGCCAGTTTCAGGTTAAAGTTTTTGGTCAAGGTAGTTTTTGATAAAGTTGAAGTCCAATCAACTTAATTTAGTACACATGTGCCATTTGGTATAATCTTTCTTATATTAATGCCAAATTAGATTTTTTACCCAATTTCACGGTCTATTGAACATGGAAAATGATAGTGCAAGTGGGGCATCCGTTTACTTTGAACACATTCTTGTTTAAAGTTTATTCCTGCTCTTACATCATTTCCTTGTCTAAAACCTGTAGCTTACATGTATGTTGAAAACAAACATAAAACATCACAATCTACCTACACCCTACAAGCAAAGACAAGGTATGGATAGGCAACATCAAACAAAGCATTTGTTAGAAGGAGAAAGAGTCCAATGGGACATTCCTACTCATAAGTTGAAAATAAACTGACCATAGTGTGGCTAAAAATAAAAAGACAAATAGACAAACAACAGTACACAAATTGCATCATAGAAAACTTAAGGCTGAGCAGTATGTACCCCACACTAAACTAGGGTTGATTTCAGGTGCTCTGAAAGAGTAGACAGATCCTAGTCCATATGTGGCACCTAATGTGTTGCTCATATGCTTGTATGATATGATTGTGCTTCCATAAATCCAGACCCTATTACGTAAAAGTATGGGTCATAAATATTTGTTTCAGCAGGCAAATACTTTTGATAATTAGAAATAAAGATTCAGTGTTGCAAAATGTGCAACAATGTATGAATAAAAAGATATGTTTAGTTTATGTCAATAAACATGATAAAAGTGCACTACCCTAATACAGGGTTCGTACGGGGCATGGAATCCTGGAAAAGTCATGGATTTTTATTTAGGGGGGGAAAGGCCTTTAAAAGTCATGGAAAGCTATATTTTAGTGACAAGTCCTTGAATAGTCATGGAAAATGATTATTTGCACTGTAATCTTTATTGCATGTCTTCAAACATCTAAAATTAAATGATCTCGTAGTTTTTGTCGAAACTGTTTCTTTTTCGAATGCTAGAAACAAGGCCCCAGTTGTGGGAAGTGTAAAATGAGAATTTAAAATTCGTTTCTTCAAAATTGTTTATAAAAATATGCAACCGCATCTGGTTCCCTTCATAGTGCAATTTGCTTTAACAGTATTGAAATAAGAAACCAGCTATCGGAATATTCGAAAACGAAGTTATTGCTACCAAACAGCCGTTGAAAAACACTTTTAATGATAATGTATGGATAGAGGAGCTGAAATGATAAGAGCCCTACATAAAGTAAAGAGCAATTTTTCATACAAAAGTTGAGGATATCGTCTCGGTATTTAAGAATATGTTTCTGGATAGTAGACAAATGTCACTTCTGAAATGGCAATGATGCCTCTAAGTAGGAAGGTGATAGTTTTTTTCTACAATGTATTATCTGTTTGATGAAAGTCCAACCAGTCAAGAGGATTATGCCAAATAACCTTTTCTAATACTTTGTTTATTAAAATATTTCAAAATTTGTATATATTCTTTTATACTGTAAAAAGAGGCAGAACATATGAGTGTGTAGGTCATACTCTTTCATAGAATCTTTGATAACAAGTAGGTCTACATCATTGCTAGCAAACTTAACTCAGTATTGTCATTCATAAATATGTTGGTATTTCTCATTGTGTTTCAGTGCAATTGTGTCATTATTGGATGTTAAAAAGATTGTTTATTTAGTTGCATGGAAAGGACACAAAAGCATGTTTATAGCATTAGGGATGACTTTTTGGTCTATAGTTTTGGGGTATGGAAATTTCATAAAACATCCTTGAAAAGTCATGGAAAAGTCATGGAAAAATGGAACTAAAAAGGTGTATGAACCCTGCTAATAATACACACACTGTAGTCATGATAGTACATATATTTAATTTTATCAAGTTTTAAAAACTCAGTACATTGTATTCAATTATTTTTACTTGCAGTTATTTGAATGCCTTAGATAGAATCTCTCAGCCTTCATATATTCCCACAGAACAGGATGTATTGCGAACCAGAGTTAAAACCACAGGAATTGTAGAAACACATTTTACATTTAAAGATCTACATTTCAAGTAAGGAACAAATACACTATAGATGCTGTACTATATATTTGACAAGTTGATTTCCTATTTCTCAAAGCCTTGTACATGTACATACATAAAAAAAGAAGATAGTTAACTTTCTAACCTTATTGAAGAATACTTCCACTGAAAATATTCTATGCTCATATTTGGAGTTAATGATTTTTATGCTTCAACTCTACAAATTGTAACATTGATTATACCACCACTTCAAATGGTGTGGGTATACTGGTTTACAAACTGCTGTTGCATTTTTACACTACAGAAGACTCCACCTATAAAAATATCGACTATAGTATTATAACTTCAAAACAAATTCCCATAACTATATTTTTTATGCAGACGTTATGATTTTTAGTGTAGAAAAATATAGGATATAAAAATTATTCAGTAATTTGTACATTTTTCCTTTGATCATGAACAGGACTGTATACCAAAAAATATTAGGCTATGACATCATCAGTATCAATTTATCAATGAGATGCACAATACTTCATTCATACATCTGAATAACTATCCCAACAATTTATATGCATAAATTGCCATAAAAGTAGTTTTTCTATTTCATTATACCTCATACTCTCCTCCCATAATGAAAATGCCATGTTCTACATGTATCAACAAATACAATAGGAGTAATCATGAAAATCTAGCAAAAAACATGTATAATCACAGATTTTCATTTTTTTCTGTCAGAAAAATTACAAGGAAGTGAAACATGTGAAACAGTAGCATTCTTGAAAATCTTTGTTTTCCTATAGAAACTACTTGAAAATAAATTGTTGTCTTGATTTATTGTCTTCCTTATTAATGTTAACTTGATGACCTTACACTTCAACAGTTCAAATGGTTTGAATTTATGTACAAAGAAAAAGTGCTGGATGTTGGGATACATTATGATAATGTGTTGATAGAATCAGAAATAAAATTAAAACTGACTACTCTTTAGAATAATTTATTGCAATATAATCATAAATCCCTTTTTGAAATATGTTAAATTGGGTGTATTAATTCTTCAATCCCATTTATAACGAAATATTTCACAGCATACATGGCATATAAAAAGAAATTTTGAGATTTTGTTAAGTTTGATGTTTTCATTTCAGAATGTTTGATGTAGGAGGTCAGAGATCAGAGAGAAAGAAATGGATTCATTGTTTTGAAGGAGTAACAGCCATTATATTTATTGTAGCCATGAGTGAATATGATTTGACATTGGTGGAAGATCAGGAAATGGTAGGATATAACAAAATATTGTTACTGAAAACATAATAAAATAACACAGTTATAAGTATTGTGAAAGAAAACAAAGGGAAATAACACAGTTCTAAATATTATTACTGAAAACATAGTGAAATAACAGTTCTAACTATTGTGAAAGAAAACAAAGGGAAATAACACAGTTCTATGTGTTGTTGGAGAAAACATAGCACACAGTTCTAAGTATTATTACTGAAAACATGGGAAGATAACCCAGTTCTAAGTATTGTTACTGAAAACATGGGGAGATAACACAGTTCTAAATATTGTTACTGAAAACATAGCGAAATACATGTAACACAGTTACATGTGTAAAGAGATAAAATAAAGGAAAAAAATCATATCATACCGGAAATAACACAGTTCAAAGTATAATTGTATTCTTACTGAACACACCTAAAAATCACAGTTTAAATTATAGCAGTATAAATTATCACATTATATAAAAAGTAGACAGAAAATAAATGTAATTATTCAACAAAATTGAACAAATCTTCATATCTTCCTCAGGAATGGGAAATAAATGTTTATTATTCCAAAGTGAAATTACCTTTGTAGGATTTTCTATATGAATTGTACTTTTAAATAAACGGCATAATCACCTAAACAAAGTGATAATCACATGCTAAACATGGTATGGTTCTAAATGTATAATAACTAAAATGTATGTGTAACAATTGGTTTTGGTAAATAATCTGCATTAAATCATTTTTCTTGGGATATGGACATGATGGAATAAAACAATTACTTTCTTTTGTTTTGATAATTATGGGGTTTATTTAAAATACTGATGTTCACTTTGGTTGTTCTCATAGAAACTGCATATTTACCTCGGCAATATATATATTACAATGCTTATATATATAACATAATGGAAATAATACACATCAAAGTAAAATGACAGAAAAAAAAATTCATATTCAATGACAGAAAAAGTGAATTTTCTTAGTGCCTTCCTTGAGTAAAATACATATTAGATTTATATATATATCTGCCCAACAATGATCACCACTTAAGGTAAAACAAAGCTATTCCATAGCAATGCAATATCCAGCTGTTTAGATATCCCTTTAAAAGCAAAAAATTAACCTTTCACATGTTTCACTTAAAGAATTTTTAAATTTTCATAGCTGTCTGGTTTATAGAAGGATTTTCTGGCATTCCTAAATACAGGAAGCCTTTAAGGTTGTGTATATAAAAATCCAAGAGATATATTAAATGAAAGATTTATATATTTACAGAACCGTATGATGGAGAGTATGAAATTGTTTGATTCAATATGTAACAACAAATGGTTTACAGATACATCAATCATCCTTTTCCTCAACAAGAAAGATTTATTTGAAGAGAAAATTAAGAAATCCGCACTTACACTCTGTTTTCCTGAATTTGCAGGTAAGTCACTACTCCTGAATGGAAATTTCCTGATGTATGCATGTTTTAAGATTAAAATAAGGGCTATTCCAGAAAAAAATGTAAGGGGAGGTTGGAAGGCAGTTTTTGTCGGCAACCGCCACCCAGACAATTGTAATTGAGAATTATAGTGCATTATAGTGTGAAAAGTTGCTCTGATACCCATCACCCATGTATTATTGATATAATGTGCCTTCCAACCCCCCCATACATTTTTTTCTGGAATAGCCCTAAGTTATTTCTGCCATAAATAGTTTTGGCTTTATATAGATCTTACATTCCCCAAATGGCTTTAATTGTCTTTTGGGTTTGACTTGAAAGTACACCTTTAATTTTCACATCCTGAGGAATGTAGTGCCACTTTTTTAACTGATTATTAAGTAACCCCACAAAATTTATCAAAATAAATCAAAACAGTTTCTGGTTAGTTTTCACTATGACTCCTTTACACATGCTATTTTTTCCTGTAAGTTTCATACAGATTTGTATCAAACCTAGAAATTCAGTACCCATGAAAATACAACTTTATTCAATCAATGAAAACTGGTATTCCCAAAAATGAATGATTCCACAGAACATTTATAAAAATTAACAGGGCAACATTATTGTGTGTCTCATTTCATATTTATTTGTTGGACATTTCATTGCTTTATGTACATCAGATTAGTGATACAGTTTCAGGGGAGATAACTTTGAAATCAATAATAAATTTCAATGTACGTTTGTTTTTAATTGTGTACATAATCACATCATAGAACATGTAGAAAAAGAATTGTATTATAGGACTAAAGAAAATTGTGCAAAATAAAATATTAATTGAATACACAAAATAAATCTTTGGATAGAGATTTGATGTGAAAGTGAGGTAACAATATCAGAAATTTTCCATTATTACACATCAAATAATTGTCTAACAAGGAAACCAATGTTTATCATGTGATATATATATATATAGGATAATGGCATTTTTGTTTTTGATACTGACTTTATCAGCAAGAATATCAAGCGAGCCTGCTAGGGCGAGTTGAGATTCGAGCTGATGAAGTCATTATCAAAAAATAAAATGCCACTATTTTTTTTCTCTGCAATCTATTGTAACTCTGTTTTTTTTTGTAAAGATCTGTTTTTTTGTAAAGAATATGAAGTAAAATGAAATAATAAGTAAAACTACTTTTACACGTACAAAACGGGTTGGTTATTTGGTTGAATGAATGAAGTCAAGTGATTTCATTGATAATTTGAAGCGGATAGACGAGAACATTTGATGTTACTGCACTGATACATGATGTCATTGCCTAATATTTTTGTGTATCAAGTCCTGTCCATGATATTGAAAATATTAGGCAGTAAGATCAAAGGGAAAATGTTCTAATTGCTGATAAAATCTCTTCTTTTACAGGTGAAAATAATTATGAACAAGCAGCTGCCTATATCCAGTTACAATTTGAGAATCTAAACAAAAGGAAAGATACCAAGGAAATCTACACCCACTTTACATGTGCAACAGATACAAACAATGTACAGTTTGTGTTTGATGCTGTCACTGATGTCATCATTAAAAACAATCTTAAAGACTGTGGACTTTTCTGAGAAGGGTTTGTATTTTAAAGCATTTTAATTATTATAAAAAGAAACAATAAAAAAAGGAACAACAGAGAGACAATCTAGACTTACATTGATGATTCTCAAAAATGGATGTGTAATACATGAGAACAAAGAAAATCATATTAAAAACTAATTTTACCCCCCAAAAAGTTTAAATTGTTATCTTTGAAACTTTCCTATTTGTTGCAAAGAATGAACTACAAACTACAAATTGTATTCTCAGTATAATGTTGCATAACACTAGAGTCTTATTGATAATTATGGAAGGATGTCCTCTTGCAATGTCAAGTAATAATGATGCATTACACTAGAGTCTTAATGATAATTATGGAAGGATGTCCTCTTGCAATGTCAAGTAATAATGATGCATTACACTAGAGTCTTAATGATAATTATGGAAGGATGTCCTCTTGCAATGTCAAGTAATAATGATGCATTACACTAGAGTCTTAATTATAATTATGGAAGGATGTCCTCTTGCAATGTCAAGTAATAATGATGCATTACACTAGAGTCTTAATGATAATTATGGAAGGATGTCCTCTTGCAATGTCAAGTAATAATGATGCATTACACTAGAGTCTTAATGATAATTATGGAAGGATGTCCTCTTGCAATGTCAAGTAATAATAATGCATTACACTAGAGTCTTAATGATAATTATGGAGGGATGTCCTCTTGCAATGTCAAGTACACAAACAGTCACAACTAATTTCATTTTTCTCAGGAACTACAAATCATAGCTTTTTGAAATTCCTTATCAAGCTTTATTAAGCATGCCATACTGTATGATGCATTTTCAAATTCATTGCTCAAGAACTTCCTGCTAACCAAATTCTTGGATGTTTTCACAGAAAATGATCATCTTAAAAATGTTGGCACTTTTTTATCCAACGCTAATAATCAGGACTTTCTGAAATTGGAATCAAAGCTTAATGAGAGCATGCTATAGTGTGATGCATCATCACATAAATCATAATAATTTTCTGCTTCTAAATATTTATTTAAAGTGTGGGTGTAATTGTGAGCATTTTCATACATTTTAACATGTCTTTAATACTTTGCATTACCTGAATAGACTTTCCTGAAAAAAAGACAAATGTATCACCCTTTTATTCTTTTTTTTCCAGATACTTACAGTTAGTGACAAAAAGAACCAATGAGGCTTAAGAAGATTGTGTAGACAATTAATGATATTTGTGTATATAAACCATGTAAATAGTCATGTACAGACATGCTCATAAACAGTGATGCTCATTTTGTATATGTTGTGCAGTCCTTCTATTTATTATATCAGAAAGGGTACGCATTGCTGAAAAGGGACCAGATTATTTTTTTACCTTACTATTTTCTTTTTCTGTTTCTATATTTTTACAAAATATATTTTATGTGTTCTTTTATTGAATAGCCAAGAAAATTATGAGACATTTTATTTTTTTATAATTGATGATTTTTCTTCCTTCATCGATAAATTTTATCTTTTAAATCAAAATCATGGAGTTCAATTTTCATACAAATGTGGATGGTGTTTTAATACACTTTTGTTTGAGAAAAAATTAGAGTAAAAGATATGTTTAACAATGGTTCTGATCAAATTTAGCACTTTGTATGCAGGGAGCAAGGTATAATACATTCACCGTAACTCTTTATACATAACTACTTAAGATATTATTGAAAGGGAACAAAAAAAATATCATATACATAATTCGCATAAGTATTTGTATTAGATGTTAGCTTCATAAATACATTGATCCTCTAACCTACCGATATTTCTTGTAAACTTGACTTATCACTTAGAACCTAGAACAAAGTATTTAGCTTATATTGCACACGAACAGATCAAACAATAACCATACACGATCAATATTCTGCTTTCAAATGATGTTGCATCAAACATTATCCATATATTTGCTGATTTTTCTTCTTCTTAAGAATTAAAAGAAGTATTTAAATTTAGCATTAATAATTTTGAATTATACGTAAACATAAAAAAAATATATGCTTATCATTCCCTTGGTAACAGTTTGAATATTTGTGGATCTCATCTAAGTGGATAAGAATAGATAAAAAAAACTCTGCCAACACTAGTTTTAAGAAAAAAAGATTTGAGGAACATACCAGTAACATATACTAGAAAGGTTTACACAGTGAATGAATTTTATCAGATTTTGACCAGTTATTAACAAAAAAGATGTTTTGATATTCTAATGTTATAAGTTTTTAGTTACTTATTTTGATGTTGTGATGCAATGTACTTGCCTAAAAATATTTTAATCCATCTTAATTGCTTACAGTGCCATGACTTGCTTTGTATGTCTTAGAAAAAATCATGCTGCCAATAAATTCTAGTGTTTCTTTTCTAAAGAAGAGTAACCGACTATATTTTTATATCATTTGACAAAGACCGCCATGACAAAACGTCAGTTACTGCCATGAAAAGATCTCTGTTATCCCCTTTTGCATTGCAGATTACTTGTAAAGATATTAAAATTTAATCAGGAAAATTTTTTGAAAGTTGAGCATTGATTCACACTTAGGCAATTAAGAAGAAGTGCAATATTATTATTAATTTCTTTACTAAATATTCCTAATTGTAAATATCTGTTGTATATTGATATTGAATAACACTTTGTTTCTATCTTAAACTTCTGTCAGAGATGTGTTTTGTTAGAAATTCTTTTTCTGTCATTTATAAACATCATGGTTTTGTATATTTTACACAAAATGGATGTGTTTTTTTTTTTTTAATATATTTACTTTTCAGGTATTGATAAAAGAAGGTGTATTTATTAAAAGAAGTTAGAACAAAAGAAAACAATATATATATAAACAACTTATCATATTGAAATAATGTATTTTAATTGATTAAATGTACTATATTAATTTTGTTTGTAGGGACAGAAAACCCTCCCAGGGACAACTTTAAACTATGTATCTGTTATCATTGATTGAAGTGATTTCTTTGATACCATTGATTGAAGTGATTTCTTTGATACCATTGATTGAAGTGATTTCTGTGATATCATTGATTGAAGTGATTTCTTTGATACCATTGATTGAAGTGATTTCTTTGATACCATTGATTGAAGTGATTTCTTTGATATCATTGATTGAAGTGATTTCTTTGATATCATTGATTAAAGTGATTTCTTTGATACCATTGATTAAAGTGATTTCTTTGATATCATTGATTGAAGTGATTTCTTTGATATCATTGATTAAAGTGATTTCTTTGAAGATTTAACTAGAAACTGTATTATGTTGTGAAAAAAGAAGTTCTTTTGGTTTCTTATATCATTCCAACTATACCAGTACTTTTTGTACAAGTTCAAGAGATATTTATATATATCATTATTCAAGACAAAACCAATGTTAGATATAATGGTATTGTAATTTTTGTGTTTTGGAAATGTATATTGCTCTAAATTCCAGATGAGCAAATAAAATGAATTGGGTAAATACATTTGATTTCATGTCATTCATCATAAACTGCAAAAGAATTGCAGTATGTTAAATTATTGACATATACATGAAATTTAAAACTTTTGAATAATGAGCTAAAATTGTAACATTTCAACAATTTGCATAATTATTTTAAAGAAAAAAATGTCCCTAATTATATACATGAAATTTAAAGAGTTAAAATTGCAACATTTCAATAATTTGCATAATTATTTTAAAGAAAAAAATGTCCCTCATTATATACATGAAATATAAAGAGTTAAAATTGCAACATTTCAATAATTTGCATAATTATTTTAAAAAGAAAGAAATGTTATCCCTCATTATACAATATAATCTACTTATAATATGACATTCCATAACTTTTGTAAATGCCTTTGACCTTGTTCATTAAATTGTATAAATGGCAAGCGATAATTAATTTGAACTTTATAAATGTAATGAGTACTTTTGAAATGCCTTTTGGAAAAAAAAATAATTATTTTTATATGGTTTATTTAATAGTGATAGAAATTTCATTGTTAAGATAATTAGTTTTAATACTTGATGATCACTGAACCTTTCCACATAGCTAATGCCTGTACTCTACAGGAAATAAAAGAAATGAGATGGCATAGACCAGTGATTTGGTTCATTTTACTCCAGTTATAGTTTTAGGGTTAGGGAAAACTAAATGGTAGTAAGAGTTAATCAACAATTTAGTAAATCATTTTCGTTTTAATATTATAGATTAAAGACAAAAAATGAAAATCATGCTTAAATTTTTTTTTAATATTTTTAGAAAACCGCTTTTGTCTATATTTTTATATTAACAGTATTATCTAAATATTCTGCTGGGAAATTTTTTGTCTGCTTAAATGCTTTTCATGTAACTTTAAGCGGTAAAAGTTAGAAACGATTTTTCTAAAATGTGATTTAGTAAGAAATTGTTTGATAACTGTAAATTCTATAATTGAATTCTATTACTTATAGTTCAAATGTGCAAACAATTGTGAATTATCAGTGAACTGTGTGAATGTTGTACTACTCATGGATGTAGAAATAAAGCATAAAGTCTTGTGATATGTCTTGTCTTTTAAGAATTAGTGGAAGGTATGTACTTGCAGCTTTTACTTGATCGTACTTTTATGCCGAATCAATACCTTTTTTTATGTGGAATTTGATGAGAACTAGTTAGCAAAAATACTATCACTGATTTTTGTCCTGACGTTTTAGACCTGTATGTATGTGAGAATCCACCATATTTTCATCTTCATATGATCCAGTTCCCGCTCCACCCTTTGCAAATTAGGCAAACATTTATGATTACAGAGATGTGCCATCTGCTGGTAGAAAAATGTTCAGCCCTATTTGACTACACCATTCTCAACCAATGACAGCACTTAAACTCGAATTATTGTGGAGATGTAAAATTGTTGTGTCCAGTGTTAATAAATTTGTAGGAGCAGGAATAGAAATTAAACATTGATATTTCAACATTTGCTTGAGAAATAGACCCAGGAAGCATCTGCAACCATAGTATGTACACAGATTTAAGATTTTAATACAATATCTAAATTTTGACAATAAAAGACATACTAATGCCATTTATTCGTACCATTCAATTTGCACTTCTGTGCACCCATTATTCAAACTTTCAGACATGTGCATTAAATGAAAGAAACAGTAGTATACTGGTATTCAAAAGTCATATGGATAGAGAGAAAATGTTTACAAACTAAAACCTAGGGGAACACATTAACTACAAGAGGAAAACAAAGGAACAGCAGGAACACTAAAGTGCAACAAAAAATGACAACATACATAGAAACAAACGATAGCAACTGCCATATTCCTGACCTGGTACAGAACATGTTTATAAAAATGGTGGGTTGAACCTTATAAGATTTAATGGCTAGTTAAACATCCCACTTAATGACAATGTTAAAAAATATTGTTAAAATGACATGACAAAACAGAAATAAATTAAAGAAAAAAAAACCAGGCAGTGACATTCATCACAGAGGAACAAATAATAAAATAGAGGACATAACATAAAACCGCAGAACAAAAATTAAAATATTTCATCAACGATATACACCACAGAAATCACAAAACATGCAATATCCAATTTTATACAACTAATTACACAATACTCTTCAAAACAATTTAAATAACAATGATGTTATGGAAAGACACTTTTATAATTATTTGGACTACACAATTTTTGTATGTTTCGGTTTGATAATCTGTTGTAACTTATAAGCAATAGGTCAAATATATTTGTTGTATGGAAGAATTGTTAGCTGTACATGTTGCCTGGCATGGTTCATTGATCAATGTTTTGTTTTCTTGGTTAATGTTGAGTTTATGTGACAGTTGTAATAAAGCTTTATATTTAGGACTATTAACATAATATCACTGATTAGTAAAGAAGGTGAGACATTTCAGTGTGTGCACTCATGTTATGTTTGTGTCTGTTTTTCTTAAACTATAAACAATACCTCAAATATATTTGTTGTATGTAAGAATTGTTAGCTGTTCATGCCTGCCTGGCATGGTTCAGTTGTCAAAGTTAAGTTTTTGAGTTTTTGTCTTTTTTTCCAATACTGTATGCAAAAAGTGAACTATATTTGGTGTGTGGAAATATTTTATGATATATATGCAAGTTGTGCTTTTTTTTCCAAGGTTTTCTTGACCTTACCCTCATTTTCACTGTTCATTGCTCAGTGTTGAGTTTTTATGTTTTGGTCTGTTTTTCTTAAACTTTAAGGAATTGCTCAAATATATTTGTTGTATGTAAGAATTGTAAGCTGTACATGCCTGACCTTGACCTCATTGTTATGGTTCATTGAATTGGTCAATGTTTAGTTTTCTTGGTTAGAGTTTATGTGACAGTTGTAATAAAGCTTTACATTAAGGACTATCAACATAATATCAATAATTAGTAAAGAAGGCGAGACATTTCACCATGTGTAAAAGTTTGTGATTAGGTTGGTTTATGGGTAACTGCTAGTTCTACATCAATGATATTTGATATGCAGTTGTATTTGCATTGACACATCTCATTTCCAAGATTATTTGACCCTGTACCCTCAGTTATGGTTTAGAAACTTTGAGGAAATTTGCTTAGTTTACATTTATTAGTTTGTTTTAGATCCTACTGTTTATCAAAAATCAAAAGACCAATTTAATTTAGTGATTTGAATGTTGTCATGGTACAACTGACCTATACTTTGTATCTATGATGTATTGTCTGGCCTGATTTGAATGAAAACTTTAAAGAATGTAAATATTTTTAAACTAGCATATTGTAATGATTAAGTGTTCTTAAAAAGTTGTAAAATTATGTTGTTTTTCGTTTTTTATCTTGACTGCTATGAAAGTTTCATTATTAGAGACATAAGGGTTGCTATGCACCTTTGTAAACTATTTGAATCTTTCTATATAAAGGTACAAAACAATGATATTTCTCGCATTGCATGTCTATACCTAATGTTAAGAAGGTTTTGTCCCTCATATGTATGTTGTTCTTGGCCTTTTTTTTTACCTCACCTGTCCCAAAACAGCAATAATGTTCAGCAAAGTAAGATCTACAAATAAGCCAACATGACCAAAATGGTCAGTTGACCCCTTAAGGAGTTATTGCCCTTTATAGTAATTTTTTACCAATTTTTCATAAATTTTTGTAATCTTTTACAAACATCTTCTCTGAAACTACAGGGCCAAATTTAACCAAACTTGGCTACAATCATCATTGGGGTATCTAGTTTTAAAAATGTGTACGGTCACCAGCCAACCAACCAAGATGGCCATCATGGCTAAAAATAGAACAATGGTTACAAAGTTTTTGAGTGTTGGTCTTTTTTCTAATTCTATATGCAATAGGTCAACTATATTTGATGTATGGAAATATTTTATGATCTATATGTCAGTTGCACAAGTTTTATTTGACCTTGACCTTTTCACAGTTCATTACTCAGTATTAAGTTTTTGTGTTATGGTCTGTTTTGTCTTAATCTATAAGCAATGGGTCAAATATTTGTTGTATGGAAGAATCGTTAGCTATTCATGTCTGCCTGGCATTGTCCATCTGACCTTGACCTCATTTTCATATGGTTCATTGGTCAATGCGTAGGTTTCTTGGTTTATGTTAAGTTTATGTGACAGTTGTAATTAAACTTTATATTCAGGACTATCAACATAATATCAATTATAAGTAAAGAAGGCGAGAAATTTCAGCGTATAGACTCTTGTCAAAGAAATTTTGCCGTTTTTGGTTATTATCTTGAATACTATAATAGCTAGAGGCAATAATGTTTAGCAAAGTAAGATCTACAAATTAGTCAACATGACCAAATTTGTCAGTTGACCCCTTAAGGAGTTATTGCCCTTTATAGTAATTTTTAACAATTTTCATTAATTTGGTCAATTTGGGGAATTTTTACAAAATAATTTCCTCTGTTACTAATGGTGAAAGTTCATTATAGATAGAGATAATTGTAAGTAGCAAGAATTTCAAACACATAGCCATCACCAAAACACTTTTTAGCTCACCTGGCCCGAAGGGCCAAGTGAGCTTTTCTCATTACTTGGCGTCCGGCGTCCGGCGTCGTCCGGCGTCGTCCGGCACCGTCCGGCATCGTCCGGCACCGTCCGTCGTCGTTAACTTTTACAAAAATCTTCTCCTCTGAAACTACTGGGCCAAATTTAACCAAACTTAGTCACAATCATCATCGGGGAATCTAGTTTAAAAAATGTGTCCGGTGACCCGGCCAACCAACAAAGATGGCCACCATGGCTAAAAATAGAACATAGGGGTCAAATGCAGTTTTTGGCTTATAACTCAAAAACCGAAACATTAAGAGCAAATCTGACGTGGGGGGGGGGGGGGGGGGGGGTGTAAAATTGTTTATCAGGTCAAGATCTATCTGCCCTGAAATTTTAAGATAAATCGGACAACCTGTTGTTAGGTTGCTGCCCCTGAATTGGTAATTTTAAGGAAATTTTGCCGTTTTTTTGTTATTATTTTGAATATTATTATAGTTAGAGATAAATTGTAAACAGCAATAATGTACAGCAAAGTAAGACCTAAAAATAAGTCAACATGACCAAAATGGTCAATTGACCCCCTAAGGAGTATTGCCTTTTATAGTCAATTTTTAACATTTTTTATAAAATTTGTAAATTTTTACTAACATTTTCCACTGAAACTACTGGGCCAAGTTCATTATAGATAGAGATTATTGTAAGCAGCAAGAATGTTAAGTAAAGTAAGATCTACAAACACATCACCATCACCAAAACACAATTTTGTCATGTGTCCTTTGTTTAATATTCACATAGACCAAGGTGAGCGACACAGGCTCTTTAGAGCCTCTAGTTTGTCATAAATCCATCTGTGTCCTTTGTTTAATATGCACATAGACCAAGGTGAGCGACAAAGGCTCTTAAGAGCTTTTAGTTTCATGGTCCAGTGACGGCGTGGAAAATTTACCATATTTGGTAAATCGGTTTCTTGAAACTAGATAGCAGAAGATGGTGTATGAGTGTCAATCAAACATCTACACCTTGGTCACAATTTGTAAACTGGACCCTTATAGGTTGATAGTGGTCTTCACAGAGCCTTGGACAGATATGTCTGATGTGAATAGCTTCATATCTCATAATTTATAAGCCGGAGGTCAATTATATGTGGTGTATGGAATGATTATAATGATAACATGTCAGTCTGGCAGGTTTCAGATATCATTGACCTCAATTCATTGTTCATTAAGTTTTTATAAAATAAAAAAAAATTGCATTTGAATATTGGTATCACGTTGTCGTCAGTGTTGTATGAAGACACCCAATTTCCAGACAATAACTTTAGTATAAGTGTATGGATCTTTTTGATATTGTACCAGAAAATTCCATACTATCTCAGAAACATATGCTGTGTCAAATCACAATATAATTTCAGAGATGTATCAAGCTTGTATAATGTGTCTTACTGGCCCCAATTATTCAGAGTTCAACTTTTGCGGTTGTATCAAGCTGAACCCTGCAGAGCATTTTATTGTATTTTAGTCTGTCTTTCAAATACTTAGAGTAAAAGTTCCGCTTTTTAGATAATTGTCAGGTGCATGTTTGTCTGGCAGATATATCATCTTATCTTGACCTGATTTTCATGGTTCATTAGTCATTGTTAACTTTTTGTGTTTTATGCTAATTGATTTATGGAATGAGTAAATGGATCTATCTGGTAGATACTATCTGACCTTGGGCTCGATTTCACTGATATGAAGAATGTTAAATTGAAGGTTGATTAGTAAGTGCACTGTTTTTTGTAATGAAAGATAGAAATCGGAACAGCAGAAAACATCTAATGTACCAGGAAACTCGATCATAAATTTTTAACCAGTCTTTTTTGCAGAAACTACATAGGGTCAAGGTAGGTTTTTTTTGTGAAATTGAAGTACAATCAACTTGAAATTGTACACATGTTCCCTATAATGAAATCATTCTTATTTTAATGTCAAATTAGAGTGTTGACCCCCAATTTCACGGTCCACTGAACATAGAAAATGCGGGCATCAATGTACTATGGACACGTTCTTCTTTCCATTATATTTGATGTAAGGAAATATTTTATGATGTACATGTCAGTCCTGCAGTTAAATTTGACATTGACCACATTGTCATGGCTAATTGCTCGGTGTTTGGTTTTTATGAGCTTAAACTTATGATCCACAAAATAAGCCTGATGTGCCTACATCATTTTTTGTGAGTGTAAACGAACAAGTTGAAAATGGCAAGACTTTACTGCAAGAAAATAAGATGGGAGAGTATATACATGCACTTCAATTGGTAATTGCAAGACATTCTATCAAAGGCATACAATTTTGAATGAATAAAATTTATTAAAGATGCATGCAAAATTGGGAAAATGTGAAGAACTTTAACTTCATTTTCATATTAAAATCCAACGAAAAAGTACACGGCCATTACATAGACTGGTAAGTATTTGATAAAAGAAGTTTTACAAACTGAGAGTTCCCTAGCTGGTGTTTGATCACTGTGAATTGAATTGTTCTTTTGGAGGCAGACATACAAGCACGAAGATGATGAGATTCCAATTGCTTTTTGTTAGGATTTTTTTTTTATTAGGAACTATTATATTTCCCCTGATAAAACGGTAAATGTATAATAGGCTATTAAGACAGTAAATCGATCTTATTTTGAAAGTTTAAAATGTTTACATTTTCCCCATTTCTACAATCATTGAAGTTCAAACTAGAACTTTGTATTTGTTTTACATGAGAAGCATTTAAACCCCTAAGTTTAAATAAAAAAAAAAATTTTGTTATTCACACTAAGAAAATCAATTTAGAACCCCATTTCCTAACCAGGTACAAAAAAGTAGCAGAGCCGTAACTAAAACTTGGATTATCTTGACAAGATTATTTTTTTGAACTTTTACGGTAATGACAAAAACAAAACAAATGTGTCGTGTGCAAAACCCTAAAGATTCTGACGGGCCGAGTTCACTTGAAACTCTCGAGTTAACTTTACTTTCTCGGGTTTCAACAATACGATTTTACTTGAACCACTCGAGTTAACCCCTCGTACTCTGGTTCCAACCCTCACCGAGCCAGGGTTAAACTCAGAAACTCTTGAATGACGTCAAACCAATGAGAATATTTTATTTTTTATGCTTGGTCAGGGCCTTACCCTAGCGATACTTCGAGTTGTTCCGAATATCAACTCCAGTGCGTTCACGTGATAATCTATTAACTCTGAAGTCGATTGTAGAGTTTCAAGTAAACTCAGTCACGGGGAAACAAATCGGAAGGTCGACGGGTGAAGTTGTCAGAGTTCAAGCTGGTCATTTTGAACATGAAATCAATATGGACTGAATTTTTGTTTTAATATTTGACAATTACTCTGAAGTAAGGAGTGAAGTATTTAGTATAATGAAAGCAGTCGGACGTGTGTGTGTGATGGAAGGATGGTCAGAGACAGAGCAGTGTTGATCTCAGAATGAAAATGATGTTACAATAAATTAATAATATTGTCTTTTGTTTACGCATCTTTGCTTTTTCTGTTTTGATTTTGTCTTTTTTTTCCTGTGGAAGCAGGTGCAGATTAATCATGTTGAGAGGAAAACAATTTATTTTAATTGAATTTATCTCACTCCATTTATAGAAGAGGGCACAAGCTAGACTTACCTAATACTATTATTGCATTGCTATAAAACGTGTCTCAGTATTGATATCGTTTTTTTTTTAATTTCCTGACTTTTGCCCTCTCATGCCGATATCTTGATGTAGAGACAGAAGAATCCTCCCCATCAAGCGTTGCACCGTAAAATAAGTTCGGATTCTGCTCCGTGTTTGATTTCTCCGGCAAGAAGACCAGCTCTCCACAAAAAGTACAAACTGAATTGGATAGAAAATAATCGATGTCTAACAATAACCGTTTTCCAGTTCTCGTTTTTCTTTATATTGTTTTTATTTGTTGCCGCGAGTGACAACGTTTGTTTTGACTTCGAACAAAAACGTCCATTGAGACGACCCCTGTCAGCCATGATTTCTGAATCCAATTGCACGCGCTCGGCGTTGAAAACATGCTTTAAAATGTGCGCAGTGTTAAAGGGCCGAGCCACCTTAATCAACAGATTATCAAACAGAAACATTAAGAAATAAAAAATTACAAGAATGTTGGATATACAAAATACTGAGACACGTTTTATAGCAATGCAAATTCACACTTGGTATAACAGTCATATTCAGGAATAGGAAAATGATTGTATTGAAAGGCAGTTTTATTTTATTTTTATTTATTTGGAGAACAAACGATAAGACAACACATTTTTAACTGAAACCATAACAGAAACATCAAAAATAAATAATTTAATGTTGGGTGTATAAAATACCGAGACACATATAGTTATACTCAGTATAAGACATAATCTTTCCTCCTCGTAACTTTGTTTGAGCAGATTCTGCGCAAGAAGCACATTCCAGTATATAAGGTGTATACTATGGCGTGAAAATGCACAATCATGACGTATCAATTGAGAATTGTAAACACTTTACGACAGAGCAGAGGATATGTTACTGCTGAGTAATATGCAATAGGTAATTGGGAAGTAAATATAATCCCAATGTCATTGATTTTAGTGTGAAGTCGTCCATCTGTGTCAACATTGAGAAAAGATCATGGTATGAATCAGTTCTTCTTGTGTCACTGGTATTCTTATTTTCAAGTTCACTGGGACATATGAGATGCAAGTAATGACTGAAATATGGGTTATTCAGTGACAGGACATTGTATTGTTTAAACTAAAAAGATCTGAAATTAAAATTGTTAAAATTAAAGAATTTTGCAAGGTGCTTTTTTTATTTGTCTGTAAGAAGATTCCGAATGAATTCTGCTTTAAAATTTATACGAGTACATAAACAAGTCGGCCAGAAGCGGTGAAAAATTTATACCCATTGGAAGGCCGACTTCCTGTTGAAATATCAATCCTTTGAGCTCAACACATATATTGCCGATGAAAAGTCCAGCATTTTAATGTTATCACTGTATAGAATCAGTATGGCTCTTCAGAAAAAAGGATTATTATAACCCAAAACAAGAAATTTTTATCTACGATGCCCACTTTTATAGAAAAAGCTATGTTAAATGAAATGTGAAGTCAATTTTTCAATTGAGCATGTTGAATTGTATTGAAAGCGTAGAAAATCAAAGATCTTAATGTTGCTGAAATATTGAAGAGATTGTGATCTGAGATTTAGCAGATCTTTAGAACTTTTTGAGATTCCACTTCTGATTGACACAACTAGTTGATATATCCCATCACAATATTTTTGCAGGCCTTCTTTTACTGTAGAAAGAATAGTAGTCAAAACTTTAGACAACTTTTTAGCCTAACATCTTAATGATCCAGCTATGTATCGTTCTTTATACGGAGTTTTGTGAAGTTTTGGTATCCTTTAAATATTAAAAGTTCGTTACCTTGCACACGAAATTTCTTTACAACTTATGTATTGCTGCTTTTAAAATTAATTCTCTGTACTTAAGCAAAGCTTGAAAAAGGTAAAAATGTTTGTCTTTAGAAGAAGAGTTTAAGAAAGTTCGCAAACTGAAGTTGATGCTGCTGCAAGGAGCTACAATCAGAGGCTTGAAAAGATTGGAATAGGTCAATAAGTTGCAATTTTTAGTGAAAATGATTTGTTCATGATATTGATATCCATTTTGATGAGGCTGGTGGGTGGCATGATAATTATTACTATTATGAAATGGGTTCACCACATTTGTTCTACTACGTGGGAATACATGTCCGGCATTAATATGAGAGCCAAATGAAGAGACTATTGATTTGTTCTCAGTGTTTTTAACAAAGATTATGTTGCAATTCAGCATACAGGAGATACAAACAAATTTTAAAGTAGGCAAAACGCGGGTCTTGCGTATCAAAATATAAGTCTGGTATCTTTGATAACTATTTACACCACTGTGTCGATGGTAATGCTGGTGGACGTTTCGTCTCCATGGTTACACCAGCCTAGTCATCAGCACTTTTGTGTTGACATGCATATCAATTACAACTTAATTTAATCACAACTATGAAGTGATTAAGGTTTTACTCAGTTTAACAACTACAATTACGTAAAACGTCTTTACTTTGGAAAATTCACGAAAAGGGATCGTTTCATGCAAATCAAGATACATGTACATTCATTTTTCCAACAATGAGCAAGCCCAGCAAGTTGGTCGCAACCAACAAACGACTTTTCGGACAAGTAGATACCGTAACAACAACAAACCCATTCATTTGTCAGCCAAGCCTACTTAATAGGGCATTAACATGTGTCAACACCAATGGCTAAAGCTTACACAGGGTACGTTTCTTTCTACCAGGTGTACAATGGTTTAATAGGACAGCTCAAGGTGTTCCAAAAAGTGAAGTTGAAACATGCATAGAAAAGTCACAGGGCAAGTGTAACATGTTTATAGGGACAAGTACTTCATTATATATCCGAGCAAAACACACAACAAATTAATGTCTTCGAAATTTTTAAAAAGGAATTTCTTCAATATCATGAAATATTGATAAAAAAAAGAAGACACATATGAAAACTTCCATAATCTGGTTACAGTACAGCAAAAATTAAATTATCTTCATGAATTAGAATTTATAATATATCATGTTATCTTATTTCTATTAAGTTGCATGTATGTCATTATAACTATATATATTGTGAACTAACAAATAATAAACAATTATCACTGAAATGATATAAACTAACGTTAACGAGGCCGGGATAAGGTTCTGGTACTTTATGTATCTCTAACAAGTGTAAAATTCAAATAAAATAATATTACACGGGGGAAAAAAATAGTACTTTACTTCCCAACAATATTTACCGACTTATTCATGTTATTCCAAACTACAGCACTGGGACATGTGGTGCTGGGAGATTTCAGATCTTCCAAAAGAAGACCCAGACTCTGTAAATATTTGTTGGCACAAGCAAAGAAGCCAAACGATGTATTAGCTGATAATACATATACAGTACTATGTTTTCAACACAAAACATTGAAATGACAAGAAAAGATGTACTTCACTATGCTAGAAATGCTGAAATTTAATTATTCCGGGCTTTGTTTTACTCACTTCCTATCATTAATCAGGACCTTGCAAACGACCGATACCCTTTCTCAGAGTTTTCTAAGGCATTATCAAACTGACTTATAGGGAATCAGAGGGGTCAGTATATAAGCTATGGTCGTCCAACTTCCAACTCTACAACCGTTTAACAGAGAGACATCTACAAGAATCCTTAGTAAATAAAATATTTCGTCATTTTTGCCACACAAGGATGAAAAATAATCATCAATGCACTATTCTACATCAAAAGTATGACTGTCAGATTGGTTCTCTTTGTTCCATTCTGTAAGAAATAACTGAAAGTGTTATCTATTTAAGAAATCTGCGATTTTGTGCTGTTGATTTGTTTTTAGAATTTTTTAAATACCCAAAGTGACTGAAAAAAAAACCCACAACAGCGACTTATAAAATAGTTGGTATCCGCCTATTCATATTAGTGGTCATTTATTGTCGTTGACATGAACAACGAAAAACAACACTTGTAAGTGTTGAATAAAATAGTAGTTGAATGTATCTTTACTTTTATTCACAAAGCCTCCGTTAATTAGCGGACCTGTTAAGTTAGCGGAGATTATAACGAGTGTCTGGAAAAGTGGGGGGGGGGGGGGGGGGGGGGGGGGTCTGTTGTTCTGTAAACATTTAATTTTCACCCTTTTTTTTTAACTTCCAAAAATTAACCCCTTTTTTCTCTAATCTTAATTTTTTAAGGGCATTCTTCTTTAATCATTTAACCCCATCTAAACTCTCTATAACGGGGAATTTTAACGTGGTCTTGTATTCACAAGCGTCTCCGTTAACGCTGATTAAGGCTGAGTTAGCATGCAAATTAGATATGATAGATGAAACATTACTTTTCATTGGATGCCATATCGATTGCTCATTTAAATAAATTAAATTATTTCATACGACATACTTTTTTTCTTCTTTCTTGATTTTCCTTTGAAGAATTCCTTCAAAATTTATATCAATGCCGCGATTCAAGGAAGATTACTTGAATATACATGAAAGCATAGAGAAATTAAATATTTAAACACAATTCGCATTACTTACGGAAGCTCATCTTCCTTCCTCGAATGAAAAAATATTTATCAAGATCTTGACGTTACAACTTCGGGTAAGTTCAGCATGATGCCTTGAAGTGATCTTGAATTTCCTTGCTTAATATAAGAATATAATATTTACTACTTCTATAGCTGGATGGTACAATAAATATTATTAACAAGTTAAAGTTTTGATGAACAGCTCGGGTTCAATTTTCTCTTTTGCTATACGAATTGATACATGCATGAACACGCAAAAAAAGTCACTTTTTATGCAATTTCTCACGTTATTTTCGTTTATGACGTTATTGTATAAATTGACGTCACATTTTTAAAAACCGGTCGGGAAAAAGATGAAGAACGAAAATGACAGAAAGAGAAAGCTTTTCGGAAAAGGAGGTGGATGTTCTCACGGTGTCAATCAGACACACTTTTTTCACAATTTAGTGACACTTTGACAAACAAACAACCAAGAAAGAAATCGGCGTGGTTTGAGGTTCAAAACTCCGTAAACGCCACATCTATAAAAGAGGGCAGTAAGTGTAAAACGGGACAGTAACCTGACAGGCGGGGGTGAAAGAAGTGTGGACCCTCTGTCTTCTGTTGAAGAAGCAGTGGTGTCTCTAAAAGAGAAGGAGAAGAGAAAACATATGGTATAAGCGAAGGACTCGATTGTTTCCAGCAACAGACAGCCGAGGTTCGTATATTTCACTTTACAATTTTTTTTTCTTTCTGAAAGGCTAGTGTAAAAAGCGTGCGCTACGAAAGGCTATAAGGTCTTAAATCTTCTCAATTTATTATTTGGAGATGCAATACTGCTATCGATAACAGGAAATACAAAAAAGTAACATGATAGACACTGGTACGGTTTTATATCATTAACATACATTCCTGTTAAAAATAAAGTAAAGACAAAATTAATCCAACATGTTCGGTTTATTTGAAAGAGAAAAAACGATGAACATTTAGTCTATGAATAACTATCTATGCCTTGTATAACTGGTGATTGTTTTTATTACAATTGAACACCAATTTTTAGAGACATTTTTCATCACATACTGAAAATATATATAAGTTTTTACAATTAAAACCATCTTATTGGCTATGAAAAACAAGCTTAACATTATGTCGAAACCTTTAAAATAAAACCCGAAATATCTTTAAAACATGTAGAGACAAAATGTTGCACCCATATAAAAAATGTTTCAATATATTCTTGTATGACATTATCAAGATGGAATCTTTTTGTATGTTGTTCCAAAAGTACTGTTTGGTTTTGATTTGTTTATGCGATACTGTTTATTTAACTATACGTTTGATAAGTTTTTGTAACTGGTTCTTCTTGCTGTTGCTTTTTCTAAAATCTCATTAAAGTAGTTGAATCGTGTTCACCCATCAATATATCATTGTTTGTCTGAAATAATGCAAATACAACGAATTTGTACAAATAATGGTTCACGCAGGAGACATGTACACGGATATTAACGTTTCTGTACATGACGTCTTCATAACGGGGAAAACTTTGGAGCAGAAAGATAGAAATTTGAAGCGACGGTCGGTCTACATTCACAGAAAGAGAGGTGGGTGCCCTCATTTTGAAAGTGCATCAGAATTCTGACGTAAGTTTCCTTTTTTTAAATTTAGTGACACAGTCAATAATACAAATAAAAAATGGCATAGTACAAAAAAACCTCTGTCAACGCAACTTCGGTTGTCCCTAGACCAAATTGCGGTTAGGAAGAAATGTAATGATGTAAAGAGACTATAAAGAAAGGTGCAGCATTGGTCAGGAAAGATCAAAGTCTTAGTGGAGGTGCGGAGAGTAAAATAGCACCGCTGACAACTACTGAAGAAATTGTAGTTTCGCTGATTGGGGGAAGAGAAAATTTACGGTTTTCAAGATGTAATATATGCCTTTCAATAGCAGTTTTAGGTAGATTCATAGATTCTATAACGTTAATCAATCCATAAAAATATATCTCAGTTGTAATATAATGGCGTATTTGGTTTGCTTTTACACTAAAGTCTTTGAAATGTCGATACTATTACATAAATTACAATATTGACTCGGTGGTATATGCGTTTGCACCACTACCACGTTAACTATACGTGTCATGTTACCAAATTTCTTATGCATTGTCATTTAATCTTATCATTCTGATGACTACAGAAAACCAACTTATTTTCGCGGATACTTAATTTTGCATTTTGTCTTCTTTAGTTTACTTATCGGCTATTTAAATTCACGATTTACTAAAATAATGTCTTGATGTAGTTTAATAAGATAAGCGCCAAGATTTACATATTCGCGACGATTTATTTTCGCGTTATTTTTCTACTCGCGAACAATGGAATTTAGGTTAATAGACTTAAATTCAGTTATCGTTGGGGCCTCTGTCAGATAGTGTTTCATTTTTTTTTAGCTTTACCAATATGAGTGACGTAATATTCTGTGACGTAATTAAGTCTTTTACAGAAATTCCAATGAAGCAAGCTGTATATTTTTAATTGTTAGCGGAAAATTTGTAACCCGCCCTACCACTTCTTTTTGTGTGAGATACTGCTCTTTTGCATTTATTTTTCAGATTTCTGTCCGTGGCAGTGGTAATCCAGATTAGACATGGATGATCTTGACTCGTTTGCTGTTCAGACTAAAGACTTGATTTGAACTTTAAGCTTCATAAATAGATTTCAAGTAAATGGCAGAATTCGCTGCATAGAATCTTAATTTTAACTATGACATTTTAGGTTTTTGGATAATACAGACTACACTTGTGTATCCCACGGTGTTTTCTAAATTTAAAGCACCCGTGTATCCCACGGTGCACCTTTACATTTTAATATATCTATCTATCTATCTATCTACAAGGTTGCCATATTATCTTCGGGTAACCAATTATTTATCTATCTACATATACATCTATCTATCTATATATATAATCTATATTATATGAATCTATATTATGAATAAAGGCTGTGGCAAGATATCGCCAATCCATAAATGCATTTTGTTTCAATGGTACCATCTGAGATAATAAGTTGGTTTACAGTATATATCTGACTGTTTTTACGACTCTCTCATCTCACTTTTCTTACGACTTTCTTATTTCACGTTTCTTAGGACTCTCTTAACTCACGGTTCTTACGACTCTCTCATTTCACGTTTCTTACGACTCTTTCATCTCTCATTTCTTAGGACTCTCTTATCTCGTGTTTCAGTTGTTATCTTAGAGTTCGTGTCTGCGTTTGTTGCATTGTTTTCGTTTATGAAGATGTTGTATAAATTGATGTCACATTTTTAAAAACCGGTCGGGAAAAAGATGAAAAACGAAAATGACAGAAAGAGAAAGCCAAGTTTTTCACAAAAGGAAGTGGATGTTCAATCAGACACACTTTTTTCACAATTTAGTGACACTTTGACAAACAAAAAGAAAAAAATCGGTATGGTTTGAGGTTCAAAACTCCGTAAATGCCACATCTATGTGTATAGGAATGTGGATGAAATCAAGAAAAAATGGGACGACGTCAAGAGAAACACAAAAAAAGAGGGCAGTAAGTGTAAGACGGGACAGAAACCTGACAGGCGGGGTGAAAGCAGTGTGGAGCCTCTGTCTTCAGTTGAAGAAGCTGTGGTGTCTCTAATAGGAGAAGAGAAAATATATGGTACAAGTGAAGGACTCGATTGTTTCCAGCAACAGACAGCCGAAGTTTGAATATTTCACTTTACAATTTTATTTCTTCTGAAAGGCTAGTGTAAAAAGCGTGCGCTCCGAATGGTTATAAGGTCTTAAATCTTCTCAATTTATTATTTGGAGACGCAATACTGCTATCGATAACAGGATATACAAAAAAGTAACATGATAGACATTGATACGGTTTTATATCATTAACATATTTTCATGTTAAAAATAAAGTAAAGACAAAAGTAATCCAACATCTAACAGGCGAGTTAATATACTTGATGTTCGGTTTATTTGAAAGAGAAAAAACGATGAACACTATGAATAACTATCTATGACTTGTATAACTGGTGATTTTTTTTTATTACAATTGAACACCAATTTTAAGAGACATTTTTCATCACATAATGAAAATATATATAAGTTTTTACAATTGGAAACCATCTTATTGGCAATGAAAAACAAGCTTTACATTATGTCGAAACCTTCAAAATAAAACCCGAAATATCTTTAAAACACGGAGAGACAAAATGTTGTACCCATATCAAAAAATGTTTCAATATATTCCTGTATGACATTATCAAGATTGAATCTTTTTATGTTGTTCCAAAAGTACTGTTTGGTTTTGATTTATTTATGCGATACTGTTTATTTAACTTTGAGTTTGATAAGTTTTTGTAACTGGTTCTTCTTGCTGTTGCTTTTTCTAAAATCTCATAATGGTAGTTGATTCGTGTTCACCCTTCAATATATCATTGTTTGTCTGAAATAGTGCAAATACAACGAATTTGTACAAATAATGGTTCACGCAGGAGACATGTACACGGATATTAACGTTTCTGTACATGACGTCTTCATTACGGGGAAAACTTTGGAGCAGAAAGATAGAAATTTGAAGCGATTGTCTACATTCACAGAAAGAGAGGCGAGTGCCCTCATTTTGAAAGTGCATCAGAATTCTGACGTAAGTTTCCTTTTTTTAAGTTTAGTGACACAGTCAATAATACAAATAAAAAAAAGGGCATAGTACAAACAAACCTCTGTCAACGCAACTCTGTTGTCCCTAAACCAAATTGCGGTTAGGAAGAAATATGATGATGTAAAGAGACTACAAAGAAAGGTGCAGCATTGGTCAGGAAAGACCAAAGTCTTAGTGGAGGTGCGGAGAGTAATAAAGCACCGCTGACAACTACTGAAGAAATTGTAGTTTCGCTGATTGGGGAAGAGAAAATTTACGGTTTTCAAGATGAAATATATGCCTTTCAATAGCAGTTTTAGGTAGATTCATAGATTCTATAACATTAATCAATCCATAAAAATATATCTCAGTTGTAATATAATGGCGTATTTGGTTGCTTTTACACTAAAGTCTTTGAAATCTCGATACTATTACATATACAATATTGACTCAGTGGTATATGCGTTTGCACCACTACCACGTTAACTATACGTGTCATGTTATCAAATGTCTTATGCATTGTCATTTAATCTTATCATTCTCATGACTTCAGAAAACCAACTTATTTTCGCAGATACTTAATTTTGCATTCTGCTCTTTTTAGTTCACTTAGCGGCTATTTAAATTCGCGATTTAATAAAAAAAAATAATGTCTTGATGTAGTTTAATAAGATAAGCGCCAAGATTGACATATTCGCGAGGATTTATTTTGGCGTTATTTTTCTACTCGCGAACAATGGAATTTAAGTTAATAGACTTAAATTCAGTTATCGATGGGCCTCTGTCAGATAGTTTTTCATTTTTTCAGCTTTACCAATATGAGTAACGTAATATTCTGTGACGTAATTAAGTCTTTTACAGAAATTCCAATGAAGCAAGCTGTATATTTTTAATTGTTAGCGGAAAATTTGTAACCCGCCCTCCCACTTCTTTTTGTGTGAGATACTGCTCTTTTGCATTTATTTTTCAGGTTTCTGTCCGTGGCAGTGGTAATCCAAATTAGACAAGGATGATCTTGACTAGTTTGCTGTTCAGACTAAAGACTTTATTTGAACTTTAAGCTTCATAAATAGATTCCCAGTAAATGGCAGAATCGCTGCATATAATCTTAATTTTAACTATGACATTTTAGGTTTTTGGATAATACAGACTACACTTGTGTATCCCACGGTGTTTTCTAAATTTGAAGCACCCGTGTATCCCACGGTGTTTTCTAAATTTGAAGCACCCGTGTATCCCACGGTGTTTCTAAATTTGAAGCACCCGTGTATCCCACGGTGTTTTCTAAATTTGAAGAACCCGTGCTTCCCACGGTGCACCTTTACATTTTAATATATCTATCTATCTACAAGGTTGCCATATTATCTTCTACATATACATCTATCTATCTATCTATCTATCTATCTATCTATCTATCTCTATATATATATATATATTTATATTATATGAATCTATATTATGAATAAAAGCTGTGGCAAGATATCGCCAATCCATATATGCATTTTGTTTTAATGGTACCATCTGAGATAATAAAATGGTTTACAGAATATATCTGACCGTTTTTACGACTCTCTTATCTCATGTTTCATACGATTCCCTCATCTCATGTTTCATACGACTCTCTCATCTCACTTTTCTTACGACTTTCTTATTTCACGTTTCTTAGAACTCTCTTAACTCACGGTTCTTAGGACTCTCTCATCTCACGTTTCTTACGATTCTTTCATCTCTCATTTCTTATGACTCTCTTATCTCGTGTTTCAGTTGTTATCTTAGAGTTCGTGTCTGCGTTTGTTGCATTGTTTTCGTTTATGAAGTTGTTGTATAAATTGACGTCACATTTTTAAAAACCGGTTGGAAAAAAGATGAAAAACGAAAATGACAGAAAGAGAAAGCCAAGTTTTTCACAAAAGGAAGTGGATGTTCAATCAGACACACTTTTTTTTCCACAATTAAGTGAAACTTTGACAAACAAAAAGAAAAAATTGGTATGGTTTGAGGTTCAAAACTCCGTAATCGCCACATCTATCGTGTATAGGAATGTGGATGAAATCAAGAAAAAATGGGACGACGTCAAGAGAAACACAAAAAAAGAGGGCAGTAAGTGTAAGACGTGACAGAAACCTGACAGGCGGGGGTGAAAGCAGTGTGGAGCCTCTGTCTTCAGTTGAAGAAGCTGTGGTGTCTCTAATAGGAGAAGAGAAAATATATGGTATAAGCGAAGGACTCGATTGTTTCCAGCAACAGACAGCCGAAGTTTGAATATTTCACTTTACAATTTTATTTCTTCTGAAAGGCTAGTGTAAAAAGCGTGCGCTCCGAATGGTTATAAGGTCTTAAATCTTCTCAATTTATTATTTGGAGACGCAATACTGCTATCGATAACAGGATATACAAAAAAGTTACATTATAGACATTGATACGGTTTTATAGCATTAACATATTTTCTTGTTAAAAATAAAGTAAAGACAAAAGTAAGGCAACATCCAACAGGCGAGTTAATATATTTGATGTTCGGTTTATTTGAAAGAGAAAAAACGATGAACACTATAAATAACTATCTATGACTTATATTGCTGGTGATTGTTTTTATTACAATTGAACACCAATTTTTAGAGACATTTCTCATCACATAATGAAAATATATATAAGTTTTTACAATTGAAAACCATCTTATTGGCTATGAAAAACAAGCTTAACATTATGTCGAAACCTTCAAAATAAAACCCGAAATATCTTTAAAACACGGAGAGACAAAATGTTGTACCCATATCAAAAAATGTTTCAATATATTCCTGTATGACATTATCAAGATTGAATCTTTTTATGTTGTTCAAAAAGTACTGTTTGTTTTTGATTTGTTTATGTGATACTGTTTATTTAATTTTGAGTTTGATACGTTTTTGTAACTGGTTTTTCTTGCTGTTGCTTTTTCTAAAATCTCATAACAGTAGTTGATTCGTGTTCACCCTTCAATACATCATTGTTTCGTCTGAAATAATGCAAATACGACGAATTTGTACAAATAATGGTTCACGCAGTAATATTGCACCGCTTACGTTTTTGTAACTGGTTTTTCTTGCTGTTGCTTTTTCTAAAATCTCATAATAGTAGTTGAGTCGTGTTCACCCTTCAATACATCATTGTTTCGTCTGAAATAATGCAAATACGACGAATTTGTACAAATAATGGTTCACGCAGTAATATTGCACCGCTGACAACTACTGAAGAAATTGTAGTTTCGCTGATTGGGGAAGAGAAAACTTACGGTTTTCAAGATGAAATATATGCCTTTCAACAGCAGTTTCAGGTAGATTCATAGATTCTATAACATTAATCAATCCATAAAAATATATCTCAGTTGTAATATAATGGCGTATTTAGTTTGCTTTTACACTAAAGTCTTTGAAATCTCAATAACATTACATATACAATTTTGACTCGGTGGTATATGCGTTTGCACCACTATCACGTTTACTATACGTGTCATGTTACCAAATTTCTTATCATTTTCATAACTTCAGAAAACCAACCAAACCAATTCTGCGTACTGAAATTGTTTTTTATTCTAATAACGTGTTTAAGAGTTCTTATATTTGTCTTTATCAATATTACTTTTACTGTTTGGTCTATTTTTGATGATAGCCATATTACGTGGGTCTGTACTTATGCATCCCGTCATTGTGTTGATTGTATTATCTTTCATTTTTGTTTTGATTATGTGAAGTTTTTGTGTTTGTTTGATACTTATGACGTTAGTCTGTACTTGAAAACATCCCGCTATAGTGTTATTGTTCTATTTTTTTTTTTGTATGTGGTCTTTCATATTTGCTAATGCTTCGTTTATGCCTTTTTGTGTTTCTTGTATACATAAGGACGTGGCTCTTTCTTTTTTTAAGAAATACACAATGAGCATATAGACAAGCGACAAGAAGGAAAGGTAAACTTCTAATTTACATGCTGCAGAGGATATGCCTAAAAGAGCAATATAAGAATAGCGAAAGATATCAAAGCAATCACTCATAAATATAAATCAAACTGACAACGCTATGGCTAACATTGAAAAAGACAAACAAACAACAGCACACACGATACAACATAGAAAACTAAAGAATAAACAACACGAACCCCACCAAAAAACATGGGGTGATCTCAGGTGTTCCGGAAGGGTAATAAACAATATTCTTTACATACTTTGAACATCAAAATTATGTATATCTCTACTTGTGTGACGTTTACATTCGAACTTCATATGCGCGATTCTGCGTCAGAGTTTATGTTAATCTACCCATTCAGTCCTAGTACTTATAAATCTTCCATAGTTTAATGGTGAAATTGACATACACAAATTAAATTCAAAGATAAAAAATTAATAATGAATGAGGTTGTAAAATTTGATATATGCCTTTTTTGTGCATCTTTGTTAAACATTTGTTTGTTTAAATTATGATGAAGATACTTGAGGTACTTATACATATTGTTATTGTGCTATTGTAAAACATGTTTGTATGCTTGTCTTTTATTTTTGCTTCGTTCTTTGTCTATATGCCCTGTTATGTTTCTTCAATATATATATATATATGACGTGGCTATGTACTTATACATCCCTTCATTGTGTTATTGGTAAATTTGTATATTCTTGTCTTAATATTTGCAAATATGCTTGGTCTGCCATCGGTATGCCATATTGTGCTTCTTTGTACCATATTTGTTTAGCTAGCTATAAAACAAGGTTCAATCTACCATTTTCTACATACTACTGGAGAAATGAGAACATTTCTTGGTATAATATTACCTAATGTGTTAAAATCCTAACGGACTATTGATATTATCCTTGTGACATATTACTCCGAAAAAGTATTGAAAAGGGATTACTTCATGCAATTCATGAGACACATTCATTTCAAAACTACAACACTGGGGCATGTCGTTCTGGGAGATTAAATATAAAAGTTCTTCCAATAGTTATCAAAGGTACCAGGATTATAATCTAGTATGCTAGACGCGCGTTTCGTCTACATAAGACTCATCAGTGACGCTCATATCAAAATATTTATAAAGCCAAACAAATAGAAAGTTGAAGAGCATTGAGGAACCAAAATTCCAAAAAGTTGTGCCAAATACGGCCAAGGTAATCTATGCCTGGGATAAGAAAATCCTTAGTGTTTCGAAAAATTCAAAGATTGGTATTAAAACAGGAAATTTATAAAAATGACCACATTATTGATATTCATGTCAACACCGAAGTGTTGACTACTGCGCTGGTGATACCCTCTTACCCTATGGGACGAAACGTCCACCACCCAGTGGTGTAAATAGTTATCAAAGGTACCAGGATGATAATTTAGTACGCAAGACAAGCGTTCTAAGGATATCACGAGGAAAAATCCGGACGGCGAAAATATTCGTTATCACAAGAAGTTCAGACTAAAAGATTCAAAGGTGCATTACAGAGAAATGTGCAGCAAGTAACGACGTTGGTCTGTTATGATACATTGTCCATGTTGGGGTTAATATGGCAGACCAGTACATACAGTGCTATGTTTTTATCAACATAAAACATTGAAAGGACAAAAAAGGGCGTTGTTACTTTGACCCAATTGACGACAGTCTTGCATAGAGACATCTGCAAGGTTGTTTTGAAAATAGGTGTCATGTCTGCAACATCAGGGTAAAAACAATCAGCAAGACAATTGTAGAAACAATGGTATGACTGCCTAGAATTGGCAAACATATCTGTCTAAAACATTATTTTACTGATATCTAATTAGTTATTGTTAATGTTATCTATTAAAAAAATCAACTGAGACATATTTGAGTGAATTCACTACCGTTTTAATATGTGAACCTATTTCTTTAAAAACTTAAAACGATAAAATGACTGATAAGACATAGTATTTTATTTGGCTTTTTTACTTTTTATTTGTTCCAGATGTTACAGATGAGTATTTCATCCAATACTTACATCTCATATATCCCAGCGAACTTGAAATTAAGGATACTACTGATACTAGAAGGACTGCTTCATACCTTGATCTTTTCCTCAATATTGACGCAGATGGACGACTCCACACGAAAATCTATGATAAACGGGACGATTTCAACTTCTTTGACCAAACTAGATAAGGACATTTTTACCACATGGTAGGTTGTGGTTTGTCATTACGTCGTCTAATCGTTTAATCAACACGGCGGGTGCCACATGTGGAGCAGGATCTGCTTACCCTTCCGGAGCACCTGAGATCACCCCTAGTTTTTGGTGGGGTTCGTGTTGTTTATTCTTTAGTTTTCTATGTTGTGTGTTGTTTTTCTGTTTGTCTTTTTCATTTTTAGCCATGGCGTTGTCAGTTTGTTTTAGATTTATGAGTTTGACTGTCCCTTTGGTATCTTTCGTCCCTCTTTTAATTACCGAACGTGACTTATTCCCGATTGTGACTGTTTTGCTGAGTGTGAATTCGCATTACTATAAGACGTGTTACGGTACTTATCTATCCCAAATTCATGTATTTAGTTTGATGTTATATTTGTAATTTTCATCGGATTTTGTCAAATTGGTTGACGTCTTTTCTATTAAATTCATGTGTTATGGTAAAGAAAATTAATCACCGCCTTCATTTATTAGTTTTGATTTTGTTCAACGTAATCTGTACGATTTTTATGTTTGAAGTTAGATTCAAAACAAGCCGGACATATATATAACATAGTTAATTGCTATTGATTAGTATAGCAATGTGCATTGTGTTTAAATGTAATATCAGTATTTAGTTATATTATAATCTTAATTCAATCCTTTTTTTTCAAATATGACGTCATATTTGTGCTGTTTCAGAAATTCAAATGTCTGCATGACGTAATATTGTACCTTTTCAACACTTCGTATGTGACGTCATGGTTATGACTTTTTGTGTTCAGGCCTGGTTTGTCACTGAGTCAGGTGTGTCTTTTTTCTGTGTTGGTCTTCAATGCATTATGTATTATGGTTTTGTTTTCTGTAATTAGTTAACGTCATTTTGATCATGTAAATCTTTTATATTCATTTGATAAAATTTACTGTTTGCAATAGCATAAATTGTTCTATATAATGAGGATGTTCTTATCACAAGCAAAAACCCCTAGCCGTATTTTGCACAACCTTTTTCAACTTTTGATCCTCAGTGCTGTACAATTTTGTCCTTTTTTTTAAAATTCGATTTTTATTATCTGGGCGTCACTGGTAAGTCTTGTTTGGACGAGGCGCGTTTTTGACGTAATGAATTTTAAACCTGATGCCTTTTTTTTTTTTATCTATTATTCATGTAGTTCTATGCCTAATACGTTCTGCTATTTATTTGTATTGTAGTCCTGTATTATTATGTTGTCATTTTAATGTTATATTTAACAATGCCATCAAAGTGAGAGGTTTGGCATGCCACAAAACCAGGTTCAACCCACCATTTTTTTCTTCAAAAATGTCCTGTACCAAGTCAGGAAAATGGCCATTGTTATATCATAGTTCGTTTCTGTGTGTGTAACATTTTTACGTTGTGTCGTTTGTTTTCTCCTATTTTTGAGTGTGAATTCACATTACTATAAGACGTGTCACGGTACTTTTCTATCCCAAATTCATGTATTTGGTTTTGATGTTATATTGGTTATTCTCATCGGATGTTGCCTAATGCTTAGTCCGTTGCTGTGTGTGTTACATTTTAATGTTGTGTCGTTGTTCTCTAATATTTAATGCGTTTCCCTCAGTTTTAGTTTGTTACCCCGATTTTGTTTTTTGTCCATAGATTTATGAGTTTTGAACAACGGTATACTACTGTTGCCTTTATTTAGGCAAGTCACTTTCCTGGGAGTAATGATTTTAATTTATATATATAAATAATGTTTTGGCAGCCCAACTCACAAAACAATCACCAATGATCGTCACGATAGGCGTTAGCGTTCATAAGAAAGGCGATCACATTTGTTTTTTGACAGCCATTGCAGGAGTGAGACTGGACTGTGTGCCTTTGAGTACTGGAAAGGCGTTCACAGTTCCATTTGCTAACATCAATCAAATTGCAGAAAAATAAGAAATGGAATACAGAACAAGCAACGAATATCAGGCAGCCAATACTCATTCCCTGCACTGGATTCATCAACAGGGACAGAGGTGATAGATGCCCTGGAAAACGCCTTGAGTACTGGAGTAAAGAATGGCGTTCATTAGCTGAACTAGTATATGTATTTGTTTAGGGGCCAGCTAAAGGACTCCTCCGGATGCGGGAATTTCTCGCTGCATCGAAGACCTGTTGGTGACCTTCTGCTGTCGGCTGTTCTATGGTTGGGTTGTTGTCTCTTTGACACATTCCTCATTTCCATTCTCAACTTTATTTAGTACTAAATTAGTCAGAAGTATTTACCCCAGAGGAGCGACAACATTATTAATGAGATAAGTTGACCGTTTGTCTTATATTTCAGTGAAAGATTATAAACGCGTAAGGTTTCTCGCTTACTTTTGCTGCAAGTCACAGGCTCAAAAAAATTGGCGATAAATTGTTAAAAAAAATTCTTCTAGATACTATATTTTGATTGTATTTGGAAGCGTCTGTCCAAGTTTGGTAAAAATCACTGATAGTTTATAAATCTAATAATTGTTTTATTTCTTGAACTGCATAGTGGAAGAAAAAACTGAAGTCCATTTAAAAGTATTATACGGAAATCAGATTTTTTTTCTTTTGTTTTAAATTTCAATCTAGATACTAAGTCTAGTAACTTATAATCATAAACAAGCCTCTGTCTTTTGCAATAACTGAGAGTCGTGCACAAAATTAGAAAGATTTACTGCCTGAAAAAGATTGTGCTAACTTTGAGATCAAACATATGATATATTTACTAGTACTCTATATCACAGCACTTCAGATGATGTTTTTTTTTTAATCTCATAGGTTGTTTTAACCGAAGACAAAGAACCGGGTCTTCTTTTATTCATCTGGATGCTTAAATACACAGCGTTATTATTATATTGATGGTAATTGATAGGGTGGCGTTAATCAGTTATGTTAAAAAGAAGCTAACATAAACAGAAACGAACAATTTGATAACAACTTCTATATTCCTGACTTGGTGGTTTGAACCTGGTTCAATAACTAGTCAAACAAAAAAAGTTATAAATAGTGTGCGATGTGTTTGCCTGCTCCATCTAAACCCTGTAATAACATTAACGGTACCAATTTTTCTGCACCAGATGCGCATTTCGACAAATAATGTCTCTTCAGTGATGCTCGTGTCCAAAATATGTAAAATCCAAAGCTTATATAAAAGATATAGGGCTAAAAAATCAAATAAAAATGAAGATCTATTTAGTCTAATTATGGATTTTAAGAATTATTTTCTAAACAGTCCTAGAAAAAAAGTGTTTAATTACTACAGTTTTCGCTTGCTTTTAAACTGACAAATCCATAGCCGATATGTCTAAACTAACCCCAATAATGCCAAGTTCGAGCATAATCGTAACGAAATAACTTTAGTAATAGAACGACCGGAAGCGTGTGATAAAAGATTTTGGTGCTCAGGTATACAGTTAACTAAATGACGTTGTCAACACACAATGACGTCCATTGCTTTACATTGGGTTTGACATTCATATAAAAAAGAAGATGTGGTATGATTGCCAATGAGACAACTGTCCACACGAGACCAAAATGACACAGACATTAACAACTATAGGTCACCGTACGGCCTTCAACAACGAGCAAAGCTCATACCGCATAGTCAGTTATTAAAGGCCCCGATATGACAATGTAAAACAATTCAAACGAGAAAACAAACGGCCTTATTCAAATAAAAAATGAACGAAACACAAATATGTAACACAAAAACAAACGACAACCACTGAATTACAGGCTCCTGACTTGGGACAGGCACATACATAATGTGGCGGGGTTGAACATGTTAGCGAGATCCCAACCCTCCCCTAACCTGGGACAGTGGTAAATCAGTACAACATAAGAACGAACTATAAAAATCAGTTGAAAAAGGCTTAACTCATCAGATGGACAAAAATACAAGTGGACGTGGCTGGGTACTTGTACATCCCGACAACAAAAAGACACTGGCTGTTATTGTCCATAATTGACATGCTTCGATGCTACACTTTATGCTACATAACATAGAAGGTAGGGTTCTTTCAGATATTTTGCTTCATATGAAAAAAAAGAGTTAAACAGTACAAATATAATATAAAAAAAGTGTGATGATTAATTAATGAAGAGATTTCTTATCGAAAACACGTGCAATAATCATGTGATTATATAAGATAGAAGTGGTTTAGTCCTAGAAGAGATGGCCAATCATGAAAACTTTCCTTTTACAGCTGTGAATGTTTTTACCCACAAAATTAAAGAGGATATGGTTTTGAATCGAACTGTAAATTACACCGGAGGAAGAGAGTCTAATTTGAAAATGATCCTCGTAAACGAGTTTTTGAACAAAGATTTTATAAATTCATTACACATGACGGAGAAAATAAGTGACGAAACGATTGACAGACTAGGAAGATAATAGGCGGAGTGAAGATTTGAAATTAACAGCATTTATGACACCATGACAGGCCAATAAAACATGACATGCAGTGGGTTGGGTTTATAATACGAACTTACGCAAACTTCATCACTTCAGAAATTCACTCTAAAATCATCTAATTCAATTGGATCCATGTTAACAGAAATTGAAAGATTGTCAAAAAAAATATAAACAAGGAGGCGTATTTTGCAAGTTAAACTCATCATAGATACCAGGACTAAATTTTGTATATAGGCCAGACGCGCATTTCGTCTACAAAAGACTCATAAGTGACGCTCGAATCCAAAAAATTTTTGGTGTTATGATGTATTGTTTATTTTTTTAATTGTTAAGCCAAAAACATTGTTCCCGAAAAATATGACGTTTCCCGTTTTGCGTTAAGAAATTCCATCAACATGTGGCATTCGAATAACACCTTTTGTTTTCCAGCTGTTTTTAATACCACGTTTCAATAGTAACTGCATTCTACCTGCATTATATTCCAAAATCGGTGTCAAGTCGGATGAAATTTTCCATTCATTCAATATAATCCAATGTTAACATACTCGATAACTTTAATAAACACATTTAACTTTGACCGGTAGCGAACTAACTACCTTCTTACACGCAAGGATAATCCAATAACTCCAATGGATGACCTATATGACTTTTTCATGCCAGATGTGACGATGACCTCCGTTGCAGACCATTCTAATACCATCTCGTCAGCCATTTCTCACTACTTGCCGTTAGGGACACCCACGTCATCATCATCTGTACCACCTATAACTTCTGCCAACCCATATGTATACTCCACCATGTCCACTGTATCTACCGCCACTGCCAGTAGCTATCAAGAATCTTCAGTGAGACCAGAAACACCTTTGTCGACTACATGTACGTGAAGTCCTGATCAAGATCCCTACTCTCCGGAAATATCACCTACCGTCCAGTACATCTTTGATCAGGATTTAATACAGGATAAAGATGCTGAATACATCTTACTACAGATTTTGGGGTCTGAGGTACCTCAAACCTCTACTACAAAACCGCAACAAGTGCAGACTCCTGCACCTTCTTTGGCCAAACATCCAACACATAATTTGAACCAGCAGATCTTGACCGCCCTATCTACTTTTACCACCACCCAGGAATTGTTACTGAAAGAAATGACACACAACACAAAGGCAAGTAAAACCCTCTCCACCGATATTGCTTACCTGCGTGGGCAGTTTAGACAATTCGAAAGGGTGCAGGGTCGCCACAACAAGTTGTCTAACCTGTCCGACCGCTCTTTCAAACAAATACGAAGGAAGCCATATTTAAACAGACCTAAACTAC